>CM076910.1:9316335-9765994 GCA_039519145.1 Kokia cookei
CATCGAATCATTGATTCCTATATATAGCAACATAGCTCATCACAATATAAGATCGATTTCACAATTCTATCAATATACCATATTTTCACATATATTTGATTTAATTCTTTTCAATACTGATTCAATTCAAATCAATTTGATTTAATTCATTTATAACAAAACAACTCACCTTATGATCTTACCATGCATAAACAATTCATTATGTAATAATCGAAAGTAGTTCGGATTATAGAAAAATAAATTGTAAACTCCGAGGTATTCGTCGACGATTTTATCTTTTCCTTTCTTTTTCGAAGAATCTGAGTTGATATTCGTTACAAATTGATACAAAACTATCAATATACAAACAAATTCACATTCAGTTGCTAATTTAAGCAACTTTTGCATTTTATTCAATTAAGTCCTTAAAATCGAAACTATCATAACTTTAAATCTAAATGTCACTATTTCAAGCCTAATTCACTAAATTCCCCTTAGGACCTAATATTTCACAGTTTCACCACTTATTTCAAAATTTATTCATCTAAGTCCCTATTGAACAAAACTATAAATTTACTTTACAATTTAATCCTTTTACAACTCCAAGCTTAAAATCAATCAAATTATCATGTAAACCTTCAAAGATTCATCAATGGCATCTTCCTAAATCTTTAACTATTTCAAAAAATAAGACACGAGTCAACTAGTTTAAGCTATCAGAATTCCAAAAACATAAAAATTACAAAAAAAGACTAAATTATACTAACCAATTTCAGCTTCAAAAATCCACTTCAATGGACGAATTGTCCTTTCTCCCTAATCTCCTATTCAGTTTGCATGAGGAAAGAGAGAAAATGGTTTTCTCTTTCTCTGCACTAGCCTATGTATTTTCATTTAGTTTTATTCTAACCTCAAGTTTGAACTTTAGTTAAATTAAAATTTTATAACATTAATCATCATCTAACCTTTCACTACCGTCCACTATCATTTGGATAGTGGTTTAATTTCTTCATAAGTCCCTTAGTTTTATTCTACATAATGATTCACTAACAATTGAATTTTTGACACTTTTATGATTTAGTCCTTGTACCTTAATTAAACACTAAGACGATGAAATTACCTAACCAAAATTTAATTTACCTATATCATAACTTCGTAAATATTTAATAAAATGGCCTTGAGCCTTCTCCCCCAAAAATCCCCAAATTTGCCTCTTTATTTTATTTCTTTAATAAGTGAGTTTCACCTCGAACTTTTCAAGCCGGATCAAACGGGATTCGGGTCATACAACTCTAACAAATATATTCAATTATATTTTCATGAATATATTCACAAATATTTCGTTTAGTTTTTGCAAACATTCGCAAATATTTTCATGAATATTTATTTAAAGCTTGTTTTTAATGTTCGTTAATAATTTCACTTAATTTAAATGAACATTAAACACATAATTTAAAGTAAATGGACACAAATACAATTTTGAAATTCTTAATGAACACAAATGTAATTTTTTAAAATTTGAACAAACATGAATTGAAAGCAAACACATTTAGAAATAAACAAACAAATATGAATAAAGATTTGTTAGTTCAAAGTCGATTCAATTAAAACTCCAATAAATACCAACTTAGAAAAAGGTGTCAAGTTCGGGAGGGGGGCTAAATGCATATTTAAGCTTTATAATTATAATTAAATATAGACGGATATAATATTATTTATGTATTTTTACATAAATAATATTATGTTTTTTATTTTTTCATAATATAATTTATATTTAATTATATGCATTTGAGGATCAAATTGATAGAATGTGTAAGTATTGAGGATTAAATGTATTGTTATAACAACTAAAAAAGGGCCATGTCATCACTTCCATTAACCATGTAATGAAGAGTGGCCAAAAAAGAAACAATCTAAAATGTGAGTGCCCAAAATAGAAATGATCTAAAACGTTAGTGACTAAATTAAAAATTTTCATAGTTATGTGACCAAAACAGAAACACACTAATATATAGGTGACTAATTCTATAGTTTACCCTTTAAAATATTATCTCAAAAGTAATGGAAGTTCTATAGTATAGTTATTTGTTGATGAAATTTTAAGTCATATTTAAATGATAAACTATTTTATCGAATTATATTAACATTATTTTTCTTTTTTTTTTATTTTCAAAACTTTCAAAAGTTCTTTTATTTTATCAATTATTTTTTTTAATTATTTGAATTTTATTATAAACTATATCAATTCTCATTTAATTAATAAAATTATACTTTTGAAATTATAAAAAATATATTATTTGATAAATTAAAAATAAATATATAAAATTAAGTACAATAGAGGATAGATGAAAAAAAAGTGAAATATAAATAAGGGAGGTGTGAAAGGGAGGTATGGGGAAAGGTAAATGGCCTTTTTGCCATGTAGAGGCATTGAGGGGCTCAGAGGCATTTAATGTGATTGTGAAAAATGAAAAAAAGTTGATTCGGAGAGGACTTTTTGAATTGCTTGGGCTTAATGGTTGAAGTAACAAAAAAGCCCACCTTGCTTACAAAGCCTAATAAAAAATATAAATATTAAAATGATAAAGGAATTGAATTTAATAAGTGGTTTTAATGGAAAAGAGGTTGATGTTCATCTTAGAGGTCTCGGGTTTGAGTGTCTATGTATGCAAGGTGTGTGTGCGTTGTCAAAGGGTTAAGAAAGTATGAATAGATATTACCATGTAATCACACCAGTATATTTTTAAAACAAATGATAGAGAAATTTTTATTTAATATATAAATTTTAATTTAGTGTAATTATATACATCAAATTTTTTTTGATGAATTATAATAACAGGGTAAGGCTTTAACAGCATTGCAATTAGCACGATTTAAATCCAGGTCACACCTGAGGCGATAAACACTTTTTACCATCAAACCATCACATAGGGTTCTATACACATCAAACTTTAATTATGGCTCAAATGTATAAATGAAATTTTAATGTTGACTTAATTATACACAATTATTTTTATATTCAAGATATAAATATAAAATGATGTAATATAAATAGTTGTGTTAATAATTTATGATAATTAAATCAATCAAAATTTTATGTATAAAAATTACACAAAATCAAAGTTCATGTAAACAATTACTCGTTAAACCAAAACCCATATATAATTTTAAGATTTATCTCCATTACCAGATTTATTTTACAATCGTAGAACCCTACATTTAAATTTTTAAAAAAAAAAACGAACATCATGTTTTAACCTGATGATCAGAGTGTTCATCGTCTCAGATGTGACCTAGGTTCGAGTCGCGCTGTTCGCGTTGTTATTAAACTTTACCCTCCTCTTATAATTCATCAAAAAGTAATAGAAAAAAAACCACATTTATTTTTATGGAATCTATCTACGTGCTTATACAAAATTCTCATCATAAATAATTTACAATAACTTCTTTAATAATCGAAAGTTTTGTGTGGCAGATGACTCTTCCACCTAACCTTTTTTCTCCTCTACTTGTTTTTGCCATCTTTTATCCAATTATTCTCATTATTTTTTCTGTATTTTAGTTTATCTCTAAGACCCAAAGCTTTTCTTTTAGGTAATCCCAATGCTTGTTTCGGTACAACTAATTGTCTAAATAAAAGTTTGTTGACAAATTTTCTTAGAAGTCAATGGTAAAAGTCATTTTAAACAAATATAGCAAGTTAAAAACTTAAATGTTGCATGTGAAATTGAATTTTTTTTAAAGAAAATTGTTGTTTATATGATCAATTCTCGTGAGCAATTTCACCCACTTTATATTGTTAAAAGTTTTTTTTAAATAATAATTTCATTATAAGTTTTCATCGTATATGTTTTTTTTATATAATATTTAGGACTATTTATAATTTCTCTCAATCAGATCTGATTTTGGAAGTCGTTTGGAAGTACGGTCACTTGAGACTCAAAATATTTTATTTCTAGTTTTTAAGGAGCCTAAAAAATGTTTAACTTTTAAAAGCCAAAAAAAAAATTTACCAATCTTTAAGGGGGTCAAAAAAAAATTTAGCTTTTACGGGCCCAAATTTTTTTATCAATTTTTAAGAGACCTAAAAAATATTTTCTCCAACTTTTAAGAAACTTAAAATCTTATTTTATTATTTTGCTTAGGGCCCAAAAATGTCAAGAACGAGTCTGTCTCCAACACTTAAATATGAGGATAATGTGCTTAAGCGTGCTCAAACTCATGTTTTATTGCTTTGGCAACAATGTCGATACCAATCGAACTAAGACTCAAGAATTTGTTTTTATGACAGAAAATAAAATATACAACTAATTAAGCTATACTAAAAAAGATTATCTATAAACACATACAACTCTTCTTCATTATTAAAAGTTGTTTTCTTGTATAAATTTCTTTTAATCTATTTATAAACGCTCTTGATAGTGAACGATCCTGTTGAAGTTCTAATCCAAGTTTTTTTTTTAAAATGTATATATATAGTTTCTATTTCACCTTTTTTCTCATATTTATTGAGAATTAAATGATAGAAAAAGTTATTCCTTACTATTATATATGTCAAATTAAAAATAGACAAAAACAAAAGTGGGAAACCAAAAGAAAAAAAAGGGTTCAAGTTGATGTAGTGTTGTGATTGCAAAAATCATTCTTTTCTCATGCATGTGATATTCAACCTTTTCAATTTTATTGGTAAGTATAAATATCATATTTTGTAATAAAAAATTGAAAGAAAAGTTATATTTTTCTTTATATATGTCACTTTAATCAATGTTTTTATGCGTAGGAGTGTTTAAACGGTTAACCGAATCGAATTAATCAAATTTTTTAATTTTTTAATCGTTAACCCAATTAAAATATTTTGGATAATCGAATTAACCGAAATTTATATGTTTTATTTTCTTTTGTTTAAACAAGTATAAAACATATAAAAAAAATTGATAAAGTTTATTTGACTGAATTATTCAAATTAACCGAATTAGTAATAGTCTAATACATATAATGTATAATATTATTTATTAAGTTCAGTTAATTACCCAATCTCGAATCGAATTAACCGTTAACCGAAATTCTAAAAAAAATATTTAATTGATCTCCGACCATCGATTAACCGAATTAGATCGATTAATTTGATTTTAACTGAAATTTAATTATTTTAACACCTTAATTACGCATGTATATAAATACTATTCCTAAAAAATGAACAAATAAAGGTAAATTAAGCTGTTGGTAGATCTTAAAGAACGCCAAGTGAATGAGAATATTAATAATTAATATATGACATCATTTTCTTCTACAAATTAATGGTGGTTTATAGGTTTGTGAGACCCCTCTATATTTAAAACCTAAACCCTCTCCTACAATAATAAATGCATAACACGAACAATTGTGATTTATGGCTTTATCCTTCATTTTTTTGTATTTTTCTATATTATTGACAGCGATATATATATATATGTATATATATTCTTTTAAAAAACCAGCATAATCAACCTATTTCATTTATGTATTTATTTGAATCTTCATTTATATTTCATAAAGTAATACTAAAAAAATCATATTTTATAATATGAATTCGACTCAATTCAATTTTAAATAATTAAATATTTTGGACTACACCATTAATATAGCTTTCACGAAGAATCTTATTTGTTTATTTCATTTTATTATTAGTTGTATGGGTGATTATGAATTAATTACAACATTCCTGCGATCTTAATGTCGATATCCTTCGAAACATGCTATCCATTATAATGCAATATATGATCATCAATGTCACCCTTTTTCCCTTTATTTCCTTCAACATTGATTTCATATTATAAAAAAAAAAGTTGGCATGATTTTCGTTTTTATCCTATCTTTCCCACCAAAAAACGTGGGATGAATTTCTTCTAAAATGATTAGGTTTTGAGCTTCCAATTTTACTTTCTAAATTCTTCATCATTATCATATTTCACCGCATGCAATTTGCTTTTATAAATTATAACATGCATGAGAAAAAAGAAAAAAATCATGGCTTTAATAATTAAAATTATTATACATGGGTGATCGTCAACTCGAAATTTAGATAAAACTCGATTCGTCTGTTCGCGATCTCAACATATTCTATTGGATGGAGGAATGCGAGAAGGCAACGAGGAGAGCTCGTAGCATCTACTCACACATACCAGAGAGAACTCGCAGAAGAGAGATCGTATGTTCTGTAGTCAACTTAGAGTGAAATACGTATTCAACAGACCTGAAGTCCGTACAGAATGTCAGTCTCAAGTACATAGAAGACCGTGTACATTATAAGCATCCCAAAATGAAACACGTGTCCTGACAAGCCTGAAACCCGTACAAAAACATTAGTCCTAGAAACTCTTAAAATTATACAAGATAAAAATATAATTTATGCAAGATAAAAATACTATTAAAATTTAGAAAGCATAAAGCCAGTAAAGATGAAGTTTTTGTTTGGTAGCCGTCATGTACAAGAAAACTCTTGTATGGGGGGAAAATGAAAAGATCAAAAACTTTAAAGACCCAAAATTCTTTTTTCTCTCTTTCTCTCTCAATAGCATTTACAGCTTCCTCCTCTCCATTAAATGCAATTGCACCCTCTCAATACGATCTGCAATAACTCTTCGCTGCCACAATTTCCTCCATCTGTTTCCCTCTATCTCCTTCCCCTTCTCCCTTCTTTCATCATCTTCTTCTTCATCATCATCCTCTTCTTTGTGTCAGTCACTTTCTTGCTTGATCCCCACCCCACCAACACCAGCTTTTTATAACATTAAACCTCACACCCAAACAGCCTGTTTTACTTCTTTCAAACAACACTTAGCAGTTAACAGTAAACAAGTTCTATTTCTATTTCTGTTTTTGCCCAGAACAGGTCCTAAGCCTCTCTTCTTCGTCGGGCTTTTCTAGGGTTCATCTTTATTAGGGTTAACTAAGCTTTGGTACAGTGTTTCACTCTTCCTTTTTTCATAAGCTTTTCAAGTTGAACTAATTTCTACTTGTTCTAGTCTCTTTTAGCTTACGTTTTCATTCTCAAATGATGCAGGGAAAGCCGTAGAGACAAACATAGAAAGCATAGCTGGATTCTCCGTGATTTTCGCTGGAACGTGTTTTCTTTTTCTTTCTTTCATTTGCCTGGTTTTCTGTCTGTCAAGTACCGTATCAAATTTGTCAACAATTTTCTTTATAGATGCTGTCTGGCTTTCATATTGGCATGTAAGAGTAGGATATTCTTCGAGGATAAATACACACATATATATATAAACCGAAGAAGATAGAAAGAGTAACTTTTGCGCTGCCCAAAAGAAAAAAAACCAGAGTCAGCTTTGTTTCTCACTGTTGGGGAATCTAAAAGGTCATCTCAACTCGAATCAAAGGACAGTTTAAGTAGTGTGAAGAAGGGCAAGAAACTATATATATCTGTTCTAGTGCTTTTTGGATTCTGAAATATGCTGGCCGAAATTATGATTCCGGCGAGAAACATGCCGACGATGACAAGTGGAAACGGAAATGTTAGTGGTTTTGGGACATCCTCACTTGTTCAGGTTAGAACTTTTGAGTTCCCTCTACCATTTTAACTTTGTGCTTTCTCTCCTTCACCGTTTTGTACTCAAGAAAATGGGGTTTTTTTTTTGTGTGTGATTTTGGTGTTTATTTGGATTTTTTTTTTCTATTCGGAGCAAAATCCTTCTCGAAATTTGAGAAACACAAAAACCCTTTTTTTCATATGTATAAAGTCAGAAAAATCTTTATATTTCTATAAAGCAAAGCTCCACTGCTTCTTATTTAGTCAAAATAGTGTCATAGCGTGCAATATTATGTCACATACCATACATCCGTACACTAAAACTTCATTATTGTTTGTTTTTTGAGTGGGGAAATTTTGGTATTCTGTTTGTTTAGATTGAAAAACAATAAGCATTGGGAAACTTAAAGATCTGTAGATATAATAATGTTCCAACAGCCAAGCAATATGATGGAAGGTCAACTCCACCCGCTGGAGTCCGAAAGTGAAATTGGTCGAATGAGAGATGATGAGTTGGACAGTACAACCAAATCTGGTAGCGAAAACCATGAAGCTGCCTCTGGTGATGATCAAAATCCTCGCCCTAATAAAAAGAAGCGTTACCATCGCCATACACAGCACCAGATCCAAGAAATGGAGGCGTAAGCTTAAAAGAACCCTTCTTAAGTTAACACATTAACCAAAAGAGTTTATCTTTTAATGAGAAAATTTGTACCTTGTTGGTAGCTTTTTCAAGGAGTGTCCGCACCCAGACGACAAGCAAAGGAAGGAACTTGGGCGTGAGTTAGGGTTAGAGCCATTGCAGGTGAAATTTTGGTTCCAAAACAAGCGTACCCAAATGAAGGTATAATGACTTGAGCCACCATTTTGGCCTGAATTCTTTTCCATTATTTAGGGACCTGAAAGTGGTGAATGGACCATTTCAAACTCTGGGTCATTTTGGTCTTCTTAACAGACGCAGCATGAGCGCCAAGAAAACACGCAACTGCGAACTGAGAACGAGAAGCTAAGGGCAGACAACACGAGGTATAAGGAAGCTTTAAGCACTGCTTCATGCCCTAATTGTGGAGGTCCAACTGCTGTAGGACAAATGTCCTTTGATGAACACCATCTCAGGCTTGAAAATGCTCGACTAAGAGAAGAGGTACCCGATTGCTATATATAAATTTCTTTCCTTTTTTAGCTTGCTAGTAATTGGTTTCGAGTGCCATATGCAGATTGATCGAATATCAGCAATAGCTGCAAAGTATGTTGGCAAGCCAGTGGTGAGCTACCCTCTTCTTTCGTCTCCTATGCCTCCACGGCCATTTGAATTTGGTGCACAACCTGGCACTGGGGATATATATGGTGCTGGGGATCTTCTTAGGTCGATCAGTTCACCGTCGGAAGCCGATAAGCCGATGATTATTGAGCTTGCGGTGGCAGCAATGGAGGAACTGGTTAGAATGGCTCAGATGGGTGAACCCTTATGGATAACCAGCCTTGATGGAACAACGTACGTGCTGAACGAGGAAGAATACATCAGGACTTTCCCTAGAGGAATTGGGCCCAAACCTACCGGCTTCAAATGCGAAGCTTCAAGAGAAACTGCTGTTGTAATCATGAACCATATTAACCTTGTGGAGATTCTCATGGATGTGGTAATCTTTTACACTAGTATCCACCATAAACAGCTTGAAAATATGTAGATGCACTAAATGTTTCATATTTCTGTGTTCAAATTCAGAATCAGTGGTCAACGGTGTTTTCGGGAATAGTTTCAGAGGCTTCAACTTTGGATGTCCTTTCAACAGGGATAGCAGGCAATTATAATGGAGCCCTTCAAGTGGTAATATAGAAATCGCATACGCCTTTTTCTTGCTGAGGATTATGAAACTCAGCAAGTTGTTTCCAGTAGAGATTCTTTTGTTGAGGGTAATATCTTCTGTCAAAATTGTCTCCCATCTCTATGGAGAGCCGTGATAGATTTTTAGAGTAAAATTACCTCCTATTACTCAAAGAGACGGAACTACACCCAAACTAAAACATTTGCTATGGTTTCATAAGTCGAGGACACATTAGTAAGTACATGCTTTTGTCTCTTAACTCTACTAAAAATTATGATTCCATCTCTATCGAGAGTCCTAATAGATTAATAGAATGAGAGTACTTCCTATTACTCAAAGAGACGGAACTATATGCAAACTAAAATGTTTGCTATGGTTTCATAACCCAAGAACACATCAATAAGTACATGAACTCTACTAAGAATTATGGTGGGTTTATAAAGTGGAAGTCCGTGCACTTGGTGTCCATGACGGGTGAAGCCAAGGGGTTAGAAGAGATCGTAACCTCCTAAAATGAAAAACTTTCCGTTTAGTTCTTTTTATAATTTATAAAATTTTAAATTAGTGATGGCAAAATTACATTTTGTCTTCAAAAATAATAAAAAAAAATGATTAAATTCTTTAAAAATTATAAAGACATAGACCGATGAAATTATATAAAAATATATAATTTAATTCTGATCCCTTAGAAAAAAATATTTGACTTTGCCTCTGTCTATAACCTATGTGATTGATTAAAATCATGTTAACATCTTTCATAAATTGTTTAAATTTAATAACCCTTTGTTAATGTTTCATATTGTGTTACAATTTCTTAGATGGCAGCTGAATTTCAAGTTCCGTCACCACTTGTGCCCACTCGTGAGAGTTATTACGTAAGATACTGCAAGCAACATGCAGAGGGAACTTGGGCAGTGGTCGATGTTTCCTTGGATAATATACGCCCTAGTCCAACAGCTATATGCCGAAGGAGACCGTCTGGATGCCTAATTCAAGAAATGCCCAACGGGTATTCAAAGGTACGTAAAAACAATCATTTGCAAATGACATTTGTTTTCTTCCATTTAGCTCAGTCAATGCCAATGGCTTTATGCAAAATACAGGTTACGTGGGTCGAACATGTTGAAGTTGACGACAGTGGCGTTCACAGTCTTTACAAGCAGCTCGTAAGCTCCGGCCATGCTTTCGGAGCACAACGTTGGATCGCTACTTTAGACCGACAGTGCGAGAGGCTTGCAAGTGTCATGGCTACTAACGTACCCACCGGTGACGTTGGAGGTAATAATAAAAGTAGAATCAACACATCAACCGACCTAATCTAATTATCTAAATCAATATTAGAACATTTTTCAATGGTGATGCTGAAATAGTTTGATATTTGATGAGATTAGTGATAACAAATCAAGATGGGAGAAAGAGTACGCTGAAGCTAGCTGAGAGAATGGTGATGAGTTTTTGTGCTGGAGTGAGTGCGTCGACTGCGCACACTTGGACGACATTATCAGGGACAGGGGCGGATGATGTAAGGGTGATGACTAGAAAAAGCGTGGATGATCCAGGTAGACCACCTGGGATTGTGCTAAGTGCTGCCACATCCTTTTGGCTTCCTGTTTCACCAAAGAGGGTATTCGATTTCCTCCGAGATGAAAATTCTCGAAGTGAGGTACGCCAAAAACTCCATACTATTTTATTGGTTGTGTTTACAATTGTCTTGCTGTCTGCAAAATACAGTGGGATATTCTTTCAAATGGTGGAGTTATCCAAGAAATGGCACACATTGCCAATGGTCGGGACACAGGCAATTGTGTTTCACTACTTCGAGTAAACGTATGTTTCCTTTGTAATTTTTGTTGATTTTCATTTAACAATAACTTGATTCATTATTTCATAACATAACACAAAATAAATTTTGTGTAGAGTGCGAATTCAAGCCAGAGTAACATGCTGATTTTACAAGAGAGTTGTACAGACCCAACAGCCTCTTTCGTGATCTACGCCCCGGTCGATATTGTCGCGATGAATGTCGTCTTAAACGGAGGTGACCCGGACTATGTCGCTCTTCTCCCTTCCGGTTTTGCTATTCTACCAGATGGATCAGCTATTGCAGCAACGACTTCGAGTGCCGGTGGTGGCATTGACACCAATGCGGCCGGCAGCTCCGGTGGATCCCTTTTAACTGTTGCGTTTCAGATTTTGGTCGACTCGGTTCCTACTGCAAAGCTTTCTCTTGGATCGGTTGCAACAGTTAACAATCTGATCGCTTGCACCGTTGAAAGGATAAAAGCTTCTTTGTCATGCGAGAACGCATGAAGTAGCTCAGCTTTAAATGATAGCTAACTAGATAAGGTACCATTTTACACATTGTCATAGATTTCAAGACATTGATTATTTATCTTCATTAATTTCTTGTCTAATACAGTGATCAAGGGAGGAACGGAAAGAGGGAAGGTAACTAAATTTGAAGAAAATTAGTGAGCTGAGGAGTTTTGGGATTATAGAAAAAAGAGAGGGAGAAGTCAAGAGCGCACCTTGCATGATCCTAAATGACATGTTGACTTTTGTTCGAGGCTGAGAAAATTCAATTGACTTAGACAAATTTCATCAAGTCTAGAGGTTCGGGAATTGACTTCCCCAAAGGAAAAAAACCAATGAAGAAGGAGTTGTATAGTTTTGTTTTAGTCCCCTTCATTCGTTCTTCCCTTAGTTTATTTTGTGTTTCTAATGCTCTCACACATCTACTTCTACCAGACAGCTTCTTCAATTTCTTATTATTGTTTCTTTTTCTTTTGAGTCGTGTAGAAGCTTTTTGTGAAATGGGTTTCGTTTATTTTATTCATCAAGTTTAAGGTTATTGAACAGTTTTGCACGGTGAGAAGCTTTAATCAATAACCATGCTCCAATGGTCATCATTTTATCTACTTAGACACCTAGAGATGCTCTTAGGGTCTCTTCAAAATTAAAGGATAAAACTTCATGTTATCTGCATGATATTCTTCAGATATTAACAATATCACTATACAATAATAATTAAGGAAAAATAGGAAAGTGAAGGGATGAAACGCACAAAACCTGGATGGACTGCTCATTTATTTAAGCATCAAGGAATTCATAATGGGTGTGGCTTTAGTGCAAATATTAAGCAAGAGAGAAGATTCCATAACATTCCTTATCACTGATATGAATGGATCATAGGATTGTATACTACTGTTTCCAACACATAAATGCAAAGATGGCTACCAAGAAAGCTAGAAAAAGGAACATGATTTAATGTGTTGCTTGGCGTCCAAGAAAGCTATCAACATAAATACAACTCTCTCAAATATTAATTTCATGTTCCTTTTTTTTTTTTCATTAATTCCACATTAAAGTGTTGCAAGTTTATGCAGAACAACTAATATTTTTGTATATTAACTCCAAGTTTTTTTCCATTGTAATATATAAAAATTAAGGCTTTGATGACAACTTTTAATGATGACTTTTTGTCCTCAACTCATTGACTCAGGTCTCAACATCCACCATTTTTATCATGTATTCATATGGTGTGAATAAATTATAAATTAGGGGTTTAAGTGAGATTCAATTAGTCATTTTGTTTCCAGCCTACAAGTATGGTGTGGGAGCTTCATTTGGTGTGTTGAATGTGAATTGCGCAGCACAAGTTTGATTCCGAGCTCCTAAAAGAAAATTCCTTGAGACATTACAAGAAAGATAGTATTGGGTTAAGAAATGTTGGGTTTTCATTATGAATAATATATTGAATTATTGTTATCAAATATAGTGGTTTTTGGAAACTATTTAATTTAAGGGTAAACTACAACAATAGTTATTGAATTATAGGTAGGTTTTTATTTTGGTCACTTAACTAATAAAATTATAATTTGGTCACTGAACTATTCAAAAGTTTTCATTTAAGTCGCTGAACTATTCAAAAGTTTTTATTTAAGTCATTGGATTGTTAAGTTTTTTTTTTTAAAAAAAGTTCCATCAACGAGATCCAAGAGACAATTCGATGATCGGTACAATCGATCAGTATCCATTACGAGTAAAAAAACATTCATTGGATCCAAGTCGATCTAACAATCAGTGTCAGAGACCGAAGAAAAATATTGTTTGAATTTTGGTTTGCAAATTTGTGATGTCCAAAGTTATTTCATGAAAAAAATATTGAACTATAGAAGAGAAGGTGAAAGAGAGCTTTCAATTGGTGTAGACAACGCGAATAGAGAAGCCATATAGCATCCATTTTAATAGCTCAACGACTTAAAAGGAAAACTTTCAAATAATTCAGTGACCAAATTATAACTTTTTGTTAGTTAAGTGATTAAAATGAAACTTTACTTATAATGTAGTGACTAATGACGCAGTTTACCTTTAATTTAATTAGGGTAAACTACACAGAGAGTCACGCAACTGTAAAAAATTTGATTTTTTTTTAGACATCCAAAATAAAAAAATCGCAATTTAATCACTATGAGACGGTAAAATGAATAGATTTAACAGACATACATGTGATAGTAATGGGTATGAAAGTGGTGCCCAAACTAATTTATAAATGATTATGGAGAAAACAAGAATCGAAAGAACAAGAAATAGCCTTTCAAACTCTGATTAAGATGAACTGACACATCTTCTTTAGCCATTTGTTTCCATGGCTAAACACAACTTCCACCTCTGTATATATACAATACATGTCATCTTTAAATGCAATGTTTTATTATTTTTACTGTTTTACTGTTCTTCGATTTTATCATTTTTACGACAGTAAAAATAGAATTTTTAAACGATTAAATTAAAATTTTATTATTTTTAGAGTAATTAAAATACAATTTTACCTTTACTAATTTAAAATTTTAAAATTTTTAAGCCCCTTAGATACGCACCTGCCCAAGGCCATAATAAAAATATCAGAGTATACAAATGCCATTTATTATTATTATATACTTTTTAAAATATTTATGTATTTTTTGGGGTTAATTTTTTAAGATTATGAATAAATTGATATAATATGTAAAAGTTGAGGGCTAAGCTTGTTATTATATCAAATTTTTAATTGCGATATTTTGCCGTTGCCACTTGTGATTTTAACAGGAGTGACCAAAATATTCGAACTATATAATGTGAGTACTTAAATTGCAAAATTTTTATTTTTGGTGCCTAAAATAAATATTGTTTATAATTTGATGATTATTTGTGCAATTTACTCCATTTAATTATTTGAGTAAGTATTAGTAGCCACATACTTGGTTATAATAGAAAATCTTCACTCTCACTAACTAGTATCCAATTTTGTGTTAATTATTGATGTGGCAATTACTAAAAATGAATAATAGCTTTTATAGTATTCAATGTTTAAAATTTTTATCAATTGGATCCTTATTTTTTTGGAATAATTTGACCCTTACTCTTTGGAAAACACGTAAAAATTCTTAAAAGGATTAAAAATATATAAAATAAAATTCTTAAAATTTATGAAAATTAAAAAAAAAAAAAAAAAAAACTCTTTCAATTTCAAAAAATAAAAATTTAAATTTTCAGTTTAAAAATTCAAAAAAATATATAAAAAAATTACAAAATTTTGGAGTTTTTAAAAATAATTTTTAAAATAAATATCACAATTCCTTTTACTTACCCTCTTTGTGTTTCGATAAAAAAAATCAACCACTCAATTTATTGATGATAAATTAAATGAAAATAATCTTTTTTAACTCATCTTCTCCATACCCCCAACCTTTAAATCAGAAAAAAAATTACGCTTAACCGTGTTTAAATTTACATCTTTTTTATGACACAATAGTAATGATGTCAACTAAATTAAAACTCAATCGATTCATTAATCGAAATTTACATATTAAATTAACTCTAAAAAAAACTTAACTAACAGTAAAATTAGTTTATATTAATCAATAAATAAGATAATTATCGATTATAAAGATATAATTTTGCGTAGGTAAAATTAGTTTTAGGGTTTTTAATTTTAGTTTTTTTGTTGGGTTTAATTTAATTTTGGGTTCTTTTATAAATAATTTAAATTGGCTTAAAATAATTTGAGTTAGACTTAATTTAAATTATATCCCTTAAACTTTTAAATAGTAGAAAAATGTGTTCCATCACACTCAAGTTTAGATTTTTCTTGTTGTTGCAATGGTAACAATGTCGATTGAGCTAAAATTAGACTTGTTCATGGGCTATACTACTCACTCAAGCTCGAAGGTCCGTCCAAAATTTGAGAGAGTTTGAGCAAAAATATTAGGTCTGAAAAATGGACTTGAGCAAAAAAAATTAGGTTCGTTTAAAATATGGGCCGGACTCGGCTTGAACATTCAAGGCTCAATCCCGGCCCGAGCCATTTTTAAGTTTATAATGTTGGAAAATGTGTCCATATTGTAGTAAACATGTAACTGCTTTTATATTGATTTGAACAATGAATAAAAAAATAAAGTTAATTTTACATTTCACTATTACGTCTTTTGTATTTTTTGTCTATCATATTTTTTTGTGATAAGCAAATATGAACTGATTGATTGTCTAAATTCAAACTGAAGATAAGTGACATTGTAAGAATGTTTACATTGCGAGAAAAACAACTTAATTCAGTGGATAATCTAAATGAGCCCGTAATCCTGTAAAAAAATCAAAGTGAACGTTTGATTGAAATACAGAGAATGATTATTATGTCGTCTATAGTTCCAATTGGGGAGATGGTTAGTCTTGGCTATCAGAGCAGTTGACTCCATAGGTAGAGACATAAATGTATTCATTGGTAGAATGATACATTAGACTAGACCCGAGATGAATTAATTCTAACTCGGTTTGTGAATTAATTCACTTGTGACAATCATGGTGTGATTTACTTAAATCCTGAGTTAGACCATGCCTATACAACTCGTGTGTTTTGATATAAGTGGAGGCTTATGCTCTAAAAATGATCGAGCCCATAGCCGATATGTTGGGTACATGACTTGTGTATGATATGACTTTACTAGCAACAGTGGAATTCATAGCTTTATTAAAGAGTTAATGATATCCTCTTATTAGCATTGTGTAGATTGATAAATATGGAACGTGACCACGGGTTGTTTGTTCTCGAACGAGCAATTTATCACAGTCATTTATTGACAGTGATCATATTAATCACTAAGAAGACACAATAGTGACAATGAGATAAAATATGATTGTATTGAGTGAACGGATTTAACTCAAAGAAATCAAGGATATCATATGAGAGTAACACACATATGACGGGGTCATTAGACAAAGCAGTTGGATGAATATTGTTTTCATAAAGAGTATACAATAAAGAGTTTTCATCATGGTACTTCTTGTGGACTAACTCAATGATTAAGTAATTGCGAATTATCAAAACAATGCTTCTGGACATAATTGCAATTACTAGAGCCTAATTGTATACGTCCGATTGATCCATTTGCTAACTCAATAAAAGCTCGATCTGATTGCATTAAATCAGAAGGAAATTCTATGACTTTGGAAATAATTTAATTGAGTCGATTTATTCGATGTGGAATTAAGTTAGGCGGTCATGAGAATTGTTCAACTAGAGAATTTGATTAAAGAATTTTCTTGAAAAATTATTTTAGAAAATTTAAATGATTTTTGGAAAATTAATTTTGATCAAGTAAAATTAAATTAATAAAATTAATTAAAATTAATATAATATTTTTGAAAATTAATTTTCAAGTCAGACAATTAGCTCAATGCATAATTGAACTTAAAAATTGGACTATTCCAAAAATAATATTATTTTAATAGTTTAATATTAAATTTAATTTAATACTTATTTTAATAATATTTTATTAATTTAATATTAAAATGATTATCAATTTAATATTAAAGTGATTATCTTAATATTAAATTTAATTTAATGTTTATCTTATAAATAAACATTTTATTATTTTAATAAGATTGAATATTAAATTTAATCTAATATTTATTTTGATAAATAATATGTTAATTTAATATTAAAATGATTAAGTTTAATTATAATTGAACTCTTTAAACTCTGGTTTTTTTTTCCTAAATTTATTTTTCTTTGTGTTTTTAAACCCTTTTTTTCCAACATATAATACTTTATATTATGTTATTTTTATATATTATATAATTTAAAACACATTAACAAAATAAACCTATACTAAATATATAATACTACTCTAATGTAAACATTAAAATAATGTTAAGGTGACTATATAAAAAAAATTTATAAATAAAAAATATATTATTACATATTAAAATAAAATAAATTAAAATAATATGAGTGAATTTAAAATAGATTTTGTATTAATCTTTTACAAATATGAATAAATTTAAACAAAATTTTCAGATCAAACTAAATTTAAACAAACCTAAAATATATTAATATCATACTTATTACAACCCATTAGCATCTCTAGCTAAGACTCACTTGAACTAAACATATATTATATATTATTAACTATAAGTCTTAAATGTTTAAGAAAGGATGGGAAGGGAACAATTAACTTCAGTTATGATGCATAACCCCACCTTCCCAAGCTATTGTGAAACTCACTTCTCTAAAAAACCCCCCCTTTTACCCACTTTTCTACTAAGCCTTACCCAAGGACGTGAAGTTCAATCTTATTAGCAGCTTCTTCTGGACCACGGGTGCAACCGGGATTGATGTCATTGCAGTAAGTTCCGCAGGCTCTAACTCCTCTATACTCCCGCTAGCATGTAAACTGATGGAAGGACCAACTCCATTGCTTGATATTATCGGTGTAGCTCCTGCTGCATCTGACACTGGAGCCTGCTGAGGGCCATTGTTAGTGTTCCCCACAGATACAACCTGGTTCCTAAATTCTAAATCATCTATAAGCTCTTCAGGTTCCTCTGGAAAAGCTTGGTGGGAGAGATATGGACCAGACATTATCTGCTCAGTAGCCAACTTCTCAGCCTCTTTAGAGCTTGATGCGTCAGCGGTCACATGCAAACCCTTATGTGGAGCAATACATCTAAGTGATCCATCAACCTCAATGTTAAGGGAAGAAAGTTCTTCTGTACTTGAATTTTTTGAGCCATTTGTCATATTGCTCTCAGCTTTTCCCCTTGTTGGTTCAACCAATCCTGTTGCATCTACATGGTCACCCTTCAAGGAACAAGGACTCAGAGTGCCACCAGGACTACCCACTTGAACTTCTGCACTAGAAGAAGGCACAGCAGTGATATATTTGCTGTTTTTGAATTGAGTATCTGCATTGTCATCTGCCCTCTTCCTCTTCTTTCCATCAACCTGTCCAAGTGCAGCTCCTTTAACTTCACCAGACTTGTCTGATCCAGCATGGCCAGAAACTTTTGCATCTGATGCCCTCCTACAATCCCAGGTTGCTTTAGATGGACGGAAAGGACGGACACCACCAGGAAATACGAAGCTAGGTATGCTCCTACGTTTTACATGGGATACACGGATTTCCATTCCAGGCTTCCACAAAGTGTACGTATTAACACAGTGTTTGAACTCCTCGACAGTTAACCTTATATCAAATTGTTTGCCTTCATTTACTGGAACTACTTGTTTGCGTTGCAAGCCCATAAAGTAACTGCAATGGAAAGGCCTAGAATTGTCTTGAAAATCGCCAGGATTGGGGTGGCATTGAAGCATGTTATATGTGTGCCTTTCAATCTTCAATGTGAGTTGACGGAGACGGGACTCAACCCAGCCTTTCCAATTTCTTAAATCATCATCATTTTCGGCAGAGATATCAATTTGTAGATAATTCTTGTATGCTTCAAAGAAGGCATAAGCCTCAAAAAGGGTATCCCAGTCAGCTTTGTTTGCCTCCATAGCCACACAAATTTCACTACCCCTCTGAAATTCATCTGCCATGATTCGCAAAGTACTTGATGACACGTTGTAACTAGAGTTCATAGAAGGATAAGCAGGAGTAATAATAGGCATCAAATGATATCTATCTTTAGGATTTTTTCGAGGATCCCAAACTTGAAGACCAAGAGATCCTTCCTCGATCGCACAAAGCATGACAGGGTTTGGCCAACGCCATTGGGTATACACCCTAAAAAATCGAGAAACTAACATATTGGGCAAAGCATTAGGGTATAGCTGGCATATACGAGCAACAAGCAAAGCCCAGTTTATACCACCAAGAAAACCAGCAACATTAGAATAAACACCACGACGTTTTGCCCAAAACCTCATGCATCTCAAAGTCGTACGGAAAGTCTGAATATTTGGAACCAACCGTAAAATTTGGTCAGTGACTCTGCAACCATTAAGACTACGAACTGTCTGATCATCTATATTTTGTAATATAGAATCTTGCGAAATATCTAAGTCTTCAGGAATAACCCAAAGTGAGAGTTTTGCGTAGAGAAGATCTATGGAAATTCCTTTGAATTTGAATTTCATGACCGGGACATGAGCATCAGGCACAGGGTGCAATTCCGAAACTTCAGGCATCTGTGATAGCATCTTGTGTAGTTCACCAAAGAAATCCTCTTCTCGTGTCGCATGTCTAGGTCCCACACAAAGGGTATCTATATCTGCACCAGGACCATGTACCCCTAGTCGATAAGAACCAAAAGTGAATATCTTAGCGTTTGCTTCTTGAACCAGTTGCTCATTCAAACCTTTAGCACGGCTAATTGCCTTAACCCATTTCTTCACAATCTGATCAAGCCTCCCCAATACTTCCTCTCGACTAACAGCCTCCTCTTCACTCTCGTACAATCCCACATTTTGCAAATACTTCTCAAGCTCTCGGGTTTTCATCACATCATATTCAGTCGGCCCTCCCAACGAAATAGGCTCCGTGATGCCAAATCTTTGCCCACTGTTTCGAGTTCCCAATCCAGGACTCCCCATTTTCTTTATTTTTCTTTTTTTACCTCTCACTTTTTTCTTTTCCTTTCTGGCAACAAAATGAGAATTAATCAAAATTTTATTGATAATATTTGTACACGGATTTTTTTTTGTTTTCCTTTTCTTCCCAAGTTATATATAAAAAAAAAAAAGAATAAATGCAGCGGTAAGAATCAAATTATTGCTGATTGTAGAGTATTAGGGAGGATACAGCCAAAATTGAAACTGAAATTACAAAATAAAAAGCTAATCCTTCTTTTTCCTTATAATAAGACTATAAAGGAATGATTACAACACCAAAATTAGGGTCTCCGATTGGAAACCTACTCAAACCCTCAAACGGGCACAAAACCCAAAAACAAATACAATTAGAAATTCGATCTCGCAATAACTTTAGGGTCTCCACCTTGTGTTGCTTACTACGCCGATGGTGATGTTAACGTTGTTGTTCTTCGTCTGCGATGACGACCGAAGGAAAAATTCAATAAAAGAACCACCAAAAAGCCTCCAATAGAAAAATATAAAGGAACCAGAGGTTTCGTGATTGTTGTGGAAAAACTTTTATTCCTTAATAAAAATAATTTACAATGTTTTTCTAAACTATATTTATAGACATAAAAAAAATATAAATAAAATAAAATTTTAATTTTTAATAATTACTAAAATTTAAAATTTAAACACTATTTAATAAAATATTCATAATAAATATTATATTATTTTCTTTTTATTGTTGTGGAAAAATATAAATGTATTTAAAATAAATAACAATTATATATTAAAATCAATTAAGCTAATCGGATAAGTCATGGATTTCATTTAAGAGATAACCAACTTAACCATTTTAATCAAACATTAACCTGATTTAGCCAAAATAACCCATTTGACCAAAAATCGATAAAATAGAATGAGTTGATTTTGTTGATTTGCACCAAGTTTTGGTCACTGCTAATCGACTTACTGGCATGAATTTATCATTAAAATCTTTTAATATTAATAGCTAAATTCAAATAAAATAAAAACTATTAATTAATAAAGAGAAAATGAAATAATTCTTTTTATCCAAACCCGATCAAGTCAAGTCGGTGACTTGACCTAAAAACTTGAAGAGTATTGCCATTAGAAGTGTTAATGGGCCAGGTCAGGCTAGGCCCAAGTCTCGAAATCTGAACTTAAAATTTTATCTAAATCCGTTCATATTTAAAAAAAACTAACACAAACTCATTTTAAGCTCACTCATATTAGTTTTAATTTTTTTAAAAATATTTATATTTTTTATTTTAATAATTAATAATTTTATAAAAGTTTTATATAGTCATCTTAATATATTCTTAATGTTTACATTATAGTAGTATTATATATTTAATATAAATTTATTTTTTAATGTGTTTTAAATTACATTAATATATAAAAATAACATAATATAAAGTATTATAAACTTAGAATAAGTCAGGCCAAACCAGGTTCGAACCTTGAATGTTCAAATCCAAACCCGACCCATATTTTAAACAGACCTAATTTTTTTTATCCAAACTCATTTTTAGACCTAATATTTTTAAACAAACCCTCTTAAATTTCGGACTAATCTTTGGACCTGATCAGATAGCTCAACCCATGAACAGGTCTAATTATCATCATTCTTTTTCATGTTTAATCCTCTCTCTTTTAATCTCTTCTACAGGCATTTTTTTTTAGAAATGCCAATTGTGGTCACTATACGTTTCGTGTAGGGTCATTTTTGGGCTACAATTGATGAACAAACTCAAATGCTTTTCATTGCTAAAAAATGGGCTTTTCTCCCCACGGTGAAACAACTCGAATCATCACCAAACAAAAAAATCTGGTGACCGGTTGGCTTAGGATCAATCTCTTTGGAAACTTTCTCTATATATCTACATTACAGCATGAAGTTTTAGAAATCAATGATGGGTTCTCCGATGTTAAGATTGCGTTCCACTGTCCAAGGCAGGTCAAAGAGTTTGGCTGTGATAAACTTGAAAATCTTGCTCACATTGATGTTGTATGCAGCGCTTGAAAAGAACAACGTCGCATTCAGAGCCTTGGCATACGCTCTTGCCTGTCATTGCCATATACATAAGAACCCAGTTTTAATATTCTTAAGAGACAATAATGAACTTGTTTGAGCACTGCAATCAGGACAACAAATCAAGGGTATAAACATATTGCCTGTCATATGTAGGGATTCTTGGTGTGCTTGAAATCTCACTCGCCCCTAAAGTACTTGTATTCGATATTTGTTTTCTAACATATTTGGATATGATTATGAGGTACAATACTCCAAGGTAAAAGTATCATGAAAGCTCCTGTACTAAAAGTTTGATTTCATTTTGTCCCCTTTATTCAAAAAAATGAGTAAATCAATCTCGAGACATTTAAATCAAAGAGAAAATTGATCCTTTCAGTTCAAATTTTCATCCATTTATAACGTTAAAAACTGGCATAGCTGATGGAATAACAAGACAATTGCACATGGCATGCCACGTGTCAAAATGCAAAGACCAATTTTTAACAATTTGTTAAAGAGCAATTTGCTCTTTGATCTTATATACAGGGACTAATTTGCTCATTTTTTTAGTAGAGGGGCAAAATACAATCCGACTCCAATACGAGAGCATCCATGATACTTATACCAGTATGCCGAATATCTAACACTTGCAATCAAATTTAGATGACAGGATTTGGTGAAGGGTGAGAGATAACAATCTCCATAAAAAGGGTGTTTTCGTCCCTTGATTTACTTCATTTGTTCCCCAATTTTAATTATAAAACATTGATTTGGTTGTTTGCAAATTGTCAAAGCAAGTGGAATATGATTTTAGACATTCTGGCTAATGATTAAAAGGTTCAACAAGAACTGTGAAAAAAGTTACCTGACTAGCAATTGTCCACTGCAAATCTATGGGAAGTTGAATGAAATCATCGAATTTGGTTCCTATCATAATCAGTATTGCTGTCTGCACAATCAAAGTTTTTCTTAAGAATGAGACATTTCGTCAAACATATGGTGACAGATCTTGAAACATGGAACAGAAGCAATGAAAGTGAATACCTGATTCCATTTCCTGGCTTCTTGATACCAGCTTATGATACTGCAACAACAGAATAAAGACCCCCATTTGGATTAGAATATTACCCAGATTTTGAAGTGGCAGGGGCAGACAATAAGCAATATTACAATAATTCATTTTCATTGTCAACTGAAATGGAGATATAGGAATGGATAATATGAGTACCCACTTGTTTAAAGTACACCTGCTTGTTAGATCAAACATGAAGAGGATTGCTACAGAGTCTTTGCAAGCCAGGGGAAGATGATCCTGAAATTTCTCAACCCCTGTTTTTTCAATCGGAAAAGAAAATGAATCGATTGTTGGTGCTATGAAAGCCAAGTCAAAGAGAAAACATGAAAATTTTTGAAAAAAACAAAATGGATTACCATCAACTTCCCAGATGCTGTAATAAATTCTTGCTCCACTCACAAAAAATGTTTTATCCATCAAATTCAACCCTTTCTCTTGACTGTCTTCTTGTTCATCATCATTCTCATCTCCAATGTATTTCATCTTCAAAACCCACGGCAAAATATGCATTTGAACAGGGTATTCAATTCAATTCAATTAAAAAGAGATTAAGGTAATGGGGCTAACCAGAAAACTAGTTTTTCCAATTTGAGAATCACCCAAGAGACTGATCTTCAATGGAACCAAATCCGAGTCCTTATGATCATGGCGGCCATGGTGACAAACAGGAGGAGGATGTACGGCGGCGGAAGGCGGTGCATTCACGGAGGAGGAGGTGGAGGATAACATTCGATACCGAGTCTTAATGGGCTTCCCTAGGGAGCACATGAGAAAGCGGTCCCAAAAGCAACGAATGCAGCGTCGCAAAATCAAAACGCGACGCTGAAATTTGCGTCTAAGGTTGAGTTTAACCATTTTGGGGCAAAATTGGGTCATGATGATGACGATGATCTCTCTCCTTTAATGGATGGCCTCAAACCAAAACAAAAATACTGCGTTGATGATTTTGGCCATGGAAAAAGAATAATAAACAAAAAGGCTGAATAAATCTTTTTTAAAAATAATTTGGATATTTTTGGAACGTGAGCCTTTAAATTTCAGTTACAACTTACAAAATATGACGAGACTTTTTAGCTACGAAAACGACTAGTTTAACGGGACAGTAGACCGTGTTGTGGACAATAATTTCGGTTCTAGTCCAATTTGACGGCTAGGGTTATTTCTGTAACTTTCTTATCTTTACGCAGAATCACCTTTCAAATTATAAGAAAAGATAAAGTTTTAATAATAATGCGATTAACTCGATTCGAACTCAAATTATACTTGAAATAATGAACATCTTTGACCACCAGGTCATCACACAGGTTAAAACACCTTTCAAATTTTGATTCCATTAATCACATATTCACTATTTTTATTCATTACAACCAGTTTTTCCTCAGATAAACTATCATCATGGTCACTTTTGTTTATATTAAATTACATTTTAATCATTTATGTTTAAAATGTTACGTTTTAATCATTTATGTTATCGTTTTATTACGAAATGATCACTCTATCGTTAAAATCTGTTACCTCTCAAAAAAAAAATTGACGTGGCAATTAAAATAGACAAAAGAACCCAACTATTTCTTCTCTTTAAATTGGAGAAAATTGGATTTTAAGATAAAATTTTGTACTCTATTTTCATAAAAAAAATTAATTTTTTTCATTCCAACTGAACATTTATGTTGGCATGTAAAAACTCATTTTAATTATCACGTCAGACTATCGTTTGGGAAATAACAGATCTTAACAACAGAGTGACTATTTTGTATCAAAACGATAACGTAATTGACTAAAATGTAATATTTCAAATATAAATAATTAAAATGTAACATGAAACAAATAAAAATAACTATTTTTATTGTTTGCTTTTTTTTTTCTTATTTATCGAATGAAGTTCAAATTTTGAAATTTAAATTTAATTTTAAATAACTAAAAAGATAAAGGAATTAAAGTTTTGGAGCTTTAACTTTTCAAGTTTTTGTCACGATAGCTCTCCTTTTTCCCGTTACTATTTGAATAAAGTTTGGGCAGAATAATACCCTGCTCTTTGTGTTGTTATTATTATTAAGATACTTATATTTAATTTTATATGTTAATAATATGTATTATATAAAAATTTAAATATTCATATTTTCATAAATATTTTTATTATTTTATCATACTATATTTTAATTCTCATTTTAAATATTTTTAATACTATCATGTAATTGTATTATATAATAGGCATACTATCATATATAACCTCCAACATTAACATTTTAAGTTAGATTAACTCATTTTCTTTTTTTAGTTAAATTTAACCATCCATCTTTTAAAAAAACAAAGTGAATTGTAATCATCAACCTTTCAAAAAATGTTGAAATGATATTTTTTAACAGATTTATTGACTAAACATTAAATTTTTAAACATGGCAGTTTAGTAATCCACATGCACTTCATGTTATTTTTTTTTATTTTTATGAACTTTTTATAGTTATTACTTTTGAAATATTTATTGACGTCATATATAAAATAAATAAAATCATATCAGCGTAATGTACTTGTGGACTATCACACCAACATCGTTAATAAATTAATGCTTTAGTCAACATTTCTATTAAAAAAAGAAATTTGACTATTTTTGAAGGTTAATAGCTAGATTTAGCTTAAAAAATAATAAGGATCAAGTTGATAAAAATATAAACATTGAGAGTTAAATTTGATATTATGTGTACATAATATAATGGTTTATAGGTTGGGTCGAGCCCATGTATGGGATCAATGTCTTTCATAGTTGTCCAAGCTCAATTAAACTTTAAATATATGTCTCAAATTTTATTTAAGTCCGTTCATATTTATAAATAATTAACTTAAAGCGTATTTACATTGAATATTTTTTAAATATACTTATTTTATTTAATATTTAACAATAATCTATATTATATCATTATATATCTTTCTAATTAAAATTTTTAATGCAATTACTACTATAACCCATAATCCTCCGAACTCTTAAATTGAAAAATAATATTTGTTCTAAACTAATTTGGACCTACGTCCTATTACATGTTGTAATAACAATTATGTTACTGAGTTAAGGCTCAATTAATATCTTTTATTAAATTTTTAAACATGAACAATTTAACACATTTTTTAATATTGATATTAGAGCATAATATATTAGTTTTCATAAATATGATCTAAAATATAAAAAATATATATTATAAATATGAAAAATATATAGTTAGGATTTGAATTCTAAAACCCGAATTCAGTTCATATTTTTAATAATTTTTTTCATACCTACTTTTTTGACTTGATATTTTTATTTAAATTTTTTTCATATTCTAAATGAATAATTAAAATCACTTTTAAAAAATCTTAATTTTTTTTTTTAAATCGTTTGTTTCTTTTTGTTTTTGTCTAGTGACAGTGTTAGTTTTTGGGCTAATTATCGCCCGTCTTTTTCTCCTATGCATCAACTTTTTTTTCTTTCTTCTTTTCATCACTCCATGTGTCTTCTCTCTTTTCAGTTTACAGATCTATTTTGTGGATATCTTTGTTATCTTCACAAGTTGTGATAGACAGGTGACAATGTCTATCATCATTGAAACACTATGGCCCACTAACAGTTTCATTTAAAAAGTAGGTAGCTCTTTGTTGATTTCTTAATCTGTTTCTGTTTCTGTTTTGAGAGTTTCTGAATAATAAATGATTTCATGAGTCAGTTTGAGCTCGTGTTATCTTAAGTTTTATATGTTTTTTTTATTGTTTAATAAGTCTTCATTTTTAGAAATTTTTTTCTACTATTGTAGTACGCTTTTTAATCTTATTCATGCATGTAAGCTTGCTTTGACGAGTAATTTTAGGGTCGATTTTGTCGTCATCCTTTTTTGTTTGATAGATGCTCGGTTCTTTTGCCGATTTATGCTTGTCGCTTTGGACCATCCGAGGTTGATTTTTTTATTCTATTAACTATTTGCAATCACTCTTAATATGTTATACTTGAGTTATGACAGAATCGATTATCAACATATAATAATATTCTATTGATACTAAAATTAAATATTTTATTGTGTTAATAAAATTTATCTTTTAACACATGTAACGAATACCAGTTTTTTCTCTTCCAAATTATATAACGTTATCCACCGAAAAAATTAATAAATTTTTCTTAAAAAGTTTTTTTGAATGAAGAGTGTAATAATGAGATATAAAGATGTAATCATATTCAACGATGGGGGCATAGAAAACATGATAAAGTTTATTTTATATGAATGAAAGAGGACACTTGTCCTTGAAACGTGGATGCAAATAAATCTAATAAATAATTTCCCAAAAATCAATACCCCACCAATAATTGAATCACATCAAATGCTTTACGTAGGGTTGAGCCTACATTTTTGTTTAGGGGCTACTTCCAGAGTAAAATTTTAAATATAATTATTTTTATATTCAGCATTTTTTTTCCTTTAATTTTGGAGATAAAAACATTATTGTACTTCAAAATTACTCGTGTGTCGAAGTTGAAGAATTTCATTCTAATGTCATGGATGCCAAAATTTATTATTTTATGTTAAGATGTCCAACGTCAAAAATAATTCAAATTAAGAGACTAAAATCGATAATATTTATCAATTTTCATAATTAAATTTGAATAAAAATATTAATAAATAATGACACAATCCATTGTTTTAAATATTTGTCCCCGACAGGTCTAATCGTAGAAAGACTTGAGCGAGTGGACTCAGCATCTTACACGTCATTATCCCCTTTTTCATTTTTAATTATGAAACCAACAATCTAAAAAATAATGGTCGATGGTGTCAAAATATCTTTGGTTGGTAAAAAACTGTCGGGGATATTTAATTATTTTTAATAAAATTAATTTTTTAAAATATTAACCATTTATAGATTTTTTTTATTATTCGAATAAATCTTAAAATTATACATTAATTTTGATTTAATATATAATTGTATACGTAAACTTTAATTTGATGCAATTATACACATGAAATTTTAACTGTGGTTTAAATGTATATTTAAAACTTTAATTTTGATTTAATCATACATATTTAAAGAAATAAATATATCAATTTTTTTTTTATATTGGATAAATATAATTATTTATATATGCAATATATAAACATAAAATGAGATTATATGACTAATTGCGTTAATAATTTACAAAAATTGAATCAAATCAAAATTTCATGTATAGTTTTGATATTTATCGCTTTATTATTAAGTGAATGTTCATCAATATCAAAATAAGTTTGATGTACATTTTTTTGGTGAATAACAAAATAAGGCCAGAACAACAAACGTAACTTAATGCGACTTGAACTAGATCACACCTAGGACGATAAACACTCTTGACCATTAAGCTATCACATGAAATTCAGTTTGATGTACCTTATAACTTATTAGAAATAAAATTTTATATCATGTATACTTTTTATATATATATATAAAAAACTTGAAGTTGTGCAGCGATTTGCAAGAAGTTTTTATTTAATATTTTAAACTGAGATTATTATTTTTATTTTTGTGATTAATTATGATTAATTTCGTTCTATTTCTATGTTGCTAAG
Source organism: Kokia cookei (assembly GCA_039519145.1). Classification (NCBI taxonomy): domain Eukaryota; kingdom Viridiplantae; phylum Streptophyta; class Magnoliopsida; order Malvales; family Malvaceae; genus Kokia; species Kokia cookei. The sequence continues at coordinate 9,345,171 of CM076910.1, forward strand.
GATGTTGAAAAATTCAATCTCAAAATGGATCATGGTTCTTATTCCTGCTCTTTGATTATCATTGTATAAGCATAGGTAAAGTTTCGATTTGGTAAGGAACTTTTATATTTCTTTCTATTTGAAGTCGAGAATTTCCTTCTAATTTTTTATAAATGTTGTATTTGATGCTTTGATTGAAAGTGAATTTTATAGATTAAGTTGATACAAAAATGATTTCAATTTCGATGTCGCAAATTTGATTGTAGTAACAAATAATAATTTTAACACGTCTACTCATCTTCGCCAACAGAACTCATTTGACATATTTAATATAAAATTAAAATGAAAACATTATAAAAAAATAAATACTCATTAATCAAATTCAAACAACAACACTTGAATTAATTTATTTTATTGGGTCGATTTTTGAACTTCAAATTTTAACTTCAATTATATTCTCCTTAACATGCAAATTTTCTATTCGAAATTTAACAATGAAAGTTTCTTCATATCAATCATCATTTTATAAAAAATTTTACCATTGAATATGAAACATATTTTAAAATTTTAAAAAAGATAGGATATGACAAGTAAAAAAAAAAAAAAAACACTTCTAACAAGAAACCTGTATTTGAAAAATTTTTAATATAATATTCCTAGACGAAAAAGATGAGACTTAAATTTTATCTCGATTTCAAAGCTATTGAAGGATTCTTGACTTTTCAAAATTCAATCTAAACAGTAATTTTTTTTTTTTTGCGGAAAGTGTTGAGTGAGTGGAAGAGTTTTTACTACCTCTCATAAAATTGATTTATTCCTCTAAATTTCAAAAAAAAAAAAAAAAAAAAACCGGACCTAAAACCCTAATAACGATGGAATAGTAACTTATTTTAAGAGTAGTAACTTGCATAAATTAGTGTTAGGTTTAACTTGTTTTTACTTGTTACTTTGTTTTCGTTAATTACCATTAATGGCAGATTATTGTTGGGAGCAAAGAATTCGGAATTACGATAGTGAAGATCTATGGTTCCAACTGATAGGAAGTTTGAAACAAGAAGTGGTTCTGGTTTTTTGAGACCAAGAATACTAAAATTGAAAAAAGAAGAACAAGAAAGAAGCTTGATGCTGTTTTTGAAAAACCTAATAAATAATTTTGATTTTTTGTCTTCATGCAGTCACCAACACTAATAACATAATCCTTTGCAGATTCCCATCAATATCTTTGTAGCTTGTAACACCCAACAGGACAACCATGGCGGATGGTAATTCAAGCTCCTACACCACCGGGATGGAGGGAACGAAAAGATCAGAACAGATTTGCCTTAAATTTCCTCCCAACATCGTCTCTCCAGGGTTGGCTGCATTGCTAGTTCAAAAAGATAGGCATGAAAAATTGATGGACTCTTCTGCGCCGAGGCTTCATTTCCAAATGGTTGTCATTTTTGTTCTCACCCAAATAACTCATAGTCTGCTCAAGAAATTGGGACTTCCATTGTTCATCTCCCAGCTTCTTGTAAGTGCATGCATGCCCTCAGAATGATAACATTTTTATTCTTTTTTTAGGAAATCCAGGATTGCCTTCGACAATATTTTTCTTAATGCAGGCAGGGATATTACTCGGTCCTATACTTTTCAAAGATGAATATTCTTTTGTTAACATATCAGAGGAGAGTGTTGCAGTTCTGGGGACAGTGGGAGCCTTTGGTTTTGTGTTCTTTTTGTTTTTAAGTGGGGTGAAAATGGACCTTAGCTTAACATTGAAATCTGGAAAGAAGGCTATATGTATTGGTTTGCTCACGGTGGTGGTACCTTTGGTATCTTGTATGACGATAATTAAGTTGCTTCACGAAGAAGGCAATGAGTTTTCAAACAAAACTTTCTTTCTTGCAGTAACATATTCTGGAACTTCATTCCCAGTCATACATTGCCTTCTCAGTGACCTGAAAATCTTGAACTCGGAACTCGGCAGGCTTGGATTATCAGCAGCACTTATAGGTGACATCCTGACACTATTTCTTACCGTGTTTAGCCTATGGGTGAAAACAGGACTTGAAAAAGGAAGAAAAGAGGCTCTCATTGATATTGGACTAGCTATGCTCTTTATTGTGATCGTGGTGTTTATGTTGCGACCTGCGATGAAATGGATGGTGAAACGCACGCCTGAGGCTGGCCAAATTAAAGAAATATGCTTTTATCTTGTCATTTTGGCATTCATGATGTCACCTAGGTTCACTGACCTATTTCGTATATATTTTCTATACGGTCCATTTATTTTTGGTTTGGCTGTCCCAGATGGACCCCCTTTGGGGTCTGCTCTGGTCGAAAAGTTAGACCCCGTTATTTCAGGATTGTTTTTGCCTATATTCGCTACAACTTGTGGCATTAGGTTTGATCTTACTTACTTCCAGAACTCAAACGTGTTTGCATATCACCAACTCATTGGAGCTATAGTAGCACTTGTTATTAAATTTGGGGTCTCTCTACTAGTGCCCTTATTATGCAAGATGCCCACAAGGGATTCTTTGGCACTTGCATTTATAATGATATCAAAAGGCATTGTTGAGATGGGTTCTTTCAGCATCATGAATGACAACAGGGTATGTATTTCTTATATTGTTTCTGGTCTTCTTCAGTTTATCTATATACCGCCCATAATAGAGGTGTCTAATACTTTCTTGTTTGTTTCCCTTGAACAAGTGCAGGTTATATCAGAAGATATATTTTCTCACATGACTATTGTGATCATTTTTGTTGGAAGCATCGTGCCAATATTTGTGAAAAGGCTTTACGATCCATCTAGGAAATATTTATGCTTTCAGAAAAGGACGATCATGAACTCTAGGCTCAACCAGGAGCTTCGATTGATCGTTTGCGTTCATGTGCCGGGTAATGTCAATTCTATTATCAACCAGTTGAATGCCTCCCGTCCAACTAGAGAAAGCCCCATTGCTTTGGATGTCCTTCACCTTATCAAGCTCAGCGGACAAGCCACACCACTTTTCATTACTCACGATAAGCAGAAGAAAATACTGTCCAGCAAATCATACTCAGAGAATGTTGTGGTCGCTTTCGAGCAATTTGAACGGGACAACTGGGAAGCTGTATCAGTGAACGTTTTCACAGCAGTCTCTCCAGCAAATTTGATGTACGAGGATATATGCAACCTCGCCATGGACCGCCTCACATCCTTTATACTACTTCCATTTCATCGGAGGTTGTACATTGACGGGAGCATTGAATCGGAAGATCAAACTGTAAGAACCCTAAACTTCGATATCCTTGAAAAGGCGCCTTGCTCGGTAGGGATCCTTGTTGAAGGACGCCGCAATCTAAAAGGGTCTAGCATTAGAGATCCATTATCATCAAATAACTCCTCGTTCTACAACATTGCTGTGATCTTCTTGGGGGGTCAAGATGATAGGGAGGCTTTAGCGTTAGCTAAACGCATTTCCCAGGACGACTGTGTCCACCTCACCGTAATCCATCTCAAAGCCGCGAATAGCTTAGGCGCCATCTTAGCCGAGAATGATCTAATGCTTGATGGTGCAGTGTTGAACGATGTCAAACAAAGTGTATGCTTCACATACATTGAGGAACATGTAAATGATGGACCGGAAACTTCAAATTTTCTCCAATCCATTGTGGAAGACTACCAACTTTTCATTCTTGGGAGACGATACAAGAGTGAAGATCCTCAAACCTCAGGTCTAGAGGAATGGTGTGAATTTCCAGAGATTGGGATTATTGGAGACCTACTTTCATCTGCAGATTTTATTCGCAATTATTCTTTGTTGATTGTGCAGCAACAACAACAAAGGACTGCTTAAGCCCCAATGCAGGGATCAATCTGTAGTAACATTTTCCCATTGTCGCAAAGGACATTGATTTTCAATTAATTATCATAAAATTATGGTTTTCATCTTATACTATATTCAACTAAAGATTCTAATTTGGTATAATTTAATCTTATACTATTATTAATATTATTGATGGTATATCTTAATTCAAATTACCAACATCATTAAAAGCAAATCTAAAATAATAAACTAGTAAAAGAAACATTTTGTTTTCTTAAACTAAACTTATTTTCTACAAATTTAATACCTAAAACTTTAACAATTCTTTATATCAATACACGAATTAACTAAACCAAGCTCGCAGATATCAAATTTATAAAAATTATAAGGAAATGAACTAATTTTTTTTTACCGGATGTAAGGATACAAAAATAGCTTCTTTCCTTTGTTTTGGATGGTGGAAATGTTGAAGAAGATGATATTTTTCATATTCCCATCCACTAGTTGCTATTTATATATTTGGTTTTTTTATTAATTAAACTTAATTAAATTAGGTAATTACATTAGTTTACTTAATTAATCTTAATTATAACAATATAAACGGCCATCATCATCGTAGTCCATTAACTATAAAAGAACAATGGTTTAATACCATTTTGGTCCTTGATGCTTCTTGAACCAATTAAAAATTTTGACTAAAGCAAGTACACATATCAATTAATAGTATAGCTACAGTGAGTAAAGATATCTTTCGCACGATGACTATAAGTACTAGTAATTACCGTCTTTCTATTATTTAATCGAATAATTCGAGTGATTTATTAAAAATTGAAATTAACTAAATTAATTACTGACGAATACGATAAACAAAAAATCAGGAAAATAATCGAGTAACGACCAACAAGCGAAACAATACCTAGGAAAGAATCCACCTAAATTTCATCTATCATTACCAATTTAAATTATGCAATTTCTTTACTTAGTACCTTGATCCGTAGAAATCCCTAACTATGCAAGTATCTATTTCGAGCATAAGAGCAATTGACTCTAGGTTGATTAATTGACATTTCTTTCTAATTAAAACACCATTATCGCATTAAATTATGTTATGGATTCCCCTATTAGATTTAACTATAATCCGATAGATTTATATTGTCCTATTTCTAAGATTGCATGCAATTTTACTCAATTATGCAATTTCTACTCTTAAACAGAGTATTCAATCTCCAATTTGAGCACATCAAATATGAACCAATAATCTAGAAATATTAAACCATGAATTAAACACACATAATTGAGAACAAGAAACTAAGTATTAATTGAGTAAAATAAAAATTAAATGACAAAATCCATCATAGGGTTCATCTCCCCTAAGTATTTAGAAAATTAGTTCATACTTGAAAATAAAAACATCCAAGATAAAAATATAATCAAAATAAATAAAGAAACTCATGATAATATCCTGAGAAATCAACTGGGAATCTTCAATTTTGACGAAAATCTACTTCAGAATATGCTTCAATGATATTTATCGAGTTGTTTTCTTGAATATTCTCTGACGACTCACTCTTATCAACTTATTTTGGTCATATATACATCTTAGAATGCCCGAAAAATCTAAAAATCGTGAATTTTTGTTGTTTGGTGTGTAATCTCGTGAAAACGATATGGCTTACCACACGTCCATGTGGATCATACAGTCGTGTGGCCAAGCCGTGTGGAACGGGTCAGCACGTGTGGCTCCTATAGCTTGCTCCGATTTCCCCCTTTTTGCTCGTTTTTCACTACTGTTGCTCCAAAGTGCTCTATTAAGCATAAAAACATGAATTTAAAGAATTATGAGTATAAAATCCACAATTAGCATCGAAAAATCATAAAAAAAAAATGCATTAAAAATGAGATTAAAACATGTTACTTTTAGCACTTATCAATCCTTTGGATAATTATCATTTAGGTCCTCAAGCCTAAATTAAGAATTTATAGCGATTAAACTTTTACAATTTAGTTCCGAGACCTTAATTAACTACAATTTTGACTAAATTACTTAACCAAATTTCGATTCATTTATATATTAGCTCAATAAATATCCCTATTTAATTTTTACGAACTTGATTTACGGAAACGAGATTCCAAAATCGCATTTTCCAACAACACTGAAAACCTGGTTGTTACATCTCATGTATTAGATCCAATTGTTTGTGCTTCTTGAACTTTTGACCCAACAATTTATAATTTAATCCTACACAATATTTGTTTTTTATTCTCAAAATAAATATTATTTATTTAATTAATTTAATTAATCACATTAACTAAATTTATCTTCCAATTAAATAATTCTTTCAACCCAATTATGATTTCATTAAGGTCATAACAATTTTATTATAAAAGAATCTATGAGGAAATATATTTGATTTCCATATTCAACTAATTCATAATGACTAATTAATTTAATTCCATACTCGAGCTTCAATAATTTAATTACAATTAATTAAATAATAATTCAAAAACCTTAAATTACTTCTCAAGTTATTTCTAAACTCAGTGAGAAAACACTTTCATTTGTGAATGCGACCCAATTATCTAACTTCATCATTTCTAGTTTTTTTTTTTCATTCGGTTCTACATGTAATTCATTTTTGGTTTCAACGAGCTAGTAGAGGGACTGATTGGACTTAAGTAATTAGGGCTCAAATAATTTATAATTAAGTTCCAACCTTTCGACTATTAATTATAAACTTATTTAGTTACGAAGTCATTTCACTATAATATCGTGATTGAGCTCTCTCTAATTACATATCATTACAAAAGCTACTTAATCAGTGCTCATCCAATGACCTTGTCATTAGTGTGTTACTCTCATAGGATATTCTTAATCTCTTTAGGCTAAATTCGTTCTCCCATAATGATTCTATTTTATCTCATAATCACTATTACATCTTCTTTCATAAAAAGTTAATTACTATCAAACAGTAATTAAGCCATTTATTATAATGCCAAATGACTTGTGGCCAATGAGAGGGTATAATTTACTTTTCATCTATCATGTAATATCAATGAGAGGATATAATTTACTCATTAGTTGGACTATGGAATCTTTTTATATAAAAATTCAAAAAAAATTAATCTATGAGATTTGTACAACGGTGACCCAAGTGTAACTAAAATAGATACTATATATATAATAGCTTAAAATATGCTTTTAAATCCTTGTACTTTTTATATATTTGAAATTTAATCATTTTATTTTTCATGCTTTAAAATTCGGGTTCAATTATTAACTCTGTCAAAATTTTCTAATAAATTCATTAATATGATATTTTAAAATAAAAAAGATACTCTTTTAATATTCATGTATAACATTACACATTCGATTAAGATTCGTGCGTAATGTTGAGTTTTGTCCATTTTATTAGTATTAACTAATATTTTTAAAATAAAAAATCGAGAATAATTTTTTGGAAAACATTCATGTTAATGTTATCATTAATATTTTTGCATCTCAAAATGCTCGTAGAATCTATTTTCTTTTTTGTGTTTTTGTAGTTGATGATATAATAGTAGATTGAATGAAAAATATATTTTTTTAATGAAATTACGAGTATATAATTTTATTTTATTGGATTACATTTTATAATTTTTTTTTAAAAAGTCCGATTTATTATCTCGTCTAAGGTCCAAAAATATAAAAAAAACGAGTCTGCATATGGAGACATGTACTATCAAATAATAATTTCTTTGATCTTGTTATTTTGTTTACGTCAGTAACCAATTATGCCAAATTATTGTTAGAGCAAATTATTGTTAGAGTTATTATACGTTTTATAAAAAGAAAAAATAAAGGGAATTACTTATTTTAATTTAATTTTTTAAAAATTATAAACAAAACAAAAACTAGTTTTGGTTTTTGAAACCGAGAACAATAAAACTGAAAAGAAAAAGCAAGAAACTTGGTGCTGTATATGAAAACAGAATTAATGTTATAAATAATACCAATTTGCTATATTCATTCCATCACCAACACTAACAAAATTCATTACCAGTTCCAATCAATATCTTTGTAGCTTCTAACCCCCGCGGGAGGACAACCATGGCGAATGGTAATTCAAGCTCCTACACCACTGGAATGGAAGAAACGAAAAGATCGACAGAGGTTTGCCTTATATTTCCTCCCAAAGTCATCTCTCCGGGCTTGGCTACTACACTGGTTGAAAAAGATAAAGATGAAAACCTCATGACCTATTCTGGGCCGAGGCTCAATTGTCAGATGGTTGTCATTTTATTTCTCACTCAAATAATTCATAGTCTGCTCAAAAACTTGGGACTGCCATTGTTCATCTCCCAGATTCTTGTAAGTGCATGCATGCCCTCAAAATGATGACATTTTTATTCTTTTTTTAGGGAATTTTAATAAAAGGGTTGTCGTTTGTCAACAATTTTTCTTAATGCAGGCAGGGATATTACTCAGCCCTATGCTTTTCAGTGATCGATCTTCTTTGGTTAACATATCAGAGGATAGTGTTGGGGTTTTGGGGACAGTGGGAGCCTTGGGTTTTGTGTTCTTTTTGTTTCTAAGTGGGGTGAAAATGGATCTCAGCTTGACACTAAAATCTGGAAATAAAGCCATATGTATTGGTTTGCTCACAGTGGTGGTGCCTCTGATATTTTGTATAACAACAATTAAGTTTCTTCACCCAGAAGGCGATGAGTTTGCAAACAAAAGTTTCTTTCTCGCGGTAACATATTCTGGAACTTCATTTCCGGTCATACATTGCCTTCTCAGTGAGCTGAAAATCCTGAACTCAGAACTCGGCAGGCTTGGATTATCTGCAGCACTTATAGGTGACATTGTGACATTAGTTCTTACCGTGTTTAGCCTATGGGTGAAAACGGGACTTGAAAAAGGAATAGAAGAGACTCTAATGGATGTTGGATTGACTCTGCTCTTTATTGTAGTCGTGGTGTTTGTCTTGCGACCAGTGATGAAATGGATGGTGAAACGCACGCCTGAGGCTGGCCAAATCAAAGATATATGCTTTTTTCTCGTTGTCTTGGCATTCATGATTTCACCTAGGGTCATTGAACTATTTCATGTATATTTTCTATTTGGTCCATTTATTCTGGGCTTGGCTGTCCCAGATGGACCCCCTTTGGGATCCGCTCTAGTTGAGAAGTTAGACCCTATTATTTCAGGATTGTTTTTGCCTATATTTGCTACAACATGTGGCCTAAGGTTTGATCCCTCTTACTTTAAGCACTCTACCAGGTATGCATATCACCAAGCCATTGGAGCTGTGGTAACGGTTTTCATCAAATTTATGGTCTCTCTTCTAGTGCCCTTGTTATGCAAGATGCCCAAAAGGGACTCTTTCGCACTTGCTTTTGTAATGATATCCAAAGGCATTGTTGAGATGGGTTCCTACAGCATCATGAATGACAGCAGAGTATGTATTTCTTCTATTGTTGAGACGATAATTGACATAAGTAGAGGTGTCTAATGCTTTCTTGTTTGATTCCCTTAAACAAATGCAGGTTATATCAGAGGATATATTCACTCACATGACTATTTTGATCATTTTGGTTGCAAGCATTGTGCCAATACTTGTGAAAAAGCTTTATGATCCATCTACGAAGTATTTATGCTTTCAAAAGAGGACCATCATGAACTCCAAGCTCAACCAGGAGCTGAGATTGATCAGTTGCGTTCATGTGCCAGGAAATGTCAGTTCTATTATCAACCTATTTAATGCCTTAAGTCTGACTAGTGACAACTCCATTGCTTTGGATGTTGTTCACCTTGTCAAGCTTAGTGGACGAGCCACACCGCTTTTCATTGCTCATCATAAGCAAAAGAAAACACAGCCCAACAAGTCGTACTCCGAGAATGTCGTGATCGCTTTCGAACAGTTTGAGCGGGACAATAGGGAAGCTGTATCAGTGAACGTTTTCACCGCAGTATCTCCACCGAATTTAATGTACGAAGATATCTGCAAACTTGCCATGGACCGCCTTACATCCTTTATAATACTCCCGTTTCACCGGAGGTGGTACATTGACGGGAGAATCGAATCAGAAGATCAAACCATAAGAAGACTGAACTTTGACATCCTTGAAAGGGCGCCTTGCTCGATAGGGATCCTTGTTGAAGGACCCCGCAACCTAAAAGGCTCCAGTGTTAGAGACCCATTAGCATCAAACAACTCCTCATCCTACAACATTGCAGTGATCTTCATGGGGGGTCAAGATGATAGGGAGGCTCTAGCGCTAGCTAAACGCATCTCCCAAGACAAAAATGCTAGCCTCACCGTAATCCATTTCAAAGCTGCGAACAGCTTAGGCACCATCCTAACCGAGAATGATCGAATGCTTGATGCAATGTTGAGTGACATCAAAGAAAGTGTACGCTTAACATACATTGAGAAACAAGTAAATGATGGGCCCGAAACTTCAAATTATCTTCGTTCCATTGTGGAAGACTACCAACTTATCATTGTTGGGAGACGATACAAGAGGGAAGATCCTCAGGCCTCAGGTCTACAGGAGTGGTGTGAATTTCAAGAGATTGGGATTATTGGAGACTTACTTTCATCTGCACATTTTATTGGCAATTACTCTTTGTTGATTGTGCAACAACAACAACAAAGGACTACTTGAGCCCCCAATGCATAGGATAGGATAAATCTGTATATATGTTTATATTCTATTCAGGGGAAAACTAATTTTTTATTTAATTTAATTATTAATTATTACAAAATTATGTTTTTCATCCTCTAGTATTTTCAACTTAAAGATTTAGTGATTGTAATTTAATTTGGTATAATATGATTTTCTTTTGTTCTTAAAATTATTAAAAAAAAATATTTGGTACATCACCCGCGAAGTTTTTAGGCTTCAAAAGTAGGGTGAGGGGGATGATTATAGGAATATAACAAAATATTTAAAATATATATATAAATAAAAAAAAGTGATATATGATAATTTTTAAGGTTGATTGTGAAATAAAAAATATACACTGACAGTGAATAAAATATTAACCCTATTATTAATGGTATGTCTTAGTTCATATTACTAACATCATTAAAAAATTAGGTTAATATAACATTTGGTATCTAACTTTTGACACATTTTTTCCTAATTTAAAATTTAAGAGTTATACAGATTACTCAAATATATTAACAATGTTTTTTTGAGGAAGCAAAAACAGTCAATGTATGTCCAAGACGTAGCTGATGACATGAATTGACTTTTTTTTTTTGTATTTTAATTGTTCAATTGCTTTTAGTTTATTTTATTTTAACATAATGATTTTCTTTTATTTTGAGTTTTTAAATCTCTTGTTTTCTTTTTCAATATTCATTCTTTAAATATAGCTCAAAGCACATTTTTTGAATTCATATTTCCTTTGATAATGACGATATTTTTGTGGAATTTAAGGCTTTGTGAAGACTAAGACATGCTTTAAGCATGGAGCCTCTCTTGAATCGTTCCTACCATTAACAATCAAAGTAATGTCAACCCCAATGAAAAAGTAAAATTTGATCATATTGTTTAGCGAAATAAAGAAAACTCTAAATAAATGTAATCATTCTTGCTGTTAAATTTCGTGTCATTTACCACATGTTTGCCATACACTAGCTATTTTTGTCCCCTTATAAAAAAGCTAACACCATAAGTGTTTTGGGGGTAATTTGTTAATGTTTGACAAGTTTAGGAATCAAATTAGACAAAAAAAAAAAAAGAAAAAAGAAAAGCTTAGGTATCAAATTAGGAAAACGTGTCAAGTACCAAATTGAACAAAAATACCCCTTAAGTACTAAATTAGGAAAAACTATCAAGTTCATGTACCAAATGTTATATTAAGCCTAAAAAATTATGTTAATCTAAATGGATTTCTTTTGGTTTAAATATGTTAGAGATCCTTGTACTCATTTGAAATTTAAAATTCCATATATATTTTTTTGAAGGGAAATTCATTAATTCAGTAATTCATATTCAATGAATTTGACCATACAATTCAGGTGAAAAATAAAAAACATCCATTGTAGGCAGTGAATGACAAACTCCATCAACACAACAAAAGCTTCAGTCTCAGCATCAATAAAACATTATGACACGTTGACAATTGGCTCAGCCACAACTCAAGCACAACATATCTGGAGTGGTTGCAAGCGCTTAATATAATTTGGAAATCAACCCCGGATAGTCCAAAGCGGCGGACATAAATCGGCAAAAGAACCGAGCATCCACCAATCTAGAGAGGATGACAACGACAAACTAGCCCTAAAATCACTCGCAAACAAAAAAAAAAAAAACCCTTAAGTACTAAATTAAGAAAAAAGTATCAAGTTCATGTACCAAATGTTATATTAAGCCTAAAAAATTCTATTAATCTAAATTGATTTTATTTGGTTTAAATATCTTAGATAATTGAATTTAGAGAAAGTTTTCTTTTCTCATTTCATCCTATTTCTTTCCAATTTTATTATGAGAATGGATTGTATGAAACTGTGACCCACGTTATCCATATCTCTTTTTTGATTTGTCATTCGAATCACAATTTTATAATATCTTTTCACAATAAAATTGAGATTTGAGGGCATGAAATGTGAAATAAACCACATCAATTAGATGATAAATTTAACTTACACGGGGACCAATAAAAATAGTGGTACACAGGTAAGGGGAAGGGTAATCCCAACAAGAAGCTTGAAACAATATGAACTAGTTCTGGTTTTTTAAAACCAAGAACAATAAAACTGAAAAACCAAAACAAAAAACTTATTCTGTTTATGAAGGAAAAAAACCTAATGTTATAAATAATTCCAATTTTCTATTTTCATTCCATCACCAACACTAACACAATCCTTTACCGATTCCTATCAATATCTTTGTAGCTAGTAACCCTTGAGGGAGGACAACCATGGAAAATGGTAATTCAAGCTCCTACTCCACCGGTATGGAAGAAACGAGAAGATCGACAGAGATTTGCCTTAAATTTCCTCCCAAAGTCGTCTCTCCAGGCTTGGCTTCAATACTGGTTGAAAAAGATAAACATACAATCATGGACTATTCTGCGCCGAGGCTTCAATTTCAGATGGTTGTCATTTTTTTTCTTACTCAAATAATTCATAGTCTGCTAAAAAACTTGGGATTGCCATTGTTCATCTCCCAGATTCTTGTAAGTGCATGCATGCCGTCAAAACGATAACATTTTTTATTCTTGTTTTAGGAAATTTTAATCAAAGGGTTGTCGTTTGTCAATATTTTTCTTAATACAGGCAGGGATATTACTCAGTCCTATGGTTTTCACTGATCAACAATCTTTGGTTAACATATCAGAGGATAGTGTTGCAGTTTTGGGGACAGTAGGGGCCTTGGGTTTTGTGTTCTTTTTGTTTCTAAGTGGTGTGAAAATGGACCTCAGCTTGACACTAAAATCTGGAAAGAAGGCCGTATGTATTGGTTTGCTCTCGGTGGTGGTGCCTACGGTATGTTGTATGACAACAATTAAGTTTCTTCACCCAGGAGGCAATGAGTTTGCAAACAAAAGTTTCTTTCTCGCAGTATCATATTCTGGAACTTCATTCCCGGTCATACATAGCCTTCTCAGTGAGCTGAAAATCCTGAACTCAGAACTCGGCAGGCTGGGATTATCAGCAGCACTTATAAGTGACATCTTGACACTTTTTCTTACCGTGTTTAGCCTATGGGTGAAAACGGGGCTTGAAAAAGGAGGAAAACAGGTTCTAATGGATCTTGGATTTGCTATACTATTTATTGTAATATTGGTGTTTGTGTTGCGACCAGCGATGAAATGTTTGGCGAAACGCACGTCTGAGGCTGGCCAAATCAAAGATTTATGCTTTTATATCGTCATTTTGGCATTCATGATGTCACCTAGGTTCACTAAACTATTTCGTGTATATTTTCTATTTGGTCCATTTATTCTGGGCTTGGCTGTCCCAGATGGACCACCTTTGGGATCTGCTCTAGTTGAAATGCTAGACCCTATTGTTTCAGGATTGCTTTTGCCTCTATTTGCTACAACATGTGGCATGAGGTTTGATCTGACCTACTTTAAGGACTCTAGCACGTTTGCACATCACCAAGCCATTGGAGCTGTGGTAGCACTTTTGATCAAATTTTTAGTCTCTCTTCTAGTGCCCCTATTATGCAAGATGCCCACAAGGGATTCTTTGGCACTTGCTCTTATAATGTCATCAAAAGGCATTGTTGAGATGGGTTCCTACAGCATCATGAATGACAGCAGAGTATGTATTTCTTCTATTGTTGAGATGATAAATGACATAAGTAGAGGTTTCTAATGCTTTCTTGTTTGATTCCCTTAAACAAATGCAGGTTATATCAGAGGATATATTTGCTCACCTGACTATTATGATCGTTTTGGTTGCAAGTATTGTGCCAATACTTGTGAAAATGCTTTACGATCCATCTAGGAAGTATTTATGCTTTCAGAAGAGGACCATCATGAACTCCAGGCTCAACCAGGACCTGCGATTGATCAGTTGCATTCACGTGCCGGGTAATGTCAATTCTATTATCAACCTATTGAATGCCTCATGTCCGACTAGAGAAAGCTTCATTGCTTTGGATGTCCTTCACCTTGTCAAGCTTAGTGGACAAGCCACGCCGCTTTTCATCGCTCATCATAAGCAGAAGAGATCACTGTCCAACAAGTCATACTCTGAGAATGTCGTGGTTGCTTTCGAACAGTTTGAGCGGGACAATTGGGAAGCTGTATCAGTGAATGTTTTCACGGCAGTCTCTCCACCAAATTTGATGTACGAGGATATATGCAACCTCTCCATGGACCGCCTCACATCCTTTATAATACTTCCGTTTCATCGAAGGTGGTACATCGACGGCAGCATCGAATCGGAAGATCAAACCATAAGAAACCTAAACTTCGACATCCTCGAAAGGGCGCCTTGCTCGGTAGGGATCCTTGTTGAAGGACGCCGCAACCTAAAAGGCTCCAGTATTAGAGATCCATTATCTTCAGATAACTCCTCATCCCACAATATTGCAGTGATCTTCATGGGGGGTGAAGATGACAGGGAGGCTCTAGCATTAGCTAAACGCATTTCCCAAGACAAAAGTGTTAGCCTCACTGTAATCCATCTCAAACCGGCGAAGAGCTTAGGCGCCATCGTAACCGAGAGTGATAGAATGCTTGATGGTGCGATGTTGAGCGACCTCAAAGAAAGTGTACGCTTAACGTACTTTGTGGAACAAGTGAAAGATGGAACGCAAACTTCAAATTATCTTCGATCCATTGTTGAAGACTACCAGCTTATCATTGTTGGGAGACGATACAAGAGTGAAGATCCTCATACCTCAGGTCTACAGGAATGGTGTGAATTTCCAGAGATTGGGATCATTGGAGACTTACTTTCTTCCGCAGATTTTATTGGCAATTATTCTTTGTTGATTGTGCAACAACAAAAACAAAGGACTAGTTAAGCCCAATGCTGAGGATTAATCCGTAGTAATCTTTGTTGAATTCCAATCACCAATTTAATAACTTTTCCAAGAAAAAATTCAGCAAAATTATTAATACTATCAATAAATTTCGTGTTAATTTCCATTAAATTTGAATTTTTTTTTTTTTTTTTACAATGATAATTTAAACTCAGGCTTTAAAAAAACCTTTTTTTTTTAATCAATTTAATCAATTTTACTAAATACAGATGGTCAATGGAAGGAGAACCTTCTTCATACAAACTGGGATCTCAATCTTCCGTCGAACATGTAATGTCTTTTTTTTTTTTAATTTTTGTGATCAACATTTTTTTGCTTTAAATAATTGAATTAATTCTTTTCAATTGTGTTAACATTTGACATAATGTTTTAATAGAAATCTTTTAAAATTACCTTAACAACAATTAAACTTTTTACTACGTTTAATTTAACTAAACATTTTTTAATTATAAATTTATTATTTAAGTTTTCATTTTTTTATTAATCAATTTAATTAATAATAATAAAATAAATAAATTATATTGTCATTTACAAATTCTTAACCGTTACCAAGACTATGTATTATTTTAACCAAATTAAATACTAACATAAACGACAATAAATTTTGTTGACTTTGAACGTCAGGAAAAATTACGTGGTTGTTTTTGTAGTTGAAGTAGTGGTTATAATTTCATACGTATGTTGTTTTATTGTTGTATATGCTTATTTTTGAAGTGATAAATTTTAAAACAAAAGTATTGTGCTATCTGTTTTGGAAATATTTAGACGTGTTAGAATCCAAAACATGAAGACAATTTGAATTGAAATTGAAGATTTGAAAATTGGTTTCTTGCGGATTAAGTCTGGTTACTTACAAATCAAGTAAAGTCACTTTCTATAATTGAATACATTGAATTACATTGAGACTCTTATCGAAAGATTATTCTATACTGATTTTTAGCTTTATTTTTATAAAAAAGTGATTAGACTATGACTCTTATGTAAAGAAAATTTAAATAGTATATAAACTTAAGTTTTATCTAGACTAAAAAGATCGAGAGATTGAGAGGATACAAATTTGTTCAATTTAGGAACGTTTTATTTAACATCTTACCTGACAAAGCCCTACTGTTCGAGTATTGTTTATGGAAGTAAGGCTTATAGAATAAGGCATGAATAAGTAAGGTGTTAGATTTGACTAGGTACGATGTGGTGCGTTAATTGAGTTGACTCAAAATCAACTCAAGAGTAATTAGAATTTTTTTTTTTTTTATGTAAATTATCACACTACCTAAGATTCAATTGTTAAATAGATCTTTTACAACTCTATTTTTAATGTGGAATTTTTTTATTACAACATAATAACATTTTAACATTTTGATAACATATTAAATAATGTTCCCTAACATGATAATAATTTAACCCGATATAGAAAAATAACAATATAAGTTAGAAATCAATTTTGAGTGTATTTAATATTCTTAATTACGTGTATTTGTCTATTTGGATTTATTTTCACTTAGAATTTAAACTAATTTGTTCAATTTTAATTTCGTATACAATGTTGTTATTATTTCAAACCATATGTTTCATTGTTTATTGAATGTTATTTTTAAAACCGTATATATTCTAAAAATTTGATTTCCATACACATACACTTGTTGTAATATTACTAGTATATATTAAAACTTAATCCAAGCTTGATTTAAACAAAATATGATTACAACTAAAGATGCTCATGGGACGAGTTGGGTCGGGCCTAAACATGATATTAATATACTTTATACTTGCCCAAGCCTAACCCGACCCGAAATATAGGCTTAAAGTTTTGCCTAAACCCGTCCTTATGTGCAAAAGACTAACCCAAATCTATTTTAGGTTCATCCATATTATTTTTTAAATTTAAAAATATATATATTTATATTATATTATTTTAACATTTAATAATTTTATACATTTTTTACTTATTGAATTTTTTTATATAGTCATCTCAACATTATTTTAATGTTTATATTAGAGTAGTATTATATATTTAATATAGAGTTATTTTTTTAATGTGTTCTAAATTACATAATATATAAAAATAATATAATATAAACTATTATAAACTTAAAAATGGGTCGAGCTTAGTCGGGTTCGAGCCTTGAATATTCAACCCCAAGCCTGACCCATATTTTAAATGGGCCTATTTTTCGGGTCTAATCTTTTTATCCAAACCCTCTCAAATTTCTAGTGAACCTTCGAGTCTGGACATATAACCTGATCCATAAACAAGTCCAATTACAACAATGAATTACTTAAACTTCCCTTCAATGAATTGTAAAAAGAAAGTAAGTTTCTTAATTTTAAAAGTAAAAAAAAAAAAAAAATCTATTTGAACTACGTTTAAAAGGCATTGCCCAAATAAAAGTTTACTATTGCTCCTTTAAAGGTTCAAATTTAGATGAATTCTATGAATGATATATCTGTTCATGGATCGAATTATCCGTCCAAATTTAAAGATCAGCTCAAATTTTGAAAAAGTTTAGATAAAAATATCAGACTCGAAAAAAAGAGTTTAGACAAAAAAATTAAATTCATTTAAAATATATACTGGGCTCAAGTTTGAATGTTCAAGGCCGAACCCGACTCGACCCGTTTTAAATTTATAATACTTATATTATGTTATTTTTATATATTATATAATTTAAAAAACATTTAAATATATACTAAATATATAATACTGTTCTAATGTGAACATTAAAATAACATTAATATACTATAAACAATTTCAATAAATAAAAAAATATAAAATTATTAAATTTTCAAATAAAATAAATATTTTTTTAAAATTTTTAAAAATAATATGAGCAGATCTAAAATGAGCTTGAGTAAATCTTTTACAAATATGAACGGATTTAGACAAAAATCTAAGCCCAAATTTCAAGCCAAACCGGATTTGAACAAACATAAAATTTGTTAATATCATATTTAGACCCGGCACGAACCTGCCCATGAACACCTCTAAAAGATGACCTATCCTTAGCCACCAGGTCAGTTAAGGTCAATGACAATAGAACTGTAATTTAGGAATTAACCTAACAGAACACAAAATTAGGCCACTATTGTTTCACCTCAAAGAGATGGATCAGCATCAGATACATTTGGATACATGAATTTGCATTTGCATTTTCAATCTATTTTCAACAGAGAAAGATATGAATATCTTCCAACAGACGTGAAGAACATGTTTCTCCTTTATGTGGGTGAACTTGCCTGTCCAGTAGAGTTATGGCTGGTCTGTTTGCTTTCGCTGATGTTCTTTCTCTTTAGAATATCTTTAATCTCCGTTTCTTTCCTATCTACAAAGTCCATTATGTTCTTAAAGCTAGTAGATCGGATGGACTGCCGAGACGATCTCGAAGGCTCGATCTCCTCAACCTCTGCTTCCTCGTCTTCGGGGCTAAATCTACGGTACTGAGTTAAGACTCTATAGCAGAACAACGTAAGAGCCAACACACAAGCAATGCCACAAATGAGGAACAGGCCCCAAAAGCTACTTAGGGAGAGCTTATTATCTTCTTCTTGATTGATTTGAATCGAGCACTCAGTGTGTGTTAGCCACATATTATGGATTTTTTTGAGATCACCGTTTTCCGAGAGTTGAAGGATAGCAGTTGAAAGATCGACTGCAAGAGGAGAGTCCCTTTGGAAAGCCTGGCACCATGAAAAACGAAAATGAGAAATACATATGTTTGCTCTATTGTTGCTCAGTGATTTGTAACTCAAGAAAATAACGAGAAGTTTAATGTTGAAGCTTACGAAGCCCCATCCGCTTTTTGTAAATTCTTGCCCGACAGTCCGATATAAGCAATTGGTGCTGGTTAAGAAGATCTCAATGTAAGGAAGTTCATCGACAATAGCAGCTACACCACCTGCCTTTGGTCCAAGATTAAGGGCTCTAAGATATGCTTCCGGATCTTTCAACTTAACTATCCTAGACCGTGCTATATTGAGCTCGTCAACCAAATAGTTCAATGTAAATGAACCTTCTTGAATTCCAATAGGTTCGGAACTTGAGATCAAGCTATCGATCCCTTGAATCCCCGATGTCAGCTGTTGCACAGTAAGTATTGAGGTCAAGCTAGCCGTGTAGCTTGAATTGATAATCAGAACTACAAACAGCCATATGATCAGCACCAAACGTCCCAAAGTGCTCACCGTGTTTTCTCCTGCATCAAGTTAAAGCAAGAAGTGGTTTACGAGTTTTGGCACAGATTCATATGATAAAATAAACACCATAGATGACTATAATGATTTTACTTACTGTGCGAGAAAAACATTGTTGAGAAGCTAAACCTGGAATTATGAAAAATAATTATCAACATAATCATTGTAAAGTTTGTCAAGTTAAAAGAAGCGATCTCTAATTGCATGGCCCATGCAGTTCACAGCCTCAGCCAACATGTAATGTGAACATGATGTATGATACAGAAAAATGCCAACTCTCGTAAAATTATGCTCTATAAGATTATGGATTTCAAGGACACTGTACTTTATCGGTTAGATCTAATCCGTGCATCCATTTTCTAGCAGTTAGACATATAGCAGCCATTCTATTAAAAAGAGGACTAACCAAAAAATTGTTATAAGCTGTTGTCGGGGAGGACCACGGAATTCGTGATTTATCCGGTGCTCAAGAATCCACACTACAGCTCCCACAAAAAGAAAGAACGCAGCAGTGACAAACCACATTTCTTTAGTAAATGGCTTCAGAAATGCCCACGGACTCGATTTTGCCTCTTTGACCGGCGCAACCACAACGAGTCCAAATTCCATATAAGGCTGAGTGAAATCTACAATTTTCATCCTGTTTGTAACAATTGTAATATCTCCAACTGCTGCATCGTATTTCTGAAGAGGAAAGGAGCAAGTCAGTATAATTACTGGCACCTAGACATCGAGCAGGGAACTGAAATCAGATCATGCAATACCAGCTAAGTTACTCACATTTTGGGCAACCTGGCTAGCAATTTCGTCATAGTTAGGATTTCCTTTACCATCTCCGAATAACATATAGGTATGAGGAACAGGATATGAGAGCAAGTTTATTGCAGCTTCAAAGACATCAATGCAGTATCCTTTTACACCTTGGGGACTATTGTCTTTCGACACAAACTCTTTATAACCTACACGGTTAGGCACAGCAATTCGTAATGGCTGTCCATTGTTAGGGAATACCCATCCTCTTGGCAGTTTAGAAGTTTCACCAGGCCATTTTACACCATAAAGATGTTGACTGCCAGATGAGATATTGGGAGGCTTTGAATATAAGCTCTCCGGAGGGACAATAGAGAGATGCGAGTAATTTGACCAATAACCAATTCTACGAGTCCCAGTTCCACCAATGTTAAGAACATCAAATGCTGGATGAATTAAATCTCTCTGTTCATTAAATTGAATTTGACCAATTAGACCAGAGAAGTTCATCCGAAAAAGTGTCTGGAGAAGTTGTTGGCCTCCGTCAAACACACGAAGCGATGAAAGGTGTAGTGCAGTGCCATTTGTATCACTCAATTTTGGGTCATTAGAGAAAGACAAATTTCCACCTTCACTGAGAAAAACTTCAAGGGCATGTGCCGCCAGCCAAACCGAATCATAAGCATAAAGTGCATACGAATTCAATCCTCCAGGACCCATACTCCCCTTATCTTTTAGGTTTTTCCATCTAGAAATAAACCTTTTTTTGAGATTAGTATCTGGGGTGTAACGACGTAGAGCAACAACCCCTTGCAAGAGATTCATTGTGCTGGGATCAACTGCTTCCCTCGAATCTAAATATGAAGGAAGCCAATCTGTAGCAATCCAAACATAACCAGCACTCATCATATTAAGTCTCTTAGCAACAGCAAAGATATTCAAACCAGTGTCGGGATTAACATGAACTACGAAAACTCGTGACTCCATCAGGTTTACCTCAACTAGCAAGTCATTGATCTTACTTTCGGGGTCTTCAGGGCTAAATGCAGCCTTGTAAGAAATCTTGGCGCGTTTCTTTGCCAAGGCATCACCCAAAACAGAAATCCCATTTCTTCCATAATCATCATCCACAAATATTGCTATGACCTCCCTCCAACCGTAATAGTCTACAACATCAGCGATCGCATACATCTGGAAGTAGTCACTGTGTGTAGTACGGAGGAAATACGGGAACTGCAGGGAAGCCAGAGTGGGATCTGTTGCCCCAAATGAGAGAAGAGGGACATGAAGCTCATTAACAACATGGGAGATGACATGAGCTATCCCGGAAGATTGCGGACCAATTGCCACAACAATATCACTTTCCATCAACTGCAAAGCTACATAAACAAGGACCCATATTAGCTTTAATGTTTCCACTCTTTTTAGAGAGATCAGAAAAGGAAGGACAACAGAAGTAACTCACATATAATCCTAAAGGATTCTAGTATTCTTCAGCTACTCTATATTGCAGGAAAGTTCCATACACAACAATGCACATATAATCCAAATAAAAAGGAAAGCAATGGGGTTGGAAGATCATGGCCAATCTAGATTCTGAGTTTAATAACTTTTGTTCCCGGTTTTAAGCTCTGCCAGGTGAACAGATTTCCAATGTAATCACTTACAGTGGCACCATATAGATTTCAAAGTTACAATAGCCACAACTTATATCAAACATTTTGAAGGCACAAAATCTAACTGCAGAATTGCAACATAGTAACAGTAAGATCCATGAACTACTCAAACAATCAATGCCTTTCCCTTCTATTCATCGCATTACTTGCGATCGATACCAGGCATTTTAAACAACCCTATACCATACTGATATATGCCAAAAGCAATAGCAGAAAGAGATACCCAACACAAAGAAAGAGCTATTGATTTCAATTCATTATCACCATTCATCAGTTTCTCTTAGAACATACTGATTTTCTATCTAAAAACAGTTAAGTTTAATCCCTTGAATGATACACTCAATCCAGCAATGTAAGATAAATTAGTATATGAAGATCAATTAAAATTGCAGGGTAGAAGAAAAATAAAACCTTCCATGGTTCCAATAAACCCACTGCAATTTGTATCCCGCAAAATGAGTTTCAATTCTATCCCATTAAGAATGTTTGGATTAGAGTTGACATCATCAATGGCAGCTAGAAGTGCAGGCTTTGTTGCTCCCCCAATGACCGAATTCAAAGTGAAAAGAGCTCCAATATTTATAACCTTTGGCTTCAAAGAAGATGATGAATTACCAGTACTGCAAAAAGCTCCCAGAGGGAACCATATGAAGATCCAAAGCCTCAACAAAATCAAAGTTCTTTTCATGAATCCTGAAATCAGCAAAACCTCTTTCATGTTTCTCCAAGACCAAAAAAAAAAAACTAAACTTTAAGAGTGAAACCAGACAACCTATTTTTCTGCCTCAAATTGTAATGAATTCAAGATACCAATCACCACCTGCCAACAAAGGTTTTTACAGAAATCCATAAGAAATCCATGCAATTCTAAGGATGAAAACCAAGGTAAGGTTCTTACATAAATTGTCAATAAAAAAGGTGGGTGAAAAGATCAGTGGAACAGCAAAAAGATTTTTTTTTCTAGACTCCAAAATGACAAACCAAAAAAGAATCCAACTAAAAAATTCAAGCTTTTTAACACTAACAGGGTCCAAAATCCACACATGGGATGAGAAGAAAAATAAAATTAATAAACCCAAAGCATATTCAAAAGAAGAAAACTTGGGCTTCATATAAATTTAATAATGACTTGTGTTTGTGGAGGATGAAAAGGATAACTGTAACAGGAATTTAAATATGTGTAGCTGTTCAAACTGTAAAGGAAAAACACCGCATGTTAGCCAATAAAAAAGGAAAAACAATATTAAAAAGAAAAAAGCAAGTTTGAGTTTTGAGTTAAAGATTGAAGAACACCATGACCGTTCACATACTCAAAGCTTCACCAATGGTCTTACATGGCTTAAGCAAAGAATCATTGTCTCTGTCTCTCTTTTTATTATTATAGGTTGATTTTTTATTAAGTACGAGATTATATAAAGCAATTTAAATAAATTAAATATGGGATTTATTTCAACTTATTATTTTAAATATTAAAATATAATATTTTGTTTATATTAAGTAAATTAACATCACTTAATGCACACTTTCGTCCATAAACTACACAGTTTTTTACAATTTGGTCTTTAAAGTTTTTATTTGTTCACTTTAGTCCCTAATGTTATCAGACATTCTAATTTAGCTTTTTTTAACATTAATTTCATTATAGATTCTTATCATATCGTTTTTTTTTTATATAATGACTAAAACTACTCATATCCCCTCCCAACCCTTAAATACGAGGATAATGCACTAAAAAAATTTAAGAGTAGGCAAAGAAAATACCTAAATGTTATCTGTAATATTTATACCTAAATATTTTTTAAGTGTAATATTTATTATCACAATTGCAAATAAATGCCCACAAATATCCTAATATGTCATTATTTTTCCTAAGTTCACTATTATTGTCTAGTATTTGATCATTTTAAAAAAATTTGGTACAAAATAAAAAGAGTACGGTACATGATGATAGATAAAGAATGCTTATTCCATAAATTAAATAGTGAACTGAGTGAAACAAACAAGTAGCCAAATAATAGTGATAAAATACTAAAAATTGATGTATTTTAAAATATTAAAAATTTGATGTAAAAAATTATTATTTTTATTAAAATAACTTTAAAATATAATTTTTATAAAATTAATTGTAATAATATATACATTTTTATATCATTTTTAATATTGTAAATATCATTAGCGGAGGTATATTTTATTCCAAGATATAACAATCTTTACCATTTCTAATAATTTTTATAATTTTTTATAATAACTTACGATTTCTAATAATTTTATAATTTTTTATAGTTGTTTTTATAATTTTTATTATTTTTTAAAATGTTTTAAAACTCCTAACATGTTTTTAAATTTTTTAAACTTTATATATATTTATATTTTTTGGTGATTTTTTATATTTTTAAAAGTTTTCGTGTTTTCCGGATGATAATGTCATTGAGAAGTTAATGTATGCCACATGACAATTTATGATTGACTGAATATTTCAATTGGTTTTTTAACGTCTAAAGGACTGAACCGAGAATGTTTAATAATGTTAAAGACTAAACTAAGAATATTAGATAACGTCAGGGACTGAAATGGACAAAAAAAATTTTAAAATCAAAGTGAAAAAAATTGTATACATTAGAAGCTTAAGTGTGCATTAAATCTAATTATAGTTAGAGACATGTCTTGGTTGAATGATTAGTTTACTCTTTGTGCTTAATTATAGTTAGAGAAAGCTTAAGTGTGCAATTGAGTAGATTTTAGATCCTTGTGCTTAAATCTATGAAGGAGAAAAATAATTAATTTATTATAACTTATATTGAATTAATCGAAATTTATATGTTTTTTATTTTTTGGTTAAAATGAGTATTAAACATATCAAAAAAAATAAGTTGACAATGTTCATTTAACCGAATTAACAAAATTAATCCAAATTTTAGCTTTTGAAATACTACATAATTAAAAACATCAAATAAGTATTTCCATTTTTTGTTGTGGTTAACCGAGAGAAATATGTGCTGCCACACTCAATTGGCTACAAGCACTATGAAGTGGAGGCTTATATCATCAAACAATTCATACAAAACTTCTTTCAACTTTTGCATCATTTCACAAGCTTTTTCGGCATTAGATATTTCACTAAGTGCAAATTCAAGATATATCAATTTTTGTCTAGGATCTAAAACACAAGCAACAAACACAAACAAATTCATCTTATCAATATCACCCAAATATTTATCATACTTATCTTTCATTTTCATTGCCATAACACTAAATTCACCATCAATATTTGACTGAGCATATCGTAAAAGGATATCATTTTCAAAAAGCTCATAAAAAAATTACTGGATGTGACATATGAAGTGTCGAAAACACGCAAAGTAACTTTATAAAAGTGTTCTAAGAAACCCCACAAGTTTCTAACACTAGCCTAATCATCAGCACTAGGCAAACCCTCCCCCTTCAAGTTCAGCCCTAAAGTTTGTATCTTGCTCCTCAAATCTCTCAAAAGCTCTCTCAAAATTCTGAGCAGTGTCTAACATTAAATAGGTCGAGTTCCACCTAGTACAAACATCAAGACACAACATCTTCTTGCACTCTATGTTTTCCACGACAACACACTTATTAAACTTTTGTAATCTAGTTAGAAATTACCTCACATATCTAAAACCCCCTAACACGATCAACAAATTTATTTATTTCCTTTAAGCCTTCAACAACAATCAAATTCACAATGTGTGTCATGCATCTCATGTGAAAATATTTACCATTTTGAACTAAACCCCCTCGAGGGCTAAATTTCTTTCTCAAATAACCAATAGCAACATCATTTGAACTTGCATTATCAACATTGATAGTAAACAACTTATCAATCCCCCAATTCAACAAACATTTCTCAATCACCATCCAAATGGATTCACCCTTATGACTAGAAATTGGAGAAAATTAAAAAAAAAAAATTATTCAATTTCCAATCTTTATTGAAAGAGTTTTTAACTTTATCTAAACAAAGGTAAATCTACACACTCTTGCATTCACAAACAGAGAACAAAGCAAAATTGAAAATTCTAAACAGAGAACAAATCAAGAGAGTAATATTTTATGAAATTCTTTGGAATTGATACTTGAAATCTAGTCTTAACCTTCTTTTGTTGTTTTATATCAGTATCTAAAGGCAGACTACTCAACTGTTCTACAACTTCTGTTTGTTAATCTATTACTAACTAGACTAACTTTCTGATAATAGATAACTACTGATTTGTTATCTAACTACAAACTCTAACGTTCACTTATCTACTCAACCTTCGAAACCTTAAGAAGTTGTTGAAACTTGCAAAATCGTAACGCCGACAAAGGCTTAGTAAGAATATCAGCTACTTGATCACAAGAAGGTACTTCTCCAATAATGAGAGACCCATCACTCACTTTTTTCTGAACAAAGAACAAATCAAGTTCAACATGCTTAAACTTGGAGTCTAAAACCGAATTGGCTGCAACAGCTACAGCACTTGAATTATCACACCAAATAGTTGAACTGTCAGCAGACCTAAAATGAACTTCACAAAGTAATGACATCAACCACAAGCACTCGTTGTGGAAATTGCCAACCCTCGGTATTCTACCTCGACTGTGGAACGAGAGACAACTTGCTGCTTTTTGGAGCACCATGATACAAGATTATCTCCAAAATATGTACAATAGCCTGTTGTGGACCATCGATCATCAAAGTCCAAACCCTAATTTACATCAGCATAGTCAACTAAAGACAATCACTCAGATGACTTAATAACAATCCATGATCAATCGTGGTACACAAATAACGTAAATTTCGCTTGATAGCGACAAAATGAACATCTGTCGGAGCATGCATGAATTGACAAATGCGATTAACAGCATAAGCAATATCTAATCGTGTAAGCATAACATACTGTAAGGTACCCGCAAGAATACAATACTCACTGGGATCATCAATAGGGGAACTCATAGTTTTAGATAACAATGAAGAACTAACCATAGGTGTATGAACAGGTTTAGCATTTTCCATATTACAACGATCAAGTAAATCAAATACATATTTGAGTTGGCATAGATGAAGACCTACATTAGATAGATGAGTGACCTCAACTCCCAAAAAATAAATATCTTTCAGCGAAAACTCAGAGTGTAGTTGTTTAACAAGCGTATCAATTTCTTGAGTCGCACTCCTTATAATGATAATATCATCTATATACACCAAGACATACGTTCGATCAGCATTAGTAAACGTATGAACAAAGAAGCATCAGACTTAGACCCCACAAATCATACAGATAAAAGAAAAAACTTCAGTTTATCAAACCAGGCTCTTAGGGCCTATTGTAACCCATATAATGCCTTCGTCAAGCGACACACAAAAGGTTGCCCATCTACACCAAATTGTACATACCCAGGAGGTTGTTGCATGTACCTCTTTAGTGAGATCCTCTTTAAAAACATATTATTTACATCTACTTGTCATAACGACCATTATTTTGACATAACAATTGACAAGATCATCTTAATAGTGACTGGTTTAACCACAAGACTGAACGTTTCCCGAAAATCACAACCCGGTACTTGAGAACACCATTTTGCTACCAACCTGCTTTTATTTATAGTAACAGTACCATCAAGATTCTTTTTTTACTTTAAACAACCACTTGTAATCGCTAGCTTTTCATTCCGGGGGCAAAGGACTGACTCCCATGTGCGATTACAAATTAGAGCATCAAACTCATCTTGAGTTACCTTTTTCCATTCTAGAGTTACAAATGCTTCATCAATGGTCCGAAGTTTATAATCCTGTATCTCAACAGAAAATTTTTTAGGTTTATAGATACCAGCTTTAGCCCGAGTTACCATAAAATGAGTATTCCCTACTTGGTGAGGTGGATCAGCTATTGTAGTAGAGAAAACTAGTGTAGGCGAGGAACCCGCTATCTCAGTAACTGGTGTTAAAGCCAACACTGAACCACCAAAATTCATCATTGCCATAGAACTATCCGTATGGGATGATTGAGAAGATAGTACTGGTACACTTTGTGGCTCATTCACATGCGTATCTAGCACATTAGAAGTGAAGGATGTTCTCAATATAGGAACATGTGTAGTAATTCTATCTGTTGTAGTATCACTACATGAGCTTTCTTTAGAAAACAGAAACTGAGACTCATCAAACACAACATGTCGAGATACAACTATTCGCCCACTGGATGTAAGACCCTAATATCCCTTATGTTGAAAACTATATCTTAGAAACGTACACGGTTCAGATCTAAACTTCAACTTACGAGTATTAAAAGGATGTAAACAAGGATAACAACAACACCCAAAGACTCGTAGATAATCATAGATCGAGTTCACCAAAAAGTATCGAATATGGGGTCTTACCTTGTAATACTAGAGTGGGTAGACAATTGATCAAGTGAAAAACACAAGTAAACGCGTATCCTCAAAATCGCATAGGCAAATTTTCTTGAGCTAGCAACGCAAGGTCTACCTCAACAATATGTCAGTGCTTTTGTTCTGCAACCTTATTCTATTTAGAGGTATATTGACACATAACTCTATGAAGAATGCCTTGTTGAGTTAGAACCAATGTGAATGTCCGGTATTCACCACCTCAATCACTTTGGACTTATTTTATGTCTTTCCCGATTGCATTTTGACCATTTTCTGAAACTAATGAAAATAATCAATGGCTTGCGATTTACACTAAATAAGAAAAACTCATCGGCTAAACATATTAATAAAAGACACATAGTACCAACTACTACCACATACTACTGCTGCAGGTCCTCCCACAAATCAGATACAACCAATTCAAATGGATCTATATATACAGTCGTAGACTTAAAAAAAGGTAGCTTGTGAGCTTTACCTTGTTGACATGCAGAACATACATGATCAAACTTATTATTATTATTTACTATAATATTACAAGTATTTAAAATAGACTGCACAATATTTCTAAGTCTAAACCTAAACCCTAAACCTAACCACCGATACCATAAGTCAAACCCATTATTATTGTCAGAGTGGTTGGACCCCAATTCAGTACTCAGAGTAAACATAAGAACGTCATTGGTGGAATCAGTGGTGGTTAGGAAAAATCTATACAACCCTCTATGAGTATGGCCTTTCAAAAGCACCTCTTGAGTCTGTTCATCCTTAATCACGTAATGAAATGGGTGAAATTCAAAATAAACATTATTTTCGAGAGCAAATTGTGAAACTAACAATAAGTTATTGCGTATATTCGACACATGTAAAATATTAGATAAATACAATACTCTATTTTTCGATGCCAGAGTAAAATTACCAACAGACATAACTTTATCATGCGTACCATCACCCATTAAAAGCAGAATCATACCTGGATATGGATGAGAAGTGTTTAGATTGGATGCCTATTTGCACATAAACCTGTTCATTGGTCGGGCTACACAACTCAGCCCGAAGGTTCGCCCGAAAAATGAGAAGGTTTAGGTAAAAATATAGGCTCAAAAAATAGGCTTGGGTAAAAAAATAAGGCCCATTTAAAAAACGAGTCGGGCCTCGGGTAAGGTATTTTTTGCCCGAACCCAGCCCTGCCCGACTCGAATTCACAAAAGGATAAAAAAAATCTGTTATTTTTTTATTTTTAATGCTATTTTCTTGTTATTTTCTCTCTATTTTGCTATAATTTCACTATTATGTTGCTCCTATTTTGTTGTTATTGTTTAGATATTGTATAAAACTTATTTTATTGTTATTTTTATTATTATTTTAGAGGCATTTGTTAATTTTGTTACTATTTTATAGGCATTTGTTTGTTAAGTTGTATCTATCTTAGTGTTATTTAAGTATATATATATTTTAAAATTTATTTTCAATTTGTTAGGAAATATTTATTTTAATGTTTTTAGTATTTTTAATGCATTATATATATTTAAAAATTATATAAAAATAATATAAAAAATTAATAAAGGTGGGCTGAGCCTGATTCGGGTTTTAGCATTTTTATCCGAGCTGGGCTTGGGAAAAAATTTAGGCCTATTTTTCAGGCCAGGCCAAGCCAAGCTTGGTCCTAACAAATGAGCTTAAATTTTTTGTTGAGCTCGACTCGAACCCAACCCTGCCCATAAACACCTCTATTTGCACACATGATGCGTAGCTCCTGAATCAAGGTACTATGCAGTGTTGTGGTTATTTTGGACGGGTTTATATTGCTCTTCAGTATCAACTGTGTTGGAGCAAAAATTCGATCCACCACTATAAACAAGAGACGTGGCATCAAACCTACTCCAATCGAATATTCAGACCCGGAGATAGTAGGAACCCTTGGACGACCAGCACACTCCATGAGAGGACCTTGGATAAATGGACCAACTCTCGTATCATGGTTTGGACCTTGAAACACCCTTTCTCTGAGATTTGTGGACCACGTGTGACGCACTTCGAGACCTATATACGGTTCATGTGCCATTTGAGCATAAAACAACACGTGGATAGGCAAAACTTGTGCCATTTCTATCATCGGCGGTGGTGGCACTTGTAAAAGACGACAATAACTCTCCACTAATGGTGGAGATCAACCAAGAAGCACGGAGTTTATTCTATTTAACAAAAGATATATATGCAGTGTTGAGAATTAACCTCCCTATGGAATTGAGAAGGAATTGAGGTGGTGCGACAACGAACCATCAACAAAACCGGCAAGTCCGTATGCATCGATTAGGAATTTTAATTGATACTGCCATTGGAGAAACGAATCAGCTTTAAGTCTAACCGTATCATGCTTTGGAAATGATTGAAGCATCTTATAGAAGATGTCATCATCGGGATCACACGGTTGAGTTGAGCGAGGAAGAGCCATAGAGGTCGTCGGAGTGACCTCAGTTTCCGATACTGTAGACATCATCAGGTTGTTGCACCTAGGACCTTGAGAACTGATACCATGAAAGAGTTTTTAACTCTATCTAAACAAAGGTAAATCTGCAGATTCTTGTATTCAAAAACAGAGAACAAAACAGAATTGCAAAATCTAAACAAAGAACAAATCAATAGAGTAACATTTTATGAAATTCTTTGGAATTGATACTTGAAATTCAATCTTAACCTTCTTCTGTTGTTTTACATCAATATTTAAAGGCAAACTATTCAACTGTTCTACAACTACTATTTGTTAATCTGTTACTAACTAGACTAACTTTCTAATAACAAATAACTATTGATTTGTTAACTAACTCTAACATTTATCAATAAAGTGAGCAGTGATGTACAAATAATTAATTCTTTGCAAAGAAATCCATGTGTCAATATTTAACCAAACTCTAGAACAAAAATTTTTCAAAAATTATTTTATCTTGACCCTTTCATCTAAATATAATTTATAAACATCCCTAATCATAAAAATTCGTGAAGAAATATGAAACCTAAGATATGACGCAAACATAAATTTTCTAAAGCCTTCACTTTCAATAAACTTAAAAGATAATTCATCAATCATAATTATTTATGTTAATCCTTTTCCACATGTTTTTTTGATCAGATCTCTAAATTTAACCGTTCACGTAAATAAATATGTAAAGATGCCTTTTATCTCTTCTTAATTATTTATTTGTTCACATATTTTTAATTCTTAACTATTTTTTTTAGATATGTTTTACCTTCACATAATTTTCACATGCTTTTTTTTTCTTGCATGATTAGTTAAGCCACAGCCGTACCACTTTATTACGTAATTTGATATTTAATTCTACAATTCAAAAATAGAGTCATTCCATTTATTGTTATTTATTGATTAAATTATAGAGTAAAAATATAAAAGTTATAATTTGTTGAAAGTTTTTATATATTTAAAATTTAATCTTTATATTTTTATTTTTAGGAATTCAATTTTTATACTTTTCGAATTTAAAATTTTAGATCTATTTGTTAATACCGTAAAAATTATTTTGTTAAATTTGTTAGTGTGACATTTTGAAATAGAAAAAGCTCACTCGATATCCATGTAACAAAAGAAATTGTAACAAACCCAAATTCAGTAAAAAAATTTAACGGTGCTAATAATTCTTAAAAGTTCAAAAAATTCTTTTAATTAGAATTAAGTATTTAGACTAACTAATGACATTATAAAAGTTGAGTACCAACTTACCAAGGCCAAAACCAAAAAAATTTTTAGGGGGTCAAAATTATATTGTAATTTTTACGATAGCAAAAATGCAATTTCATCATTTTAATAGCTTATATTTTTATAATTTTTAAAAGATTAAATTGAATTTTTATATTTTAAGGCGTCAAAGTGAAATTTTAACTTTATTAATTTAAAATTTTAAAAATTTTAAAGGGCCTAAAAAAAATTATTTTCATTTCAAAAGGGGTCAGGCTCCTGACAACCCCTAATTTCGTCCTTACAAATTATGTCTAAATTAAAGTATATAAATTAAATCTCAAGTTTAAATGAAATATAAAGATGAAAGTGAAATTTACCCATTATATTTTCATGAAAATGAAAAGGTATTATTGTCATAAACAGTTTAAATACATTTTCTTTCGTATTGATTCAAGTGAAGCTGAGTCATTTCGAAAGCGATGGTGTGTATTTTGCTCCATTCCTCTTTATTTTTCTGTTTGGTGACTGAGAATTTATTATTGTTACCGTACTAGAAAATTTTCGACAGAAAATTTATGAACTAGGCCCCAATTTCACGTGTATTAATTAATACAGCGTCTTCCACCATATGTGTGTATATATATTTGTAATTTTTTAGAATACTAATATGCATTTAAGATAATAATAATAAAGTTTTTAGTCGAAATGAAAAATATTTAAAAATTTAAATTTTTTTTATATATAAAAGCTTAAATGATTTTTATAAAATTTATATAAAAAATAAAATATAGAAATAACTTATTTATTACTATTTTATTTGGGTTATGTTTGGACAACACAAAGTAACTGAATGAAAATATAATTATTAGGGTAGTAATAAACATCATATGCAATTTTATTCAATTTTTCTAGTGCATATATGTTAGGTTATTCCTCCTAATATTTAACATATGCTCCTTATAATTATATGTTAGTTATTGACTGAGTTCATTATCATCTGAATTTGAACCCGCATCATTAAAATTATTAAAATCTCCTTATTCCATATACTCTCCAAAGTGGATTGTCTCAATTCCTCTTATGATTGAAGTTATGAAATATGCAACATGCTAGTATGGTCAAACCTTGATTTTTATGCTATACTAATGTTATGTTGTTAATATGAGAAATGGTTTTTTAGAACAACAAATGTCTTCTCAACCACATTTCAAACCCTTCAGTATCTCAAATTAAAGAGTTTGCAAGTTGCCTATGATATTTGTATCTAACGCTATTCTCTCAAATGGTATCATACCCCACGATATGGTGCAAAGAAATATTTTTTATTTACATAGCTAGCATCGACCTTATAATATTTGAGTTCACATTCCAAATAGTCACCAATTCTCACTTGTATAAAATAATTATTTTTCAAAACTGGATTTGGGTTTAATTAATTGTGTAATTACTTCAATTCTCACCTTCCCTGTAAGAATTGAAAATTGTAATTGTGGTACTCTAATTACATCCAAATCGGAGAGACTCACTAATTATAACAATTACTCAAATATGTTACATTGTGTAATTACTAAACAACTATACACAAATTGAATTATTAAGTGATTTTTCAATTACAATAATTTTATTATGTATCTAATAATTTATCATGTAACTTGGGAAAGTACTGAAATTAGAGGTATATATTTAAAATGATTTTTTAAATGTTTTTCTCAAATTTATTTGATTTTTCAGTACTTTTTAAATTCCATTGGATCAAATTGAATTGCAACACAAATTCACACAATAGTAATATAGGTTTTATAGTTATATATATATATATAGAGGCGGATAAAGGGGGCTGACAGGAGCCTCGACTCTCCTTAAAATGAGATTTTTTTATTTTATTTTTTAATATTTTTTTATTAATAAAAATAAAATTATATTTTAACCTTTTAAAAATAATAAAATTTTAACTTAATCTTTTAAAAATTATAAAAATATAAAAATTTAAATTTCGATCCCTCCAAAATTTTTATTTACTTCGCCCCTATATATATTATATACATGTCAAAGTTTGAGATAAAGTTGACAAGAAATTTGCTAGTGATGACCAATCAATATTGAATTTCATAATGTCTTTTGAAAAGGTGAGTAAACCGTTTGTCCCGGCTTGGATTGAAATCCATACTTCTTTTATTATAATTATTTTATTAATTTAGTCTCCCAAGTTAATTAAATACGAATTTAATTTCAAAAATTAATATATTATTTCTTTTAAATGATAAATTAATATATTATTTTTAAATAAAAAGACCTAAAACAACATGTGTTAAGATAAGTTTTTTAAGTCATTTTGCTAAATGCCAATCGAAAGTGATCACTTTCATTATTCTTATAACAGCTTGTCGTTTGCTATATTTGAAGTAAATCTGTTCATGAGTTAGGTTACTTGTTTAGATCCAAAGGTCCGCTTGAAATTTAGGAGGATTTGAAAAAAAATATTAAATCTGAAAAATAGGTTTGGGCAAAAAAATTAAGCTTGTTTAAAATATGAGTCGAGCTTAGACTTGAACATTTAAAGCCAGACCCGGTCCGACCTGTTTTAAGTTTATAATACTTATATTATGTAATTTAGAACACATTAAAAAAATAAACATATATTAAATATATAATATTACTCTAATATAAACATTAAAAAAATGTTAAGATAACTACATAAAAATTTTCAATAAATAAAAAAGTATAAAATTGTTAAATATTAAAATAAACAATATAAATCATTTTTAAAAAAAAATTAAAAAAAATATGAACCGGCATAAAATAGGTTTGGGTTAATCTTTACAAATATGAGTGAGTTTGGATAAAATTTTAATCTCATATTTTGGGCAGGACCGGGCTTGGGCAAGCATGATGTATGTTAATATCATGCTTAAGCCTGGCTTAACCCATTAACACCTCTAATTTGAAGTTGATAATTTATTAAAACAAAAATTTTGGGTTTTGAATGGTTCTAATATTATGAACATATGGGAGCTCGACTTCAAAGACCAATCCACTTAAAGCAATTATCATTGAAGATTGAATTGATTCAGATCAAACAATTGAACTTCTTTACTTGTGGAGAAAAAATCGAGATTGCATTGAAGAATGAATCTCCAACAATCTACTTTACATTAATATTTATTAGTCTATTTTTTATTTCTATTTTGTAATAGTTGTTGTTAAGGGATTGGATTACAATTGGTTTCCACAATGATAGCAAGTCTTGAAAACTTCTATATAGAGAGAGACTTGTATAGATTTTTGTAAGAGGGCATAGAGAGAAATTTATTATTCATTGAAGTATGCATTTTTGCAATTGTATTTGCGAGTAAATAGTTTGTGTTTACAACTGAAATTCTAAGGGGGAGAATTTAGAAGCGAGTGTTCTAATCTTTATAAGAATTAAAGATAATTTGGAAACAGAAGGCCAATCTGGAATCTTGTTACAGTTTTAATAAATAAGAGATATTTACAAGCATCACAGATCCTAAACATGTTGTATGAGTAGATTGGTATACATAAACAGATTTATGGGTCAAGCACTAAATGCTAATAATAACAAAACAAGAATGCTTCAAGTTGCTGTGCTGGCTGTGCTGGTTGGAGTTTCTGGAACTGGATTAATCTCGCACTGCATAAACAGTTTCTTGATAGCTTCCTCTTTCTCGTCCATGAACTCGAAAAAGTTAAAAAGGACTTGAGAGCAACGAGTAGTAGTTTGAACCGAGGATGAAGGGCGACAAAGTTTCATTTGCCTTCGCCTGTATCGAGCATATTGCCGAGCCATTCGTAGAATAAATATCAGAAGTGCCACGAGTGTGATCAAACCGCATAAAAGATATAAGCCCCAGAAGCTGACTAAGTGAAGTTGGTTCGGTTCGGATTTCCCCCTCCTCTCTCCCAGACAACCCATCTTACAGAACCACTTATCATGGATTTCCTGAAGCTTTCCGAGCTCAGAAAGTTTCAAGATTGCGGTCGACATGTCAACAGCAAGTGGGGAACCTCTCTGGAAAGCCTGATACAATGAAGTTAACATAATATGAAGTTAGCATTCCAGCCATACGTGTATGAATGCATTTTCATGTACGTAGAATAGAAGTACATACAAATCCCCATCCACTCCTTGTAAATGGTTGACCAATAATCCCGAAATCAGTTCGCTTTGACAGAAATAGATCAACATAAGAAAGCTCATCGACAATGGCAGCTACCCCTCCATTATTTGGCCCTAGTCGTAGAGCAGTTTCGTACTCTTCCGGGGAGTGTAGTTTAACAAGCCGTGACTGTTGGATGTTAAGGTTATCAGATAGGTAATCATATGCAAATGAACCAACTTGGTAACCGATCGGCCAACTGCTAGCAATCAAGCTTTCAACTCCAGTAATAGGGGACGAAAGTTGCTGAACCGTAAGGATTGAAGTCAAGTTTGCTGTATAACTAGATGTTATCACCATCAATAGGAAAAGCCATACCATCATTACCAATCGCCCAAGCATGCTTACGGGTACTTCCTCTGCATCATTAAAATGAATATTGTTACATTTAAGATCAACATGGATCATAAAAAATTTTAAAGACTTGATAGAAACATCAATCCCATTTTTTTCTGACAATTTTTATTGAAAAAGAAGAAAATAATGTGTTGGGATCCAACCAATTAGCCTGATCAGTGATCCATGAAACCACAAAGGCTCAATGTAGGTACAACGGCGTAGGAAAAATGAGTTACTGAGATAGGTTAATATCAGATAAAGATAATACAGCCCAGATTGAACTGGAACTGCAAGTCACGGTCTGTGAAGAGGGAACATGTTTGGACTTTGGTGAAAAAAATCAGCAATGGAGGACATCAAAAGTAGCCTAAGGCTAACATCACATCTACCAAATGGTTGAAGCTTAAACAATGAAAAAATTCTCAAATGAAATAAGCTAGTGAGCCAATGTTTCCTTACGGTTTGTCTTAAACAGCGTTGAGAAGCTGAACCTGCAATAGTAAATGAATGAAAGATATTAGAATTAGGCAGGCATGGGCTTGTTGAGTGCCCAAAGTGACAGAAGATATTAGCTATAATTCTCTGAAACATCGCAATAACTTACATGAACATCGTCACAAGTTGCCTCTTAGGAGGGCCACGAAAAGCATCGTTGACTCGATGCTCGAGAATCCAAATAACAAAAGCAATTATGAAAAAACCACTTGCAGTCATGCACCACATGTCTGCCGTAAAAGGTTTTAGAAATACCCAAGCACTTGATTTTGAATTATGAATTGGAGCTACTATGACGAGACCGGTAGTTACATAAGGCTGAGAAAAATCCACAACTTTTGTCCGGTTTTTCACAATTGCAATGTCCCCAACAGCTGCATCAAACACCTGGTACCATAATTTTACAAATTGATTAAGATGTACAAGCTCTATCTATAAACAAACATACCTCTGCACAAAGCAAGACCTTTAGATTTGTGTGAAACCATGCAATTTATCACTTATTGGACCAAGGTTTAACCATGCAACTGATTAGTTGTCCCTCGTCTTTTGTCATGACAGTAACATCTAGAGCACGTGATAAAATAAAATAAAATAAAAAAGAGATGTTTGCCCCTATGGATTTATGACATATTTTGGTGCGAAGGAATTAGGTAAACCAAGGTCATACTTACATCATCTGCAACCCTCTGTACGAGCTGAGCATAATTAGGATTGGACTGACCATCCCCAAAAAGCTCAAATTTGTAAGGAACATTATACGGTATAAATTTCAGTGCTTCAGTGAACACATTGATACAGTATCCTGCAATTTTATGGCTACCATTCAGTTTTGTAACGAAATCAACGAAACTGGCTCTATAGGGCACTCCGATTCTCAACGGACGTTCATCATCTGCAATCACCCAGCCGCGAGGTGTTTTGGTATTTCCACCAGGCCAAGCAACTTTGCCAAGCGTCTGGTTTATCTCAGAATACCTATTTTTTGTCCCTCGAAGGGTTTCTGGGGGAGAAACTGAGAAACCAAAGGTGTTAGACCAGAAACCAACGATATGAACAGCCGTCTTGTCAATATTGATGACATCATAACCAGAAGTTACAATGTTTCGATCTGAATTAAAACGAATTGGACCAGTTAAACCAGAGAAGCTTGTGTTCAATATATCATCGAGTAGTATAGCACCACCATCAAAAACTTTAAGCTTCTCCAAATGCATTTCAGTTGTTTTTGAATCATTTAGCTTAACACTAAACGAAAATGTGAAATTGTTGCCATCGTTTATGAACTTGTCGATTGAGTGTGCAACTGTCCAAACCGTGTCATAAGCACAAAGGCCATAGGTATTCAACTCTGATTTTGCCAACCCTTTCTGCTGCATCTTTTTCCATCGAGACATAAAATCCTTCATTTGGTTCGACTCTGGAATATGTTGGCGAAGTCCAACTACCCCTTGAAGCACACGAAGAGCAGTTCTATTCATGGGAGCAAATG
This sequence comes from Kokia cookei, assembly GCA_039519145.1. Classification (NCBI taxonomy): domain Eukaryota; kingdom Viridiplantae; phylum Streptophyta; class Magnoliopsida; order Malvales; family Malvaceae; genus Kokia; species Kokia cookei. The sequence goes on from CM076910.1 coordinate 9,383,657, forward strand.
AATCTATAGTAGTAGAAAGCCAATCCGTTGCAAACCACACATAGTTGCTGCTCATCATCTGAAGCTTTTCAGCAGTGGCAAAAATTCTTAATCCAGGGTCTGGATCAACATGAACAATATAAACACGAGGACCTAGCAATCTAGATTGATTGAGAACAGCTACGATGTCATGTTCTGTAAAACCTACAGGCAATGGCAATTTATAGAAAGCTTTTGTCATTCTCCTATTGAGTTCATCATTTAGGGCAGATATCCCATTCCTCCCATAATCATTATCCACATAGACAGCAATTACTTCTTTCCATCCATAAAAATCAACTAAAGAAGCCATAGCATTCATTTGGTAGGAATCGCTCTGCACAGTTCGGACAAAGAATGAAAATTGCTTAGCAGAGAGACTTGGATCTGTGGCGGCATATGAAACAAGTGGAACTTGAAGACCATTGGCAATTTCAGAAATCATATGAGCAATTGAAGATGACTGTGGACCAATAAAGGCCACCACCTCTTGTTCAATTACTTGATAAGCTGACAAAAAAAACAAAGTTTCAATCTGTTTTAGAACAACTTTCATTTTTGTTTAATATTCTTAGCAGTAAAATTTTCAAGGAATATCATGACACCACATAGAAAGCATAAGATCAAGAGAGATACGGCATCTTTCTGAGCTCATTGAAGGATTAAAAAGCTTAGCAATTTCATTATTATCAAGCTAGAACATAACGGAAGGAAAGCTAGAAACAAATTCATGTTAACCTAGAACGGAGAGCATAAGGAGGAAGATATACAGTAAAACTGAATTAAACATCATAACTTTTCTCACCATCCAAAATTAACCCATGTATTATAACAGTTTTAAGTAGCAAAAAGGAAGAATGAAAGAACAGAATTCAAGTTACCTTCAATAGAACCCAAGAAGGCATTGCAATTAGCATCAGACTCAATCAAATTAAGACGAGTTCCATTAAGAACAGTGGGAGTAGCATTGATATCAGAGATTGCAGCTTTCATTGCTGCCTTTGCAACTCTACCAATCACAGAATCAAAAGTGAAAACAGCACCAACATTTACAACACCAGGCTTCTGACAACCCACAAGACAATTAAGGGACATCCATATCATCAAACAAAAAAACCAAGAAAACCCAAGATTTTTCATTGTTGAAAGCTATCAAAACCAACAACTTGAATAAAAATGAGCCTCTTTCCCCCTTTTTTCCCCCTTAATCTGTTTAAAGAGTTAGCCTTTGTTTACAGTCAGGAATTCATGGGGTTACAAAATCTTTAAAACAGAAAGCCAAGCATGAATTTTTTTACTAAAACCCAGATTATAAAATCAACAAGAAAACTCAACCTGCAAAATAAAATTCACACTTAAATAATAATTAAGAAAAAAAAAAACATGGGAGTTTGGAAGGGAAGAGTCAAGACAGTTGAAGCTACCATACTATATGCCTACACCTATTAGCTAAACTGGTACTAAAATTCAATGGCTGCAAAGTAGTAGTAAATTGGCAGTAAGAAAAATGTGATTTAGAACTTGTGGAAGTCATGTTTAGAACAAACAGTGAAACTGTGGGAAAGACCAAAAAGTAGAGAGTGAAATAAGGCATTTGGTATTTTCTTGGAATAATTGATAGACAATGACCGAAGTGCTAATTTTCTTAGGCTCAGAAAAAATAATGAGAAGAAAAAAGAAATTAAGACTTTATTTAGGAAAGAGTTAGATTTATCATTTATTACTACTTGCATGCAGCAGTGCACATTCTTATTTTAATGACAGAATAAAGAAGTTTCATTTCTACGTGCACAAATGTGCGTGATTTACACGCTTGGAATCATAGAAACTAATTCTAATTTTATTGTTATCATTTTTCATATATAATTTTTTTAATCCCAATTAAGGGTAAAATTTAAGAATAGTCCCTTGATTATTCATTTTGTTCCATTTTGATCTTTTAGTCATTGTTGTTGACCAAAACGATTACTTAGCCATTATTGCTGACTGGACTAGAAAAAAGGAAAATTGTTCATTTAATACTCATAAAAATTATAACATTTTAAGTTAATCCACTAAATCCCCGTAAAACTAATATTAAATAACATCAAAAAATGCGAGATCCAACCTTTGATATGCTTCCACTACTGCTTTCCCCCACTATCTCCTCAATTTCTCAACTAAATAGTTTAATTGTACCATTTTTTTTAAAGGTTTAATGTTAAATTTGGTCATCTAATGTTTACATATTTTGTCAAAATAGTCTTAATTGTATTTTTGAGTTTTTTTTGGCCATAAACTTTTGTTTTTTTTTTCAGTCTGTTTTTTTAACAGATTTAATGAATAAATTCAAAGCTTCAATCTTTTTTTTTTTTTCGAAAGGCTTCAATCTTTTATACATTTGTTTACCGAAAAGTTTTTCTACTGAATTATTATTTTTAGACAATTACGTTTATTTTCTTTAAATTAAGAGTTATTTTTTTAATTTAATGTATTATTTATTTATTTTCCACATGTAAGTATCTTATTGGGTTATTTAAGTAATAAATTACATCTCATTAAAAATATTCCACGTATGAAATTCTACATCATCCCTATTAACTTTTTTAATAATATTTTCATTAAATATGTTAAAAAAAAAGCATATTAACAAAAAACAAAAAACAAAAATTGATGACCAAAAAAACTCAAAAATATAATTTAAATCATTTTAACAAAACATACAAATGTTAATAACCAAACTTGCCATTAAGCGATTTTTTAAACCCACCATGGTTTATGAAAATATAATAACTCTTCACACAAAAACTATATCAAAATTTGCACACGTGGCATTTATCCATAACATCACTCGATTGTAATACCATAGAAGCAGAACAAGAACACCAGCCACGGTGAAGGTACCAAAATCCAAACCAAAGTCAACAATGGCATTAACAGTGAAGGAAGAGGAAAGTACTGAACCAGTGATAATATTTTTGAGGGCAAAAGCCATGACAGAGTTTTCTTGTTTGGGTGAAAGACAATGGAGCGGAGATGATAACGACGTCGATCGTTTTCTTTTCCTTTGTCTAAACATAAAAACTTAAAACCTCTCGGGTATAGTAATAGCGTTAACTGAAAAATTGTAATTTTTAAAGGGATTAAAAGAATAAATATTCTTTTATTTAGGTTTAATCAGTAACTCGTTAAGACTTTAACAGTTAAGTGATCATTTTTTGTCAATTTTTCTAACGAAAATAACTGAATTAACAAAAACAAAGTAAAATGACCAAAATAGGAACAATCCCATTTTAAGGCGACTTCCAATTTAGTTTACCTTATTAAAATGTATTATTAATAAATTTGCAAACAATTTTAAAAATCTTTAAAAATAAATCTTTATATAATGCTTAAAATTATCACGTATTGTTGATGTTAATCGAGTTAAGACATATTCAACAACAATATATTATTGAATATAAATATTTTCTTTTTAATTTATACAATTTTTATTAAATTTAACATCAAAATAAACCTTAAATTTCTCTGATTTTTATTTAATATAGATTCAATTGAATCAGTCCTGAACAAATTTAGATATTGTGAATAAAACTCCTCAAGGGCTTGGAAGATTTGTGATTGATTATTTATAATTCCTGAATAGAAGCATAGATGTAATGAGAGGTAGGCAAAGCAGAGAAGGGAATTAAAGCAAAAGTGAAGAAAAATTGAATAATGGAAAACTTTAACTGGAAAGCTCTTCCTTTTCACTGTTGGGTATGCTTTTGAATTTTGTTGCTTAATATTAAAGTCTAGCATCCAATTAGATCGATTCCCTTTGTGCATCAAATTTACTTTGCTTTTGTACGGAAATATTTCTTTTCATCCAATCCTTCAAGCCACTTTATTTATTTATATGTTGCTCTAATCAATGAAATGATAATTGAATTATTAACAGGGCAAAACCCGAACAACAAACGCGATTAATACAACTCGAATCCAAGTCATATATGAAACAGTGAACATCCTGACCATCAGACAATCACATGAGGTTCCAATGAAATGGTAAATAATAATAATAATAATAATAATAAGCCTACAAATGCAAACAAAATCGCGAGTGAATGGATGTTGTTTTTACTTAAGACTCAGCCCAAATTTGCTTGAAATTTTTTTCACTGTTATTTATTGTATTCTGTTATTGTATTGCTACTATTTTGTTGTTATTGTTTGAATATTGTATAACTCTTATTTTATTATTAATTTTGCTACTATTTTAGAAGCATTTGCTTGCTAATTTGCAACTATCTTTAATGTTATTTAAGTATAAAGACTTTTTTTAATGTATTTTCAATTTGTTGGAAAATATCTATTTTAATGTTTTTAATGTATGGCCAAAAAAATATTTTTAATGTATTTAATGTGTTCTATTTAAAAAATTATATAAAAATATTTTAATATAGTTGAGTCGGGCTTGGGTTTAACATTTTTTATTTGAATCGAGTTTGGATAAAAGTTTAAACTTATCATGCACAAGCCTAGAAAATGGGCCTAAAATTTTGCATTGCTTCGGCCCAACTCATGATCAAGTTTAAGTTAGAGTAAAGAGATGTGAGAGAATAGAGTTTTAGAATTAGGCTTTCTTTGGATTATCGGTGAGGTTAAAAGGTGATAGTAAAATTAATTACTATAGTGATGGGATTGGATATTGCAGATTTAAAATCAGTGGTGAAAAATAGGTGTGAGCAAAATTCGATTTTACTCGAAAAATTTAAAAAAATTCGAATTTCGAATTATTCAAATTGAGTTAATTGAATCAACTCGATTTTTTTTCCATATTTCTTGAGACAAATTAAATTTTCGAACTCAAATAATTCGAATAATTCGAATAAATCAAATACAAACTATATAATTTTAAAATTTAAATTTATTTTCCCCACTTCTCATACCCAAACCCACCCCATGTCCTCCCCAAAAGCCCATCTACTATTTTCCCAATTTCCCAAAGCCTGACCAACCCCACCATCCCAATTTCCAACCCCACCATCCAATTTCCCCTAAAATCAAAAATCAAAATTCGATCTTTCATTTTCTTTTTCAATTCTAACTTAGAAATTCCCAATTCCCAAATACCACATTTATTCTTCTTAAAAAAACCCCTTAATTAAACCCCAAATATATTATTCTCTTCTCCTCATTCTTCAAAAAAATAAAAAAAAACTTAAATTAAACTCTTCATTCTTATTCTTCTTCATCAGTGTATTCAAACCTCCTAAATCAAAATCCCTGTAATAACGAATTCAAAAAGAAAACTTTAAAGAAAAATAGTTTTTTAAACAAAAATACATAAAAATAAACAACAACAAAATCATATTTTAAATTTAACTCAAACAAATATATTTGATTCAATTCGATTCAAATTCCATCTCACTCGATTCGATTCATAAAAATTTCAAATTGAGTTAGGATGATGAAATAGAATTTGAAGACTCGATGAATTCGAAAAATTTCCATTCAATTTGATCGAATGCTCACCTCTAATGAGAAATGTGGTTGGATGTTGGATTCAATTGCAACAATGACGATGAGGTAAATTATAATGGAATTTATATCATATTTGAAATTTTAATAAATAATTAAAAATATTCAAATTACTAAATATAGGTAAATTATTCATATATTTATTTAAATATTTTGATTAATTAATATATAATTGCATAAATTTATTTATTATGTTAAATGAAATAAAAATATTGAAAAAATTGTTAGGGGATGCCGAAGTTAAATTGTAATTTTTACAATAGTAAAAATATAGTTTTTAAAAAATTAAATTAAAATTTTATCATTTTTAGAGGGTAAAATATAATTTACTTTTACTAATTTAAAATTTTAAAAAATTTTAAAGATGAAAAATTTTTCATTTTAGGAGGGTTAGTCCTCCCCTTGACTTCGCTCCTGTTAGTATCTGTTTGGATAGCATCACCAGTGGGATTATCTCTTACTGGACCCTTGATTTTCAATTAGAGGAAAAAGGGTCCGATGAATAATGAAATTATTCTTTTATCCCTTTTGTCAATTGTTTTTCTTTTTCTATTTATTAGTTTTTGGTTATTTTAATTTTATTTATTTAATTACATTATCTTATAATATTTTATATTAATAATTTTAAATCTCATTTAATTATTTCCATTTTTAAAATTTGAATTTATTTATTTAATCTAATAAAGATATTTATAGATTATGTAATTAGTTAATTAAAGTATTTAAATAAATTTATAAAAACACTATTAAAAAATTTAATATTATTAATATATATATATATAATTTCTTTAATGATCATTTTTAATTTCATCTTATTACTGATTTTGATTTCACCACTATAATGATTAATTTTACTACTAATGTTATTTTCAATATCACTGTTATATCCAAACATTTTTATAAATGTATATTTAGTTTATTTTTTGTCTCATATTATATAGTATTATTATATTATTTAATCTTATTGTCACCGTTGTTTTTATACTAATCATATAGATAAACTCACTGTCTATCCAAACCTACCCTAAGGCGACTATCAATCGAGGAAACTTTGACTTAAAGATTGTGACACTAACACTTCAATTTTTTTATTAACTTCATTTCTTATGAGTGTAGGCATTAAGATTCCTAGCTTTTATTTTTTTGATATAATGTCTAAAATTAGGCATAAATCTTTTTCAAGTTTTAAATAAGAGAATAATGCGTTTCAACGTATTCGAACTCACGTCCTCTTACACTGATAATAATGTCGATGCCGACTAAATTAAGACATCATCAATGTAAGGCTTCAACGTTTTTAATATATATTGGTTTGATTTATATACATACTGATTTTTATTATAATGGTTTATTATAATGATGGATTAAAGTAGTGAATTATATTGATTGTAGTTTTTTTAAATTATAAATATATTAAAAAGGTATAATTATTTTATCGTAGTTTTGAAATGTGTGGTGAAAAAAAATTACTTTTAAAAAAGTTTGGTTTAAGAATTAATGTTAAAAAATGTATTTGAAAAATAAAATATTCATTTTAGATGTGATATTAAAAAAAAATGATAAACTATAAAAATAGTCATTTTTGTTTGTCTTAGATTACATTTTAGTAATTTATTTTTGAAATGTTACATTTCAGTCACTTATGTTATCGTTTTGTTACGAAGTGGTCACTCTGTCGTTAATTTCCATTACCTCCCTAAAGACAATCCTACGTGGCAATCCAAATGGGTTTTAAATGCCAACTTGGATGCCCAATTGGGTTTTTCTTTTTTAGTTGTAATTAATTTAAAATTTTCAATTAATTAAATTTATTTAATTAAAAATTTATTCTCATCCCACTTAGACATTTAAAACCCATTTGGATTGCCACGTAGGATTGTCGTTAGAGAGGTAATGAAGCTTAACGACAGAGTGATCACTTCGTAACAAAACGATAATATAAGTGACTAAAACGTAACATTTTAAACATAAGTGACTAAAATGTAATCTAAGACAAACAAAAGTGACTATTTTTATAGTTTACCCTAAAAAATAAAAAAAATACATTTAAATGGTTTTTAGATTCATTAATATTATGAGTTTTCAATAAAAATATTTAAAAAAAATAATTTATTGTAACTCATTATTAATATTTTGATATATAAAATATAAATGTTAAATACTTTTAAGCAATTAATATTAATTATTTGTAAAATATAATTTAAATATGTATAAACTATATTTTAAATATTAAAATATAATCATTATATATTCAAATATGTAATTTATTATATTTGAAATAAAATTCAATAGGAAAATAATTGTTACCTAATATAAATATTATATAAAATACATTTGATTATATAAGGGTTAAAAACAATATTGTTTAATAAGTCGCAACTATGATTTTGTGTTTCATTTCTTTCTTTGTGTTTTCAAAATTAAACTATTAATATATCATAATGGAGGATGCGAGTGTGTTTACCCATGCTTTATTCGACAAAAACATTTTGATATAACAAACATTATGTTTTGAATAAAAATCATTTTAAACAATATTTTACAAAATTGTACTTCAAATTATTTCTAAAATAAAAAAAAAATCAAATTTATACTTAGAAAAATTTTCAAAGCCAAGTAAATTAAAAACAACACTTCAAAACATTTTTTCAAACAAATCAAAAATGCTCCAGGAAAAAAAATATCGACCCACTATCAACATTTTTTGTCAGGTATTGATAGATTTCTAAAAATTGATAATAAAATAAGCTACTAACTTGCAAAAAATTGCCAAGTACTGATACGGTATCGATATCTTTTTGTTAGGTATCGATAAATATTTAAATGATATCGATTTTGACACACTTTATCTATACATTTTTTAGTATCGGTACAAAATTAGCATTCTACCATTTGGAGGTATTCATTAAGTATCGATCTAGTATCGATACCTTTTTTTGGTATCGATAATTTTATCCTGGTGTCGATTTTATCGGTTTTAACAGTCACTAAATCAAAGCATTAAATGCTAAAATTATCGAAACTTTTCCAAATAGTATCGAAACCTTTTGTTGCAGGTGAATTAAATGCACTGGTATCTTCATCCCAACGGCTTTATTAACTTCCGTAACAACCCCAACAATTGGAAATGATGTAAAGGGTATAACCATCTTCCGAAGATCTTACAACAACAAAAAAGCATATTCAAGCTAAAGATCAATCAAAGAACCTCTGTGTCAAATATTTCCATACTTTTCTTTCATATACTTGTGAGCTTTATTTCATTCTATTTGCTCAATTATTTTTCATTGTAATTGAGCCTAAATTGCAAACACTTAATATTGTAAGGATTCTTTCTTTGTTTGATTCTTTATATCTCTTTGAGAGGGTTTGTATCTTAAGGTTTGGGTAAAAACCTTAAGGGGGTTTGTAATGTTAAACATTATCTTCAAAGATTATCGAATTAGTGAATTTGAGAAAATCCTTAGTTTTGGAAAGCTAAGGTAGTGGAGTAAGTAATTCGGGTCGAATCACTCTAGATTCTTGTGTTCAGTTTTCTATCCTTTCTCTCTAGCTTTCACAAAATTTTTAAAAGCCAATTCACCCCCTCTTGGCAATTTCGTTTGATTTTTATTGAGCTAACAAAGTGGAAAAAGATTGCTGAAAAAGATGCGTCATTGAGAAGATGAACCACTGAATGTGAGAGATCAAGAGATGATGGAGGGAAGGGTTTCCTTTCGTTCAAGGAAACACTTATTAGTAGTGTTTGGACTTGTAAGGAGAAAGAGGACTATGAGTGTGATGATTTTGAAGTGAAGGAGAGATTTGTCATTACTACCAATATTGATGGAATGCCTAATATCCGATTCTCGGAAAGGGTACATTCATTTGTCCATAAAAGTATGTCAAAGTCAGTAATCATAAAAATGCTAAGGAGAAAGATTGGGTTTAATACATTGAATAGCAAACTGTATGCTATGTGAAAACCAATCCGAAGCTTTCAGCTAATGGACCTAAATAATGATTACTGCATTGTCAAGTTTCAAGTAAAGGTTGGTCATAAGAAAGCGCTTGTAGAAGGGTCGTGGGTAGTGTATGGTCAGTACCTAACAATGCAACCTTGGGCACTGTCGTTTAACACATAAGAAAGTTTCCCAATGCATGTGGTTGTGTGGATTCGATTACCAAGCTTTCCGAGGGTGTGGTACAACAGATGCTTTTTGGAGGCGGTGGGAGGTATAATCAGGCAGGTTGTAAGGGTTGATGACAATACGGAGAATGGGTATCAAGGACGATTTGCTAGGATAACAGTGTATGTTAATCTTAGGAGGCCATTGATAGTGTAACTAAGGGTGGAAGGTAAGGTTTAGAGGGTTGAATATGAAAGCCTCCCTAATGTATGCTATGAATATAACTATTTTGGTCACATGAAGGAGGGATGCCAGAAGACTCAGGTGGAGAAAGGACCCAAGTGCAATGGAGAAGAAACAGACGAACAAAGTAAAACGTCGACAGTGAAACAACATGACAGAGCTTGATAGGCAAGTTGAAATTAAAGCATATGGAAACTAGATGATTGCGCCACAATATCCCAGGAGACAATAATTAAATGTGTGTATTTTTAGATATTTTTGGCCTTGTAATCTCATAAAACTATTGGATATAGTTGGCATGCCATAGGATTGTGAGTACTCACCCTTGTGTTTTGTGATTTGGGTATTGAGGCCCCAGGACAGTTTAGAGAGATAAGGGAATACGAGCTAAGCTTTATTTATCGGGATATGTTGGTGTGTTGGAGAGTTTTAGCTAAATGCTACGCTTTTGGGATATGTTCGACTCTTCGAGTCATTGGTGTGATGGAGATCCATGTATCCAATGTTGTGGTGATAGATCCCACTTTTATGTTTCATGTTTTCAAGTTGCCAAATTAGCATAAAGTGATTAATATATGAAAATATTGTGTGTAAATGCATGTGAATATACTTGTGAGCTATTAAAGCATTAATATGTTGTTTTGTCTTGATGAATTATCATTAAATGAATTATATATATATATGTGAGTTGAGTGTAATTGCATGTGAGAGTATATGCTAGTTTTATGATTTAATGAAATGTGAATATGTTATTTTAACTTGGTTAGAATTTGATTGTGAAGTGTTGTAGTATGCTCTTGTTTAACCTTTGATATTTTGTGTATACTTTGTGGTTATTCCGACATTCATTGAGCTTATTTAAGCTTAGCCACTCTCTCTTACCATTACAGATATATAGCTTTGCAGTGTGAGCGGTACGAGGATACCAAGGAAGTGATCCAAGTTATGCTTTAGTATTTAAGTAGGTGATATTATATTTATTCTTTGAACTGTGGGAATAAGCTAATGCGGTAGATGTTTTGGTTGATTGTTATTATGTCCTAAATGATTGTTATGATTTTAGACTCTTAGGAATTGCTATTATGTTATTGGGTTGTCTTTGCTTGAAAATATTGATTATGCTTTGAACTACAGTTATGGATTTTTTTATGTTGAATATTGAAGTTACAGATGCATGTTGAATTGGTATTTGTATGGTTACGATAAATGTCTTGTTTTGCTGTGAATTCTAGTGTTTTGTGCAGAGGTATCGATAATCAGGTATTTAGTATCGATACCTCCATATTAATTCGTATTTATAGAAAGTCAATAGCTTAATTTGGTATTGATACCAATTCTCGAGTATCAATACTCCGGGCATGAATATAGATACTTTTTGAATTGTATCGATAATTTGCTGGGTTTTAATTTTTGTAAAGAAATAAAATACTAAAAAGGTACCAATATTCTAAACAATATCGATACCCTTTATGAGAAATATCGATACTAATGAGTGTGTATTGACAACTATGTGATTTGTTTGGCAACTTTCGTTAAGTGATTTTTAAACTTGTTTCTAACTCGTTATAAGGTTATTTACTGTATGATTAGTAATTTTAATCTTGTCTAGGGTAAATTAGACTTAAACCCCCTATAGTTATTTGATTATGATGATAATTGCATGACAGTGATATATATTATGCCTTGTTGATGAAGAGATGGTAGTGTAGCGTCCTACTACTTAGGCTTGGTGATCGAGCCAAATATAATGTGTTACATTTGGTGGTATCAAAGCCTAGGTTCACTAACACTCGGACCTTGGTGATTGATGTGTGGATTGGGGTTGCGAAACCCATTTGTTTAAGCTACTCTAATTTCATGAACTTCTTGAGGTATCTTTGTTTGACATAGCACGAATTTTTTTTATGTTGGGGTAAGATTGGGAACACTTTGCCTTTATTCTAAAGTTTACTTGCAGGAACTTGTCTAAGATCGTTTCCTCGTCACTCACACATTTATTTGTTTGTGTGTTTGAGTATATTAGATTCAATATGACTTGTAAATGTGTGAATGTGAGTACGAATGTATCCTTACATTTTAAGTGAATTAGCTAATAAGTGGAGAATCCCAATAGAGACTATTAAATTAGGAAAAAATGGTTATGAGTTTTTTATAGAGGAAATTTTTAAAGAAGTTACTGAAGGACAGTCCATGGTAGTGATTAGGATTTTCAAGAAAAAAAGTAGGAAGTTAAAGATAATAGGAATCAGAGTTGCGTAGCGAAAATGTGGTAGTTGGTTAAAAGGAATAACACATTTTGGGGTTAAACAAATGGCGTGTCAATAGGTAAATTTATAGAACGAAATTTTTTTTAGAGGGAAAGAGTTGTCACACCCTAAAATTGGGCCTAGAAGTTTTGAGAGTAATTTAGGGATTTTAGCTCAAAATGTTTTCTGAAATTCGAAGCATGGTAAACCGAAAATGGCTTTGTATATGGCTTTTAGGAAATTAAATCAATTTATGAAAATAATTTAGGAAAGACTTTCAATTTTTAAAAGATTTTTTTTGTAAAAGGGTTAATTTAATAGTAATTTTAAAACAAATAAACCAAGTTTTAAAATCAGCCCAATTTATCCGTTTAAACCCTATTTTGGACGTTTAAAAAAAGAAGAAGAGAAACATACTTCATCTTTTTCTTATGTCGCCTATTATGAAGGAAAGATCCCAAACTTTCATCCTTTAATTTAAATCTTCAAGAGCTTCAATCCCTTGTTTTCTATCATCACCCAAACATTATTAAACCTTTATAGAATTTCAAGAAAAGTATAAAAAACACCATTGATTTTTCACTATTGCTAAACTTTTGGAATTTTCAGATATTCGATCAAACGTTTGTTTCTTCATCAACTAAGGTGATGTTTCATTTTCCTATTAGTTTTTATTGATATCTAACATTTTAAATTGAGTTTTTGTCCATTGAATCAAGAGTTTTCAATAAAAGTCGAAAATTAGGTTGTTAATGGTGAAATTCGGTATTTTATATAAAAATGATGTTTCAAAGTGTTTTTCAACTTTTTTGACATGATTAGAAGGTTTCTAAACTTTCCATAAATTTTCGTTAAGATATTTTGAAATTTTAATATTTTTTCATGAAAAACAGTTATTTTACGTTGAATCAGGAAAAATGATGATGCTACCGATGTTGTAGCAGGGAAATTGAAATTAGCGTTGTTAAGTATAGCAATATATATTCCAAGTCTTTTGAGACAAATTGTGCTCGTTTATCAAATGTGCAAGTGATGCTCATTAGAAATCTAGAACAATTCATTTCCAGATGATTTGTTAATCATGTCATTCAATGATTTCAGGACTACTGTAATTCTATTAATGAACTGGTTGATTGAACATAGTGTGATTTAGGACTACTGTAAGAAAAAGTTCTCTATTCAAGTCTTGAAAGTGAAATTATTGAAGTCAAAGGCATAAGATAGAGTGATTCTACTCATATCATTTTTATCAATTCGAGCTAATAAGCTTTTGAATTAAGGTTGTGAAGCATATCTGACCCATGTTATTAACTCGAACTCGGTTAAAAGCTAAATGAGTAAGATCCAAATAGTGTGTGATTTTTAAAAAGTGTTTCCAGAAGAATTGTCAAGATTATCGCTGTTAGTGAGGTTGCATTTGTAATTGAGATTTACTCGGGTACAACCCTTACGTATATTGCTCTGTATTGTCTGGCAACAACGAAGCTAATAGAGCTAAAATTTCAATTGCAAGATTTCCTAGACCGTGACTTTATACGTCCCAATATGTCGTATTTGGGAACTCTAGTATTGTTCGTTAAAAAGAAAGATAGATCGATACGACTCTGTATTGATTATTAATAGTTGAATGAGTTGACAATCAAGAGCAGATATTCGTTGTTGTGTATTAAGGATTTGTTTGACCTATTGAAAGGTACAACACTATTCTCCAAAAATTAAATTTGAGATTTAGAGATTACCAGTTAAGAGTGAAAGATAATGACATACTAAAAACGTCTCGTACATGATATGGTCTTTATGAATTACTAATGATTCCATTAGGCTGACAAAATGCTCCTATATTGTTCATGGGTCTTATGAGCTACATTTTTTAAAGCTATATTTGGATTAGCTTATGGTAGTAATTACTAATGATCTCCTGATATATTAAAAATCGAAAGAAAACCATGATAAGCATTCGAGAATTATGCTACAAGTGTTACGTGAAAAGTAACTATATCGAAAATTAGCAAATGCGAATTCTAGTTATCATAAGCGATTTTTTGGGGACATGTTATTTCGGTCGAGGGAATTTTTGTTAACCCTGGCAAAATTGAAGCTATTTTGCATTGGAAATTGCTGAACAATGTGTTAGAAATTGGAAACACAAAAATATAGACTTTTTCAACACCTTGTGAGCACATAATTTATATTTTTATTATAAAATAATTAATTTGCACATAATTTATGAAACATTTTTAATTTTAATTATTTTTATAGAAAATTTTAAATATAAAATTAGTACTTGAACTTGTCCACTTCTTCTAGATTGATACTTATAATTTTTTTTGTCCTAGATTGATACCCAAATTTTTTTCCGCCCACTAGTTTGGTACTTAAACCTAACACTGTTAAGTCTGAGACACGTGACATGATAATATTTTGACAAGTGAATAAATGATGTCATGGTGATTTCATAGTGATGTCATAATCTAATTATTATTATTATTTTCAATCTTAACTTTTCTCCCCCCACCCCTCAAAATTTTCAATCGTTTCTTATTATTATTCTTCTTCTCCAACCGCCGACCTTATCACCTCTTCCAATCTCATAGTTAGAGTTTGTTGAGTAAACATAATATAGATATAGATATAGATATTCAGCAAACTATTCCTGAAAAGTGATGCATCGTAAAAAAATAAAATGAAAATTAGTCAAAACAAACAAATAAAAATAAGTCATAGGAAATCAATAAAAAGATATCTTTACCACAAACTAAAAAGATAAAATGAAAAAAAAAATCAGGATAAGGAAGTAAATTGATGAATTCAGCTATACCAAGCTCTTTAATCCTTGAGCCATCCTTAACAGGCTCATTACATGTTCCAATACTGTAAGACTTCAGTTTTCAGTTTGCAGTAACCATATTTTTCCCCATGCTCTACTACAACCATAACTCACACCTTGTCGACTCTAATTCCTAGTTTCAAGCTAACCATGTTGCCTGTCCATGTAGTATGCTTGGCAAACAAGGGTACAAGTTTCAAAAAATATTTTAAGTCGTGATGTTTTGGCTACGTTTTGCTCCTTAATTAGTGTTTGTCTTAGTAGATATTAGATAGTTTATCTTTCTACTCTATCTTTTGGTGCCCATGGCTTCTTTTGGATAAAAAATAATTAAATACCCATAGGAACGATATAACAAAATGTAAAATATATAGGCCGGTAGAGGAAGAGGAAGAAAATAAACCGCCGATTTCACCATTTTTCAAAACTGGAAAATATACCTTTAAATTTTTTAAATTGTGTGTTTTTCTGGTTGAGAAAGAATCTAGGAGATAGGAGAGAAGTTAAAATTAAATTGTCAAAAGAGAAGAAGAGGAAACGATAGAAAAATTTGAGGGAAAGAAAAGTCAAAATTGAAAAAAAGTTTTTTATTTATTTTTTTTTTTTTTTAGATTATTATCTCACATGTCCCAAATTTAATGGCGTTAGATTCAAGTACCGAATCCGTGGACGGAAAAAAAGTTCGAGTATTAATCTGGAACAAAAAAAATTATAGGTACCAATCTAGGAGAAATGGATAAGTTCATGTACTAATTTTATATTTAACCCTTATAATAATATTTGACAATTTTGCACAAAAAATAAAAAATTGACTCGACAATCACCTTGAGAAGATTTGACCGTTGAAGCACTTTTCGAATCATTTGACCAAAGGGTATGGTTGATTATTTTCCAGCCATTAACAATCCAATTATATTCTTTAAACACATTTAAAAATTATTTTTTAATCCAACAAAAATTGGGTTAAATTTAATTCTAGCCTGATGTAGAGAACGAGACCCAAATGTGCTAAGTGAAGAGGACTGATCCACTAAGTAAATAGCAGCCAAAACCGTCCCTTGTTGCTGATCCAATCAGCTTATTTTAGTTGATTTTAGCACTTGCAAATCAACCCTTTAACTTTTCCTAAATGTCGTTCAAACCCCTCCCTTTTTCATGCATTCTATTTTTAGCCACAAGCTAAAAATGAAAAATTCAAGTCAACCACTCCTTCCACCTAGCATGGCCGACCATGGGAGCAGGGATTGGCTGCTATTTTTAGCTAATTTTAGCTGCCATCTCCAACTATAATAAATTCCCTTCATTTCCTCATTTTTAATCCTTCACTTCACATATCTTTTCTCTCATCTTTCTCTTTTTCCCTTCTAATTGCTTTCCAATTTTCTTCTTTCCCTTGTCGATTTTTCCTCTTGAAAAAGAGCTAGCATGGCCCTTGGAGCAGTAACAATCAAATGTCCGTGAAGTTCTTGGATCAATAAAACGAGCGGAGAAGAGAAGGAGCGCACTAGTTTGGCTTCAGGTTAATCACACATAATTTAAACCAACTAATCTAGATTTAAACCCTCGTTCATCCATTAATTAGTCACACATCCATTCGTTAATCGCTCTAAGGAAATTAGATACTCATAGATCTAGATGCAATAATCCCTAAACTTATATTTAACATGCAAAACAACAAATTAAATAAAAAGTAAGGAATAAATAAATAAGTTTGTTTTGATATCGAGTTGTGCTCGGAAGCGAAATCTACTTTAACAGTCGCGACGATCACTTTGATTGCAATTAGAATCAACAACAAAATAATAAAAATCTACTATGTCAAAGCCTTGGATCAAAATTGAATCCAAGTTAAACAAGAACAAAAGTATTTAAAGGACTAAATTGAAAAGAAAACAAAAACTAAACTAAAACCCTAAAATAACTAAATGTCTTGTAACACCCAAATCCCGTACACCGTCGTCGGTTAGGATTTCGATGTCTACTATTCATATTATACTATTCATCTCTTACGCATATCCGATTTTTCAAATCTTTATTCAATTCAAAAATCATTTCTCACGATTTAAAACAATATCTAAACATAATATTATTTTGTCAAGGGTAAAAAAGGAATTTTCAATATTTTAGGGGACTTCTACTGGTACCTGAAGGTCAAGTATCGATAGTAGTCAATTCAATGAACAATTCTAAACAATGTAGATTTCTATCGGTACCTGTACTAGTTCTACCGATACAAGTATAATTTCTACCGATACAAGTCATGCATCTACCGATACTAAAAACTCTAGAGAGCTAAATTTTCATCCTGTAACTTCTACCGATACAAACATGCAAACTACCGATACTTCTATACATACAACTACCAAAACTCATAATTTAACTACCGATACAACTCAAGTCAGTATACAACCTGTCTCCTACCTTACACTTCTACCGAAACATTCATGGATTCTACCAAAACAAGTAAGTCAAATCTCAAAAAAATTAAACCCAACACAAGTTCATTGTTTCCATATAAGCAGAACTTTTAACTATGCAATCAAGACAACACCAATACAAGATTTATGTCAATGCAGGATACTTAAAACTATATCCAATATTTCATTAAACATAAAATATTTTTTCACAACTCTTAGTAAAAAGAAAAGGTAACATCACCCTAGTACATGCCATATTAACCAGTTGATGTAAAAGTCTACCGAACAACTTCGGGATAGTGTGATGCTTCGAGATGATCCGATCTCCGAACAGCAAAAGTGAATCTACAAAAAGGATGCAAATACACAAGTAAGCACTTTAAGGCTTAATAAATTCATAAAGTTAATAGATTTAACAAACTTCAAGAGTCGTAAAAATCTAATTAACCGAGTGCAACATTGTTTACATCTGGGGTAGGTTTCGTTCGTATTTGTTACTCACGATGAGACAAAGTCATCGGACCCTTGTTCCACATTGGAACTCATTCATTTAATTCTCACGATGACATATTGTCACCGGACCCCCTTGTTTCTTAAAGAAATTCATATACTCACGATGTCCTTTAATTCGTCACGGATTCATTTACTCACAATGACACTAGTCATCGGACATTTAATCCATAGAGGATTCGTTTACTCACCGTAGAGGATTTGTTTACTCACGATTACACTTAGTCATCAGACTCTTTCGTTTATAGCTCGAACCCGTTTATCTTCCATATTTCATTCACACTTGTCTTCCACAATTTCGAGTATTATTTCGTCTCACTGCAATAGTCATATTACAAGAATAAGCAATTTAAGTTAAAATTTAACCATACGAACTTACCGGATTGGATTGCAATTATGAATGGATCTTAAGGACTATTCTACTAATTTTCCCATTTCACGATCGTTGGCACGGTCGTAGTCTACATTCACAAATTATTCAATTTCTCATATTAAATCATACAATCAATTCATTTAACACAATCAACCCCTTTTTGGTAAAATTACGATTTTACCCCTAACTTTTTTTTTCTTTTCATTCAATTTAGTCATTTCAACACAAAACATGCAAAATACTCATTTCCTCTTCAACTCTACTAGCCAAATACTTATAGTCTCCTTATACATCCAAGCAAATCCATTTATTTCACAACAAGTACAACAATATTACCATTTTAACATTTTAGTCCTTAAATCCTAATTTCATCAAAAATCACTTTACAAAAAGATTTAACCTAAGTATCAAACACTTAAATATATCAAAAGCTTTCAAGAACAAGCAATTTTAACAATGGCAAGTTTTCTAACATTTGACAGATTGACAAATTAGTCCTTGCATAAGCTAGATTAAGTTAATACGGACTCAAAAATATAAAAATTACTAAAAACAATCAAGGTTTGCTTACCCAAATCAAAGCTTAAAACTCAACAATAGAACCCTAGGTTTTTCCCTTCTTTGGCCGAATGAAGGAGATGAAATAAGAAGAAAAATGAGTTATTTTCTTCTTTTAATTATACTTATATAACAATGATAATTTTGTAAATTTTGTGACTTTTAGCATTACTTAATTAATCACCTTTATGCCTTTAACAAATCTTTTCATTACCTTTAATTCAAGACATTCCACTATCCTATTTCTTTTGGTTTATTTACTTATTAAGTCCTTCTAATTAAACATCTATACTTTTGCACCTATTACAAATTAGTCTTTTCTATTCAATTATCTAATTAAACGATGAAATTTCATAACTATAATTTAATACGACGCTGATGATATCACAAATATTAAATAACTAATATTTACGACTTGACTCGTCGGAGTTGTGGTCCCGAAACTACTGTTTTCGACACCACTGAAAATCGAGCTGTTACATGGCTCACTTGGCCAAGCGTCCTCAAATGAGACTTAACATGCCTATTTATAGAGTTTTTGATCAGACCTAATTATGGTAAGCAACCCAAAAATCTAATTAAGTTACATTATGTGGACTAAACTACCCTTAACTAAAATTTCATCTCGTCGTCCGATGTCGTGACATTGCCTTTTGGGTATTTTGGCTTCGAAGTTTGGTGTTGTGACACCACTTCCTGATGTCGCAACGTTGTAGTCGTCTTTCATCTTCTAAGCCCGAACATAGTGTCCTACACACTAGATAGAACCGTTAGATCATCCCTAGGCCCGTAATGGCCCATTAGGTCATAATATAATTAAAAATTGCGTAAAAACTCTTATTTTACATAATTTAAACATAAAACAATAAAAACAAAAAATGAAATAAAAACATATAAAAATGCTATAAAGCAAGTTTGTTAAGTGTCAGAAAGACCTTAATTTGCCACAACAAATTGTGGCTAATCAAGCTTTCTTAAGCTCGTATGAGGCTCGAAAATGATTATATAATATAATTTAAATGAGTTATAAATTTTTTAGCATGTATTTATATGAAATTGAATTGTATTTGATTGAAATTACTCCAACAATGAATATGACATTTATTAGCTCAGATCTAGTGGTCGGATCAAAAATGAGGTGTCATATAATGATTCATACCAAATATAATATTTTTCTCATTTACAATATCAATATGATATTCATTATAGTGAATATATTTTAAATTTAATGCATTAGTCTTCACATTTTTTGTTCTTTCATATATTGATATATTAGTTCTTCTAAAACTTTCAACTAATTTTTATACCACCAAATAATAAGTTTTTTTTTTTAACTTTCAACTAATTTTGTACAACTAAATATTGCAATAACATTGGTTTGTTTCAATACTAAATAAGATAAATACTTTTTATCTTAAGGATAGTATTCATTGTTACGCTGTCAGCGATACATATATATATATTTTCTTTAAAGTACTAAATTAGTTGAGCAAAATATTTGGGCGTACAATAGGTACAGTTATCTTTACCATTTGAAGAGTTATTTTAAGAATCCTCATTGTTCGCTTATTTATTATTATGTTTCCACTTCTAGTGCTTATTATTATGCCACTTATCATGTTCATGTTATATCCATGGGCGAAATCAAAAATTTTTTGAGGGGGATCGAAATTAAATTGTATAATTTTACGAGAATAAAATGTAATTTTACCATTTTAATATTCTATATCTTTATAATTTTTAAATGATTAAATCAAATTTTTATCATTTTTGAAAGTTAAAATATAATTTTACCATTAAAAATTTAAAAATTTAAAAGGCCTAAATAAATATTTTTCATTTTAAGGGGGCGGGGCCTTTACTAGCCCTCCTGGGTTCGCCACTAGTTATATCTTTAATTTTTTTTATGCTAGCATTCATATTGGGGAATGCAATATATCTAATAGGTTGAACTTTTAAACGTCCTTATAGATTCTTTCTTTATGGGGGAGTAATATTACAAAAATTTATATTTAAATCAACAATCAATATATATTTTTAAACAATCATTTAAAATTAATATATTACGAAGGTTCATTAGTAAACCTTATGAATCAATATTTAGTAATATAACTCAATAATTCAAACATATTTAAAACATATAAAAAATATTCAAAGTTACATCTTAATAAAAATATGACGAAACTCTTTACCAATCTAAATTTTGCTCAATAAATTTAAGATCGAGAATCAAAATCCATGATGTTGAGATCAAATCTTTCATCATCTCCGAAAAGATAAAAATAAAACAAATTAATCAAATCAATCTTGAATTAAAATTAAAATAATTTAAAAATAAAATATTAAAAAAACCTTCCTGAAAATCCTCCCATATTGTGTCTAAGAGTTCGAAGAATAAATATAATAAATCAATACGAACCAAATCCCTAATTAAATCTCACTTAAAAAAATAAAAAGAAATACGATGCAATTCCACATAGGAAAGGGCATCATAGAAATTCATTGTCTTTAAGAAGGGTAGTACTGGCAATACGTTAAAACCAGCTCTCATCCTCGATAACAGTCGCTTTGGATAGCCCCTCTTTATTTTCTTCGCTTCTATAGAGAAGGCTAAAGCTGATGATAAGAAAACTCTGAGAGAAATGGCTTCTTCAATTATATCTTTGCAAACCAGGTTAGCTTCCTAGCAATGTTTCTTAATGGTTCTTTTTGGGTATTTAGGCTGAAATATTGTTGTGTTGGAAGATGGGTTTCCTTGTGTGTTTTCTTTTTCACCCATAACTTTTAGCTAATTATCTTTGTCTTAATGTTGTTTGTTCTTGAATTCAAGAATATTTTTTTTCGCTTTCTAACTGTTAATGGAGAGGTGTCTTGAAATTGGTTTGTCTTGTTCACTTAAGTTTTAGAGTGGAATGCTACTGTTTTGTGCAGCTATGGTTCTCTAGAATATGCCTAGGCTAATGGTGGGAATGTTTTTTAATGCAAAGGGGAAAGCTTTTGTCGTGCTTTCAAACGTAAAAAGCTAGTACTTTGACTGAATTCAGCTTCTAGGCTTCCTTTGAGTTAATGCATAGAATATTAATACAAGGCAACATTTTTTGTAATTTGATGGGATTACTTTCTTCTGGTGTTTCAGCAATTTGAGGTCTGCATTTTTGGGAGAGAAAAATGGGATCTGTGTTTCCAGCATTCCCATAACTCGCGTAAGTTTAGTGAGGAAGGTTATTGAGTGTAAGGAGTCGAGAATCGGGAAGCAGCCAATACAAGTTCCGTCCAATGTGACGGTTACTCTGGAGGGTCAGGACATAAAAGTAAAAGGTCCATTGGGAGAATTGGCATTGACATATCCACGAGAAGTAAAGGTTGATAGGGAGGAATCTGGAGCCCTAAGGGTCAGAAAGTCAGTGGAGACTAGGAGAGCCAACCAAATGCATGGCCTTTTCAGGTAATTGTTACTACTTGTATGTGTTTCCTGCCTTTATCTAAAAGTTGCTCTCTTAATTTTTCTTCATATCTTATATCTAACTCTATCTTGATAACCTTGTTTAGTTCTGTTCTGTACATATCCTTATATGGACCGATTGACTAAGTGATACTGGGAATGTTAGCAAATTTACCATGCCAAGACTTACAATCTATGTTCAATAAATTGATATTATCTTTTAACAAAATAATACTTGGTTGGTTATGCATTTTCTTATATTTACTGCCAAATGTTAGGAACAAATGTCTGGTACGTCTTTTGATTTTGGATCATATAATCTGGTTTTTATCATTTAATATTACTAACTTGTCAAAAACAGTCAGTTACTCACCTCTGTCCAATAACCATGGTCCTCAGGCAAGTACCATTGTGACTTTATTACATCCGTTCCTCACTCTTGCTCATTTGGCATCTACGTCTATTCGTAGTGTGACTTGCTCTCTTTTTTTTGAACTCCATAGTGAAACTTTAATCAGAATCTTTCCTTTGAAGGAATTAATTTGATACGTTTTCCTCAAGCAACATGGATGCCATTCTGGAGTTGGGTTCAGTTTTGGATCAAGATATCCTGATTGCCTGACTTTATAGCAAGCATCACTTGTTTGTTTAAATATCTCGACTCTAGTTTTGGTTCCCTGATCATTCTGGCAGGAGATTCATATGCATTTTATGATATCTGTCATTCATTTTACTTTATAACAAGTAAAACTTGATTTCGGGCTTGCTAGAATGCTCCCTTATATGCCTAATTCCTCGTGCAGTTTGTGACATATCGTTCTCCAATGCTTGCAGTGGTTCTTTAACGGCAGTTAATGGATATATAATCTCTAAAATGGTTTGGATCATATCCATGGATGCATACGAGGGTCCCATTTGATACACGTCATTGTTTTGTTGAACGGTTCTAATGTGGGTAGAAATTAAGGTTTTTAAAAGTTAAGAAAGCGGGACTTATGATGCAAAAAAGTTGTCTACTTTGAATGGGAGCCATTTTACTTGCATTTTGTGTATGAGACGAAGTAGACACTGCTTGATCCTACTGTAATTTCTACTCATATTTCCCCCCCATCTTCTAATTTTCATGTCAACTAGTCATATGATGGAAGTTACGCTTGGAAAGTTGTATAAGCATTATTAATTTATTATTTAATGACGCTTAAATTGTGATTCTACCTAAATGAAATTGCCAGGACGCTTACTGACAATATGGTGGTGGGAGTATTAAAGGGTTTTGAGAAGAGACTTCAACTAGTTGGTGTCGGATATCGTGCAACGTTAGAAGGAAAAGACTTAGTGTTGAGTCTTGGGTTTTCCCATCCGGTCAGGATGGCAATCCCTGATGGCATTCAAGTGAAGGTGGAAGAGAACACGAGGATTGTTGTAAGTGGATATGACAAAAGTGATGTCGGTCAATTCGCTGCTACCATTAGGAAATGGAGACCTCCAGAACCATATAAAGGAAAGGGTGTGAAATACGCCGATGAGATTGTCAGAAGAAAAGAAGGCAAAGCAGGGAAGAAGAAGTAAATGGTGGTGTGTATCCTGTTCCTCTTATTTTGTACTTTTTGTCTTATGAATCTGGAATGAAACATACTCATCTTGCTACTAAAGCGATTTCACCATTAATGAAGATTTCATTCTTTTTGCCTGTTTTCCACCAAAATGAATTTCGTTTTACTCGGGACTCATTTTTCCAAAAATACTGGTGTTTGATACTATGTCCATCTGTCACATATTCGGACATGACTATAGTATAAAGATATGATCATCTGAAGCAGGCTGAGATAAAATTATAAATTTTCGAAGTGCCAAGCCTTAGCCAACTCATTTTGGATCCGCCTCTAATATTAAGATATGAAAAATTTAGAAAAATTTATTATTACCTGTGTTTGACCCTCACTCTAAATCCTGGTAACTCAGCATATAGGTAAATATAGTATTTATGAAAAAGAAGCTGAGGTGCCAAGAAAAATAGAAATAGCAGGTACATGTAGTCAACTGCATGTAGCATGCATGCATGCAGATGCAGTGTTATTTGTTAATCAAATAGACTAGCAGATGCTGGATGTAATCAAACTTCCTACATCAAAACAGGCTCCCTTTTATCCTCCCATTTATCCGATCTTTTTGTAGCTTCATCGACCTGCCATTGAATATATAAAAGAATAAAAGAACTATCTAATTTCAGCTGACAGTCAGAAATTGAGTGCCATGTTTGGGGGTGTTAGTTGTTACCTCCTTCTTCCAATCGGTGCGAAATGTGACCCAAATCAAGTTAGGGTTTGCATGATTGTGCCACTAATCATACCTGACCATATGCCCTGCAACAATTTCATGGAGAAAATCTTTCAGTGTGTATATATATTAATTTTTTTTTTTAAAAAAAGGCCTCTAGCTACACCCATCATTGGATCCTGAATTACTTTAAAAGATCCTGTCATTGCTTAGTATATAAATATATGTTTACAGGAGGAGCTCATGACATGAAAAAATAATTTATTAAACTATATGTTTCGCAAAAAAACAAAGAAAATAATTTTCTTTCAATAGGAGTTGGGAGTTATATACATTGATAATTATCTTTAAAAAAGTGAAAATATCAGAAAAGTGTTCAATGTTTTTTTTTTGAAAAAAAAACCTAACTAAATTAAACAACTAAAGCTAACATTTTCCTACCCGACCATTCCAACAGTTTCCTAAGAGATGCTCTGAATCTAAATTACGTTTACTACACTGGTCTCAACTATGCGTTGCTATGCACTACTTTGCTCAACTTATTAATCCCTTGATAGTTTCCAACATGCTCCAAGATAATTCTTGAAATACAAAAAGATTTCTATTTTTTCATATGCGCCAAGCTAGCAAACCAAAAAAGTTGGTCAAGGAACCTCAATCCTCGTTAGCCATCTAGGATTCTCCAAATTTGTCCTAACACAATCTAAGATGCTACCAGAGAAGAACTGAGATTGGCAATTTTCTGGCACGAAATATCTCCAGACATTTTTAGCATCTGGGCACGACACATTTTGGCCTATATCCCTTCGTACACATTCAGGATTAGTAAATAAAAGTTTTTGTAAACAAACCGTAGAAAGTGATCAATGTTTGGAAGGAGTGTAAATTTTAAAAAATATACATGTAAATACCCTCACTTTATTATCATATATTTAGGGATTATCTAGTTTTTAAGATTTATTTTCTTTGGTTTTTTTACTATTTTAAACTAATGTAAAGTCTATAAAAGGTTGAAACAATTCTCTTCATTCGAGTAAAAGACTTTTCTTTTCTTTCATTATTTACTTGTGAGTGCAATAGTGGTATCAAAAGCTTGGTTTGATCTAATTAACCCGCCTCCCAAATTGTAACTTTGATTTGTCTCAATTCTCGTCACCTATGGCCTCCGAGAGTAGCTTTTTCAAACAATCATTCCCCATTTTGATGGTCATTATGACCATTGAAGTATATTGATGGAGAATTTTCTATGATCAAAGGAGTATTGATCAATTACTAATGTAAGTATTGAAACGCTGATGAAAGGTGAAATTTTTATGAATGCTCAAAAAACAGAGTTTGAAGCAAGAAAGTTGAAAGATTCAGGCTATTGATCATCTCATCTTGGAAACTATTCTTTGCAAAAAAACTTTCAAGGATATATGAGATTCCATGAAGAAAAAATATCAAGACTCCACCAAAGTGAAGCGAGCACAACTTCAAACCTCAATGAGAGACTTCAAGACACTATAGATGAAGGGAATCTATCACTTGTTATTATGCTAGAACCATAGATATATAGAACAAGATGCGGTTACATGGTGAGAAGATGAAGGATGTCCTTATAGTGGAAAAGATTTTGTGCTATATGACATCGAAGTTTGATTATGTCATTTACTCCATTGAAGAGTCAAAAGATGTACTCTCTCTTAATGAGTTGCAAACCTTCTTGTTGGTGTATGAGTAGAAGATGAACTGTAATTCAGCTATTGAGGAGCAATCTTTGAATGCTTCTACTTTCGTTTCTTCTTCCAATTATAGAGGAAGGTGTAAAGGTAGAGGAAGAAGAGATCAAGGCAGTAGAGATGGTGATAACAGAAGTGACAATAGGAATTTCAGAACCAATGATGGCAAAAGCAAAGGAGAAGGATGAGATTTTGATAAATCCAAGATAAAATGCTTCAGATGTCAAAAGTTTGGTCATTATCGTTTTGAATATTATGCTAGACTACCTAATGATAAGGAAGAACAATAAGATTTTGTTGAGAACAAATAAGGACTTGAGACCTTGTTGATGACGGTTCAAGTTGAAAAGGAACCTAAGCCAAACGTTTGGTATGTAGATACAAGTTGAAGCAACAAAATGTGTGGAAGCAAGTCATCTTTTTTGCATTTAAATGATTATTTTTGTTCTACAATTAGCTTTGATGGTTATTCTATTATGAATGTAATGGAAAGTGGTAACATCAGTATTAAAACCAATAATGGTTTATGGAAACCATATCTAATGTGTTATATACTTCTTCTTTGAAGACCAATTTATTGAGTGTTGGTTAATTGTTAGAGGTTAATTGTTAGAAAAAGAGTATGTTGTCACCCTTAAGAACGGAGCTTGCAAGATTTTTGATCCATCTAGAAGAGTTATCGTTATTATAAAAATCAGTTGAAACAAGTTATTTCCATTGAAGGTTGGAACTATTCAACCTTGTTTAATGGTGAAAGTTAAAGATCCTTTATGGTTTTGACATTTTCGCTATGGTCATTTGAACTTTGGTAGTTTGAAGATACTTCAAAAGAAAAATATGGTGACTAGTCTTCCTCCAATTATTGTTCCCCCCCAAGTTTGTGAAGAATGTGTTGTTGGCAAAAAATATCAATCTCAACTTCCTAAAGGCAAGTCAAGGAAAGAAAATGAGGTATTGGAGTTGGTGC
The DNA here is from genome assembly GCA_039519145.1 of Kokia cookei. Lineage (NCBI taxonomy): Eukaryota > Viridiplantae > Streptophyta > Magnoliopsida > Malvales > Malvaceae > Kokia > Kokia cookei. The sequence goes on from CM076910.1 coordinate 9,410,867, forward strand.
ACTCGAAAATTTGGAGGCAAATAAATTTGAGTTCTAATGGAGGTAGAACGTATTTTTTTTTACCTCTATTAATGATTATTCTTGAAAAACTTAGGTTTACCTTTACAAGAAAAATCAAAAGGCTTTAATGCATTTAACAACTTCAAGGCTCAAGTAGAAAATGAAAAAGAAATCGATTGTGGTGGCAAATATTGCTCTAAGGTGTTTTGTGAATTTTGTAAAGCTCATGGCATTTGAAGAGAGCTCACAATTGCTTATACACTACAACAAACTAGTGTATCAAAGATAACAAATAAAACCATTTCAACATCGACATCTTTCTATGAATTCCTTCTTGACTAGTGTAGCTTCAAGAGTTGCCTCCAATTGTTTCCTAGCCTGCAATTCCATCTAAATCAAAATTCCATAATTCAAAATCATCACAACCTGCTCCAAAAAAGCTTTGAAAGTGGCTAGACTGTCGCCTCTTTCTCTAAGGTCTTGTGTTGTCACTATACTTGCGATTAATACCATTTATGGTTTGACTAACAAATCTTCTCACAACTAATAATTCTTTTTTTTAATTTTGCATTTTACACTGAAAGCTTAATCACCTCACCAACTAAATTCTTAAACTCAATAGCATATACAAATGTTCATTCTTTCACATACGAAGCTTCTTTAGTCAACTTTTGATTTTGGAAACATAATCCACTATTCTCTTCTAAAAGTTACACATGTTCCAGCTTTAGTTTTTTACTCTCGATCTTCTGAGATAGAATCTTTTTTCATAGCTCATTAGCATGTTTTTCAGATATTTCATGTGCAAAAGATGATAGTTTATCATCAGAGAGAGATGTCAATTGCTGCGCCAAGAGAGTTATCTTTGCATGCAACTCTTCATTCTCAGAACACATGATTTGCAGTTGTTATTGCAAGATACGATTATCTGTCGATCTTATCTCAAGATCAAAACTCTTTTCATTCCATTGTATCATCAATTTCATAATTGTTTGTTTTATTGATCTCATTCCTTCCTGACACTTAGATGCCAATTGCTCCTCCTCAAATGGATTCAGTGAGAAACTCTTCTTTTGCTTCTTGATCCTAAACAATTCATTGCCACTATAGTCAAGGATTAGACACCTTCCCTCTTCGAACATCACCTTGAATCCCTTCTCTACGAATTGCCCCACACACTCAACAAGTTTTGATAATTTTCAAGTACAAACAGAACATCTAAAATCAACTTAGTTCCAGCATAGCTCTCTATTGCTACTGTGCCTTTTCCCTTCACTTCTAGGTATTCTCCATTTCCTACCCTTACTCTTAACTTCAATAACCTATCAAGGTCTTTAAATAGCTTCTCATCACAAGTCATGTGATTGGTGCAACCACTATCAACTAACCAACTGTCATATAGAGTGCTTGATGAAAAGCAAGAGATGACAAACAAATGATCCTCTTCTTCTTTAACTGCACATGTGCTTCACCTTGTTGCTGATTTCTTGGTTCCTTACAGAACCTCTCAATGTTCCCCATCAAGTTGTACCTTATGCACTTCACATTTTCCCTTCTCCAACACCTGAAATGTGGATGATTATGTTTTCCACAATACTTACACGAAGAATACTTATTATAATTTTTAGTGCTATTACCTTCTGCAACAGTTTTTAAACTACTATTGCCATCACTCTTCTTCCCATTCCACTTCTGTTCCTCTCTTTTTTTGCCCTATTGCATCTTAGCTTCAATGCTCCTTCTATGCCTCCTTCCTTCATCATTAGCCTCCATTGCTCTTGTGCTTGTAAAACACTGATTAACTCCACTACTCTCAACTGAGTTAAGTACTTGGTGTTCTCTAAGGAGGTAATTGTTGCTTCATATTTCTCAGGCACAGAGACTAGTATTTTTTGCACCAATCTTGAATCAGAGAGATCGATCCTAAGAACTCTTACCTTGTTGGCAATATCTATCAACTTGTCCGATTATTGTTTGATTAACTTAGACTCCTTCATTTGTATCCTCTCAAATTCTTTGATCAAGTTCAACACCTTCATACTCTTGATCCTTTCATCTCCTTGATACTCAACGTCGAGGTAGTCTCATATCTCATTCACTGATCCAAAAGCCATAATTCGATTAAATATGATTGGTGAAATTGAAGCATAAAGACAAGTATTTGCCTTAACCTTTTTAGTGGTTCTCTCTTTGTGCGTTTTGATCTGGTGTATAGTTGGATTGTTGGGAAGTGGAGTCACCTCATAGTCTTCCTCGACAGCTTCCCAATAATCACAACCCTCTATATATGCTTGCATTCTCATAACCCATACTTGATAGTTCTCTTCATCAAACACAGGTGGAGATAACGCAAACATGTTACTTGATCTCGATTCCATTTTCCTCAAAACCTCACAAGTGTATCTCTCAATTTTCTCTCAGAAATCTCACAAAACTTTTCTCACAAGTCCTTCGAGAAAAATAGCTCATGATACCAATGTTGGTTTAGTAAAGAACTAACAAAAGCATAAAAAAAATAAGAATGAAAGGGATGATTTAATTCTTTAACAAAGCAACCACTACAAGAAAACAAGTTTTTAGTAGCCTTTTTTTGGCCTAATAAGCGCCACAAAAAACCTCGCTATAGATAACACCGCTAAAACTCGTGGCATTTATATGAGAAAACGCAGTTATAAAACATGATCTTTAATGACACTTTTCCCACAAACCCCGCTATAGAGCATGGTCTTTAACAACACTTTTCCCACAAACGTCGCTATAGAACATGGTTTTTAGCGGCATTTTTCCCACAAACATCGCTATATAACATGATATTTACCGGCGCTTTTCCCACAAACCCCGCTATAAGAACATGGTCTTTAACGACATTTTTCCCACAAACCCCGCTATAGAACATGATCTTTAGCGGTGCTTTTCCTACAAATGCCACTAACATTAACAGATTTTACCAACCCATTTTAATTCATATAGAACCCGAATTTTCAACATTTTTTCCTGTAAATTCAAACACAACCAAAAACTTCAAATCTAAATGATACTATCACGAAAGAAATATGTATTTGATCTAAATTAATAAATGAATAAAAAATATATTAAAAAATTATATTGTTAAGATATTCTCACAATTAATAAGAAAAAACAAAAGTCTAAGATCGCAGATCCAACATGCAAACCTAATAAGCTCCAACAGAAACCAAGATGCATACATGTTCAGGCACGAAATATTTAACCATATTAAGTGGACATGAATTAAATCTCATAACTATTAATTGGAGCCATTGTTGCATGTAAATTCAATAAAGGCCTAAATAATTATTACCAATTCATTTTATGTTGGATGCCCATGTTAAAATTTAACATGACATCAAAACCGAGAATTACCTCTATTGATGTGTAATTGATACAACATGAGAGGCACGTTATGCACACATGTGAAGCTTATGGAACATGATATGACTTTTTTCTCTCCATGTAAGATTGAGAATTGAGGTGAAGATAAAGTAGATTCCACATCCATTAAATGGGGGGTTAACTAGGTCACATAAATATAAAGTGAGCCTTTCCACCTATTGTCTATTGGTTTTAGGTTAGATGCCCATTTTAAAATTGAACACATAATAAAATAATCATTTCAATTATTCTAGGACTTTTTAGCCAACCCTATTTGAAGAATGTGCTGTCAGCATCTAAACTTGCATAAGAGAGTCCAAACACCACCTACATCCAAGGAAACAAGTAACAACCAAGAAGCATATGCTTGTCTATACGTACACATAAAAAAATTGCATACTGAAGAAACTACTCATTCTCATTCTTGCAATAGAAGTTCTTGCTTTGCGCTAGTAGCATTTTTCATAGATTTGATATATACCTTGATCACAAACATTAGACTAGTCTTGAATTGTAAAACACCTTTGCCTTCACTATTAGGATCTAGATTTTGAGCAAGTGAATAGGCATGCTCACATACTGCAAGAAAGCAAACAAATTTAGCAAGTCAAAAACATTAAACAGCTTTACCAAAGACCTATAATACTTCTCTAAAGCAAAAATGATAGCTTCAAAGTTGTACAAATAAATATATAACCTAAATCATTCTTGTCAATCACATAACTGAAATAGAGAACTTGCTTATCATAATTGTACTTTTAGTACCAAATTCAGACTCTTATCATTCTAGCAACAAGCATCAAATTAATAGAAAAGAGAGCTGCTCCTTAGTAGAGAGAGAAAAAAAGAAACATCTCACAGACATATAGATACTCATACGCACACATACGTGCACAAAAACATATAGAGAAATAGTTTTAGTTGTTTTATATTAGTATTGTCTAAGTGTCCTCAATTTTGTATGCTCAACATGTAAACTATTATTAGTTGGACTCATGGGCACAAGTACAGACTACATACTAAACAACAAGCATATCACCTATAACCTGAACCACAAAAGCATTGCCCATTAACTGTAAGAAATATAACATTTTGCAAGGGTTCAAGTCATATGTGTTAACATTAACCAATCTTTAATCTTCCAACCATAACTCAAAACCCTCTAAGGCCATAATTCATTCACCAAAAATTTACTAAGTAACAAAAAATAAAGCAACCGCAAGGGTACTTAAAACTCCTACTAGAATTGAGGAGCTTATCTTCTCATCACACAAGCTTATACTAGGTGTATGAGATATGTCTTCAGTAGCCATGCAACTTGAAGTAATACCACCAATAAAAGTGACTTATAACCATTTTGTAAATAATAAACTTTGGAACTCTCTACATATAATTTTTTTTTTTAAAATTTAGACATGTCTTCCAATACCCATGATTTACAATTAGCAACATAAATAAGCAATAAAAATCAGCAGCAATGATGGATCAGTTGACAGAATAACAAAAGATTCATACATAGCTATATTGCAAACCAAAGGAAAAAGAAATAAACATACAAATTCTAGCTACGTTAGGTTCTTCATCCTGAATTTCATCTGCTACTCTCAAAATTGTATCTATATCTCTATTATTAAGAGATGAAAGACCGTATCCAGCAGGATGCCCTTATGTTAACGTTGAAGGACCAATTCGAAGGGGAGTGACAACCAAAAGAGATGACTGATTCAAAAAGCAAGATTGATACTTGAGGAGAGAAACGGGAGACAGAGAGAGGAGAAAGAATCAAGGTTTATTAATTTGAGATTTGGGGGACAGAGGATATATGGTTTTTTCTTGTTTGGGTTTAATTCGGGGGAGAAAAAACGACACCGTATAAATAAAATGTAAATAAATTCACGACGTTTATTGGAAAATGCCACTATTGTTTAACCTTTAACGGTATTTTTACCATAAACGCCGCTAATTCTCTTTACCTTTTGCGGTGTTTATGGGAAAACAACGTTATTGCTTTACCTTTTGCGACGTTTATGGAAAAACGCTGCTATTGCTTTACCGTTTGTGGCATTTTCGGTCCAGACGCCACTAAAAACGTCGCTAAAAACCTGTTTTTCTGTAGTGACCTTTATATACAAGTCTCAAGTAACAAGCTCAACAAAAATTTAATTTCATACTCCTACTTGCAAGCTAACAAATCTCCCTAAGACTTAGTCAAATCCCTTTAAGACTTAGTCTTATTAATAAAAATACCTTTGCAGCCCTTGAAACACTAACACCTTTTGATTTCCATTTGATGATAAACCTTTGACACCAATAGTTGTTTTAGAATTTTTGAATCTTTTGCTTTTTTCAAGTCAATAATCGATGGGAAAAGATCTTTAATGTGCTTTACTTTCTACATCCAAAATAAATATTTTAGGAGCGCCTCATACGTAAATCTTTGTATTATCTGACAATCAATTCATATCTTTGATACCGACGAAAATCGTAGACCAATACAAATAACCATTCTCACAAATTGACCTTATCTTATTGTCTACATATAATCAACTTTGAAGCTTTCCCCCATTGTACTCCTAATATCTCTCAATAAGCTCCTTATACATATCATTAGAGAGACTCGATAATTTGATCCATACCACCACATTATTTAGATAATCTTGTGATGTTAAGAAAGATGATGTTCATGGTTGAACAGTTCAAGGACCTTCAAATAAAATAATTTAAGCACCTTTAGATAAAACTTTATTATAATCATTTATATATTGAAATCTCAGCATGTAATAATCATTTTCAAGATCCATTAATTGAATCAATTGCTTTTGTTTCCATAGGCTATATATCTTGTTTAATGAAGCATTGAACCCAATCTTCCTCCCTAATAATTTGATAATTATAGATCGTTCAATGCTTTTCTCCATTAGCGCATGATATCTCTCATAAAAGCTTATTGATAACATACCCTCCACTATTTCAGTTAAAACATTCTCAATGTACCTAAAGTAATTTTCTTGATTTTGCCGTCTTTTCTTTAATTGAGTTGGTTTCACTTGGCTTATGATACTAAATTTAGACAAACACTTTATTATTAGTACAGATAATAAAATTTAAAATAAGATTTAATTTAATTAATGGACCTAGTAAAGATTATATCATAATGGATAACTACAAGTTTTGAAAAATTTGAATTTGCAAATATATTTTAAATTTTGAATATGTTTATTTTCCACATTAAATTCAAATGTTAGTATTTGAATCTAAATTTTAATTAATTAAATTATCCTTCGAATATTTGAATTTAGTAAGTATAAAAAAATTTGAAATATAAAAATAAAATGAATAGTGAATTTGAATATCTGAATTTGAATTTATTATTTGAAAAAGTAAAACAAATTCAAATATTAGATGTATAAATCTAATACATTATCTAAGAAAATAAAAAGAACTCAAATAATGAATATTTAAGAGTTGTTAGTTGAACCTAACAAGTGGCTCAAATGGAAAAGTGGATGTTGTTCATTCTAGGGGTCTCAGGTTTGAGCACCTATGTGTGCAAGGGGTGTGTGCATTGTCAAATGGTTAAAAAAGTATTAACAAATATTACCATGTAACCATACTAGTATATTAAAAAAAAAGAGGAGTTAAGTTTTTTTCTTTGCCTTTTGGCACCTTTTTCCTTTGTCTTTTGACACGCATCTTTACTTTTGATAGCACGTTGCTGGTTTTGTCTCTTTTGCTCTGTTTTTGATCGTGGGTTGTGGTGATGATGGAAGACGCGTTAGCGAATCTCTCCCTTGAGGATAACGAATAGGAAACCATTCGTTTAGAGGAAGAGACATCAGAACATGACATATCTTACGTCTTTTGTTATGTGGGATCTTTCTTTACATCGAGTGTTGTTAATTCTAGATAATGAAGTTAACCTTGGCTAATGTGTGACATCCTACAGGAGGGGTCTCAATATCATATTTGGGTAATGAAAGATTCCTTTTTAGGTTTTATTTTGAGGTGGATGTGGTAAAAATATAGAAGAATGGACCGTGGACATTTAATTCCCATTTGTTAGTTTTATACCTATTAAAAGCAGGGGAGGATATTCTCAACGTCCCGTTGTATTGGGTGGATTTTTGGACAATGATTCACGATCTTCCTCTAGAATTCATGTTTGAAATTATTGATCATCAGTGGGGGAACTTTATCGTGTCGTTTATTGAGTATGATGGTGAAGCGATTCCTCTGGGTTATAAATGACTTATGAGAGTAAGAGTAAAGATTGATGTTCGAAAATCCCTCAAGAGAAGAAAAAGTCTTTCGCTCCCAAATGGTGAGACGGTTTTTATCCATTTTGAATATGAAAAACTTAGGACACGGTAAGAGTTTTTATCCGATTGAGCCCACAATCTAAACCAAGAGATGGTATTTTATTGGGATATTTCTCTTAGATCTGAATCAAGGCGAAACTCGACTTGGCAAAGCAGTGGTTGCTGTAGGACGATGAGGGTGGTAGCTTAAAATTTGGAAAGTCCCCAAAATCTAATGAAAGAGTATTTTGAGATGCGTTAATCTAATAGAAAAAATCAGGGGGATTCGGTGGGTTTTAATTCTAATAACGCTCTTTCTAGAAATGGTGGGAACATGAATCCTATTATTTGTGGACCAATCGTGACAAGAGGGATGGATTATGTGAGAATAGATAATGCTGCTATAAATGATGTTGACATGGTAGTTTGTGAATAGGAGAATAGCCCGATAAAATATATTAATGGGCTCTAAAGGCAAAGGGTCCATACAACTACTTTAGGAATTTCTTTTGAAAAAGATTTGAATAAAGCTTTGGGTACCCTTTCACAAGTATCAACTTTAGAAAAATCGGTAAGCCTTGCAAAGCATGTCAGCCAGTCACAATGAGGACCCTCAGTTGGAACATTCGAGGCTTGGGCTCGAATAGTATGACTCTGACATTTGCTGAGAGATATTAATCCTTTTGTAGTTTTTCTTATCGAAACTAAACTACAGTGTACTCAAATAGAAAGTATAAGACGAAAGTGTGGACTACCGAATGAGATAGATGTTGATTCGGATGAACGTAGTGGTGGGTTATCAATAAGTTGGCGTAATGACTATCAGGTTTCTCTGCAGTCGTTCTCACAGACATATTGATGTTATGATAGAGATGGATGCTGATGGGAAATCTTGGAGATGTATCGACTTTTATGGGGCATTAGAGGAAAGGTAGAGAGAAGTGTCATGGAATATATTGAGGTCCCTAAATGATTACCTCGATGTTCCTTGGATCATGATAGGTATTTTAATGTAACTGTGTTCTCAACTAAGAAGAAAAGAGGTTTTCCTAGGAGAGAGGCCTAAATGGAAAATTTTCGAGAAGCTCTATCTAATTCTTCACTAACAGACTTAGGCTTTACAGGTCAATGGTTTACATGGGAATGGGGTCAATCTCGTGCAAATAATATTAAAGAATGTCTTGATCGCGAGGTAAAAAATGTAGCTTGAAGTGATTTATTTCAGAATTTCAAATTAAAGCATCTGTCACATGCTTTTTCCAATCACTGACCCATTTTATTGCAATCAGATTAGGGAGATAAGATTCCAAGCAATGAAATTTTCATTTTGAAACCGCTTGGATGTTATAAGAGACATGCGAGAAGGAAGTGGTTAAAATTTGGAATGAGGTCGAATAGGATATGCCCAGTAAATTAAAGGTAATTTGAGTAGGCTAGATTTATGGTTTCAAAGGTTGAAAAAGAAAAGGTCTTTCATGAAACAATCTTTGGAAAAACATCTTGTTCGCTTGAACGAATTCCCCTTTGACAAGGTGTTAGGAAAAATTGTTAACAATAAATTAGCATTGAATCTTGAGGCGGATCGAGAGAAGATATATTGGGAACAACGTGCGCGAGTGAACTGGCTAAAAAATGGTGATCGTAACACAGTGTTTTTTCACAAATTCGCCTCCGAATGACGTCGAAAAAATCGAGTGGAGAATTTAATGAGAACAAATTGGAGGACTTACGAAAGCAATGAGAAGATGTTGGGAAATGCCATTAAATACTTTGGTTCGCTTTTCAACTAACATGGAATTGAGAACTTGGATAGTATTTTGGAAGGGGTACTACCTTGTATTAATAGCATGATGAATGATGACCTCAATCAAAATTTTAATTATGAGGAAGTTTGTACGGCACTAAAATTGATGCATCCGTTAAAGGCATCAGGAGAGGATGGTTTGAGGGCTATTTTTTATAAGCATTTTTGGCATCTGATAGGATCGAAAGTGTTGAAATTTTGTACTAAGGACCTTTAAGGGGTCTACAATATGGCACGTATAAACCAAATGAGGATTGTGTTGATTCTAAAAGTGAGTTGCCCAACGAACATAACTCCTTTTAGGGCTATTAGTCTGTGTAATATTTTGTATAAAATAATTGCGAAAATGCTTGTGAATCATCTCCAAAAAGTTCTCCATCTTTGCGTTGATGAATCTCAAAATGGATTTGTACCAGGTAGGTTGATTTTCGATAACATCGTTGTTGCTTATGAAATTTTAAATTCTATGAGGAGGAAACGTTTCGAGAGAAAGGGATCTTTTGCGCTCAAGCTCGATATGAGCAAGATGTATGATTAGGTAGAATGGAGTTTTATTTGGGATATGATGAAGTGAATGGGTTTTATGGATTCATGAGTGTAGAAAATAAGGAGTTGTGTTGAAACGGTGTCATACTTAATACTCATGAACGGTGAGGTGAGCGATTTAATTTTTCCATCTAAGGGTCTTCACCAAGAGGATCCCTTTAACCCCTATTTATTTCTCATCTATATTGAGGGTTTATCATCTCTTCTGCGATTGGCAACAACAAATGGTGAGTTGAGAGGTGTTTGGATAAATACGCATGCTCATTTAATCACCCATTTATTTTTTGCCAATGATTGTCTTATATTCGAGGATGCCACTGTTGTTGAAGCTAGCGCACTAAAAAAGTGGTTAAAGATTTATACTCGATGAGCTGGCCAATTGATAAATTTTGATAAATCCGAGATCTTTTTTAATCCCAATGCAAGTCAACAAATAGGGAAGGGATTTGTCACATTTTGAATGTGGATCTTAGTATGAACAAAGAAAAATATATGGGTCTTCCTTAAATTGTGGAACGGAATAAAAAAAAACCTTTCGAGAATTAAAGGAGCAAACGCAGAAACGAGTGTTTAGCTGGGGTGCAACATTGATATCTGTTAGGGGTAAAAGGGTATTGATAAAATCAGTACTCCAAGCAATACCAATGTTCTCAATGTCTTGCTTTTTATTACCTACTTTTTGTAGGGAATTGGAAGCCATTATTGCTCGTTTCTGGCAGCAAAAGAAAACCAACAAAAAAGGGCTTCATTGTAGTACATTACACTCATTGTGTGTACCAAAAGGAGAGGGAGGCATTGGTTTTCGAGATATGTCAAAGTTCAACATTTCTCTACTTGTAAAGCAAGGTTGGCAACTAATGGAAACCCCGAGATCTCTGATTGTTAGAATTCTACGTGCTAAGTATTATTGTGATTCTAATTTTCTTGAGTATTCCTTAGGATCTAGCCCATCGTTGATTTGGAGAAGCATATGGTTTGCTAAAACGCTACTTAAGTCGGGGTTAGGGTGGGGAATCGGGAATGGGGCTAATGTCTCTATATGGGCAGACTACTGGTTACCAGGGAAAAGTCGAAATCTAGTAAGCACGACCAGAGTAAAAGGGTTGGACCGAGTTTGTGATTTAATGCGCTTGAATCCAAATAAATGTCATCAGGACTTAATTTTCTCAAATTTCAACGAAAAGGATGCAAAGAGGATTATAAGAATTTCCTTTCCTGTTACTGTCCAACCTAACAAGATCGTTTCGAGTTATGAAACTTCAAGTACTTACTCTGTTAAAAGTGGTTATAATTCCTTGTTGGATCACCCTCATTTAAGCTAATTGGAGTATTGTAATTTTAAACTAATTTGGAGTTTGGATTGCCCTACGAAAATCTGTATTTTATTATAAAAGTTTGTAAAAAATTACGTCCCTACGTTTCAAAATATGCATTTTAGAATAATTATGCAGGAAAATGTATGTACGCACTGTCGAGGGGGTTGTGAATCTTCATATTTTGCGAGATTGTAACTTCTCAAAACAAATTTGGTCGCAGTTGAATTTTACTTGGGCTGTTAATGATGCAGATTTGAATTTTGACGAATGGATAAAATGGTGTTTCGTCAATTCTACAGAGGTACTAAAGAGATAATAACCATTACAATATGGGCTATCTGGTTTGCTCGCAATAAACTTCTACATAAAAGGAAATCGCAGAGTGTGGAAGAGGTTTTTACCTTCATTCAAGGCTTTGGAAGGGATTAGAGAGATCTGCGGGGTTGGCGAAGGCTACGACAATCTTGCACGGTCTTCTAGTTGCACTAAATATAGGTTTTTCCAAGGTTATCCTAAAAGGAGATTCAATAACTATAATTAGACATCTACAAACTCAGGAGGAAGACTACTTAGAACTTAGACCCATTACTCGGGATGCGCAAAATTTGGTATGCCAATTTACCTCTTATCGATTCGAATTCAAGGCACGGGAGGGGAACGTGACGACATATGCATTGGCATCTGAAGCGATGCAGTACACGGAAGACAAGTTTTGGGTCGAGAATGCTCCGCAACGAGTTCTGGAACTGATAGATCTGGATTGACGCTTCCATAAACCACCATAGTCTTAAACGTTCTTTTGTACAACATCTTGGTTAAGAAAACTGCTTTGTCTTTATCTGAATCTCAACTTTTCTGATGATCAGTTGCTAGTTGTCGATCTAGGAAATTTTTGGCCATTGTGGGTTTTTTGATTTGTTTAGGGTTTGAAGATGCTTTAGGTTTTATGTGTTTTGCTTTTTTGTTTTTTCAAGTCTTCCACACCTGATTTTGTTCCTAGTTTTGTTTTAAGACTTCTGTTGGACTTTTTATTATTGGTCTTCCAATCCTTTTGTAATAAAAATGGATTAATTATTATATAACAAAAGAGTTAATATTCGTATATGTTGAAATAGGAATTAGAATATTTGATTTTAATATTCATATTATTCATTTTCATCCCTAGGTAGAGGATTAAGGATGAGCGTTCAACCGAATTAAGTGGAAAAAATTCAAATTGATGAGTCATATTTTATCATCCTAACTCATTTGAAATTTTTTCGAATCAAGTTGAGTGAAATGAAATTCAAATTGAGTGAAATGAAATTCAAGTTGAATCAAATCGAATGAAATTATTCAAGTTAAATTAAAAAAATTAAATATATCAAATTAAAATCTTGTTACATTTTAACTAATTTTATGTTAGAATACATAAATTTGAAAACTTTTTCAAAGCAAAATAAGAAAAAAATACTTTAGTATGATATACTTGAATAATTTATTTATTTATTTAGGTCCCCAAATTATTGTTTTAGAAAATTTTAAAAAGTTTAACTTACTTTATATATTCTTTTTAATTTTTTTAAACTTTTTTTATAAATATTTTGAATTTTAAAATATTTTTTTTTGTAATTTTTGTTGAGAGAGAGACTAATTTGCTCATTTTCAAAATTGAAATAAAAGGATATTTACACCAATCAATCTGTTATTCGAATTGTAAAATTTAACTCGACTCGTATTCAAAACTCGAATTACTTATTCAAGTTTATTTGAAAAACTTAAACAACTTTAAAAACTCGATTTAATTAACTCGAAATTTAAATTTTTTTCGAATTTTACTCACCTTTATAAAAGACACCTTTATCGATTTCAATAATAATAATAATAATAATATTGCATAAGCTCAATCTCAAAATTAAAGCTGTGATTAAAAAAAAAATTAAAGGTGTGGAAAACTTAAGTTTAAAGCCTCACCCTATATACAAGTATAAATTGTCCTCTAAATAATTAATAAAATTAATTGAATTGGAGGAGTTGTACTAAAAGAAAAGAAAAAGGTTACCTTGGCGCCGAGATTAAAGTAAAAGCCGAGTAGGTGCCGAAGGGAATCCCAACCACTTAATAACAACCAGCGTTAACATATGCAACAAAAGCTTGCCATCCACACCCAACAGTCACACCTTTCCATTGCAGGGTGCCGAAGGGAATCCCAACCACGTAATAACAACCAGCGTTCACATATGCAACAAAAGCTTGCCATCGACACCCAACAGCCACACCTTTCCATTGCAGAATTATTATTATTATTATTATTAATGTTGGAATTGAATTATCATGTTTTATAAGAAATTAACTAGGATTATTACCAGACAAAACAGGCTGGACTCCATTGAGGATGAGGGTGACAGCAAGAAGCGGACAGAGATCGGAAACAGCCTCCGCCACCACCTCACCTTTTGTAAAGCCATAGCTTATGACGTGACGCAGAAGCAGCATTATTTTAGCCGCCATCACCGATATTATTAATGAAAACGACGTCACTATTACCACCGAAAACGCCGCCGACTTTGGATGTCCCGCCCCCAGCTCGTTCCCCACTCTAACACTTCTCATTATTTTCATTCATTCCTTTTCATTTATTATCAACTAATTAATACTTTAATAATAAATTAAATGAATAATCTTCTTAAATTTTAATAATATTATCTTTTTGCACATGTCATATTTAAAACCTTGCAGTATATATACACGTATTTTAAATATATTTTTAATCGAATATGAGCTTTGTTAATTAGATCAACTTACATCTTATTTTATTAAAAAAATTAAATAAATTAATAAAATTAAAATTTATTGTATAAAAAATGACATTTCCAAACAAAAAAATTTCATTTACAAAGTAATAACTTAAAAAATATTAACTCTATTAAACAGTCAATAATATTTATTTTAAAAAACAACAAATGTTATATTTATTCCAAATTTTTCTTTAGTTGATTTTTTAAATAATATATGGACTAAATTTATTTATTTAATAGTAGAGAGTAAAAGTGTTCATGAGTCGAGTCGACTCGAGCTCGAATTAAATTTAAATATGAGATTAACATATTTTATGTTTGTTCAAGTGTGATCTCACCTAAAATTTGGATCTAAAGTTTTGCTTAAATTCGCTCATATTTGTAAAAGACTAACTCAAATTTATTTTAGACATGTTCGTATCATTTTTTAATTTTTAAAAAAAATATTTATATTATATTATTTTAATATTTAATAATTTTATACGTTTTTTATTTATTGAAATTTTTTATATAATCATCTTAACATTATTTTTAATATTTACATTAGAATAATATTATATATTTAGTATAAATTTTTTATGTGTTTTAAATTACAAAATATATAAAAATAATATAATATAAAATATTATAAACTTAAAATGGATCTAACCGAACTGAGCTCGAATCTTAAATGTTAAAGCTCGAACTTAATTCATATTTTAAACGAGTCTAATTGTTTTGCTTAAACTCATTTTTTGGTCTAAAATTTTTATTCAAATTCTCTTATATTTCAAGTGGACCATCAAATTTGAATGGGTAGCACCGACCCATAAAGAGGTAGTAGAGAAAGGTAACTAACCTTGCGGCAGCATTGAAGCCAACTGAAATCATGAAGACCCATCCAGATAGAGTCATGCTGAAAAATGAGAGTAGAAACTTGAAACCACTTGTGTCTATCATCTTCAAATTTTCACGTCTTTTTCTTACAACACCAAGTACCACCGACATTCATCGATTAGTCCATCTTTCATTATTATATGTACGTAAATTTTCAACAAAAAGTACCGACAAGAATCAGAAATGATGTTTATGCTTACCAGATGGAGAGCGAAGCCAAGGCCAAATCTGGGCTGTCAAGCAACCCTGCAAGCAAAACCAGGATCTGAAAATACCAAGTTTCCAAGCACAACATCACCGCCGACGCCGCCGATAACTTGAAGAACTCCGGCAACCCTGTAACGGCTTGTACACTGAAACCATTCCATGTAAACCTGCACTTATCGCTTTTTACTATATACCAAATTGAGCAACCACCACTATCCACCAAGACAAGCTCAGAACCAAGGAAGCACCAAATAAACCGAGCCCGATCTTATAAACCGCCACCCAACTCAACACTAAATGGATGAGCAATGTCGCTGTGGATATGTCAGCGCTTGGGGCCACAATGCTTTGAGCCTGCAGAAATTTCTGTATTGGGAAATTAATGGCGTATGCGAATATTTGAGGTATTAAGCCGTACACGAAAACCGCCGCTGCAGAGGCAATATCTGGGGCTTCCCCAAGAAATAACAGGATTTGTTTAGAGAAGACATAGATGAGGGTGAGGAGAATCCCGGTTATGGTGAGGAGAACCGATGATCTTTGAAGATATATGCCTAACACATGGTATTTGTGTGCACCAAAGGCTTGGCCGCAAAGCGTTTCAACAGCGCTCCCCATTCCCAACTACAAAATAATATTAATGTCACCACCATATAGCTATACACTTAGGAATAGACATAGAAGTGAATAGGATTACCATTAGTCCGTAAGCGAAGATTTGGATGCCGGTGTTACCGAGGGAGGCAGCGGCGAGTTCGAGGTTGCCGAGGTGGCCGGAAAATATTTGCGTGGACATGGACATGAGATAGTTGATCATGTAAACCATGACGGCGGGTGCAGCTAAGTGGAAAAGGAGCTTGGACTCCATCCATGCTGCTTTTCTTACACGATGGAACAAGGAAAGGTTGTTGTCGGACAATGTATTCTCGAGGTCTGAGGTTGTTTCTGGTTGCAGCAGCGGTTGTTGGGGGGAGGATGATCCCATTTCTACACCTCTGACGGCGGGTGCAGCTAAGTGGAAAAGTCTCTGCTTTGAATTTCGATTCCCTTTAACTACAAATCAGTGGTCAATTTTTCATATTTTAAGAGCAAATAATTTTGTTTTGTTTGATAAATAATAAAGATTTAAAGATTTTATTAATTAAAGTAATACTTAAAAAGTTTATAATTAATATATGCTTGTATGATTTCTACAACGTTTCATGTTGGGTAATTATTTATTTTACTTAAATTATAGAGTAAAAATTTAAAGGTTATGTTTAAAGTGATTGTATTTTTTGTATATTTTGAATTTTATTTTTATATTTTTACTTTAAGGGATTTTACAAATCTAATAATTTGTTAACATTGTTAAAATTCTTCCATTAAATTTTTATTAGTTTGACATTTTAAAATTAAAAAAAAACTCACTTGATATTCATGTAATAAAAAAAGTCAGAAAAATGACATCACAAAGAACTTGAATTTAATAGAAAATTTTAACAGTGTTAACAAATTTTAAAAATTCACATTATCATTTTAATTAGAATAAAGTATTTAGACTAACTAATAACATTATAAAATTTGATGTACCAAATTGTGTCAAAATTAAAGTATAAAGATTATTAAATTTCAAATTTGAGCGAAATATAGGGATTAAATTTGCATTTAATCATTCTTCATAACAACCCGAAAGTGGGGTGGTGTCAGAAAATACAGTTTTGAGACCTCATTTCTGTAAGTCGGATCCGTAAATATTAAAGTAAAATATTTACAGAATTAGTATAAAAAAACATTAAATTTTGGTCCTCCAATTTTTTCTATTAATTAAGATATAAGAACTAAATTGTAAACGTTTTATTGCTACATTTTTTAATTGGCCAAAGATCTAGGGACTTAAATTGTAATTCACTCAAGGTCTAAAATGACAATTAAACCATTGTAGAATATTAGTGGACGGTAGGGGAGATATTTTAACATGAATTTGGTTAAAATTGAAAATAAATGTATAAAATACATTAAATTAAACAAACAAATAAAGGTGGAAAGAAAGAGAAAACATCTTCTTCCTTCTACTTCACCATCAAAGCCATAGCTAAATAATTGAGAAGAATCGACCAAGGGTTTCAACTTTTGGTCTTTAGTTAAATTTAGTTTTTTTTTTCTTGTAATTTTTATATTTTTGAGGTAATGAGAGTTTTATTTAATTAGCTCATGGATCAATTTGTAAAACTGTTAAAGTTTTGGAAATTTTTCATAGTTAATGTTTTGAAGATTTTGGTGTTAAATTGATAGATTTTAAGCTTAGATGTGAAAAAAAGATTAGATTGTAAAGTTTAATTGATAGTTTCGTACATTAGGGACAAAATTGAATGAAATGTGAAATTGATAGTATGAATAGAAAATAAGAGGTCCTTAATGAGAAATAGTGAAATTGAAATTTAATTCGAAACTTTAAATTGAAAATTTATGTTAGAGCTAGGCTTAGGGATGGAATAAATTGCAAATTTTGTATAAATTGAGAATTGGTTGAGAATTGATAATGATATGGGTTTTATATCAATCTGTAGCTAACGTCGACTTGGATCCATCAAAAGGGAAAGGAAAATTCAAAGTCATCGACGAATAGCTCGGAAGTCCGGTTTGTATATCTATTATTCGATTCAATTTAATTATTGCTTATTCATGTTAAATTGCATGGTTTCGTCATGAGGTAAGTACATAATTATTGTATGAGTTAAGTTGAGATGATTGATATAATATATCGAGATAGAGGACTAAATTGAATAGAATAGAAAGTTGCATGACTT
Organism: Kokia cookei; assembly: GCA_039519145.1. Taxonomy (NCBI): domain Eukaryota; kingdom Viridiplantae; phylum Streptophyta; class Magnoliopsida; order Malvales; family Malvaceae; genus Kokia; species Kokia cookei. The sequence continues at coordinate 9,428,870 of CM076910.1, forward strand.
ACCAAATATATGAAACTAAGTTGAGATTTATTATATACGATATTGAAATGGTGAACTGAGGATGAAATTGAGATTGATAAAACGTGAATTGAACTTATAATGAAATTGAAAATTGTTTACCTATTAAATGTACAAGCTATACTTCAGTTTATCCGATGATGCACTATGTGTGCCAATATAATTGATTCAATATATCCGATGATGCACTTACGTGCTAATATATTTTCTTCGGTATGTCCGATGATGCACTTATGTCCCAGCATAGTTACTTCGGTTTATTCAATGATGCATTACACGTGCCAGTATAATTGCTCTGACTTAACTGATGATGCACAATGTGTGCTAGTATATTTCCTTCAGTTTATCCATTGATGCATAGTGCCAGATTGGGATGAAAGTTGGTTAATTAGTATATTTCTCAAGTAAGGTCAATAGGATTATAAACATGATTTGGCTAAGTTATATGGTAGATTGTAACACCCAAAACCCATAACCGTCGCCAGTTTAAGGTCTTAGGGGTTCACAGAACTTTTTGAGTTTTTTTTTACATACAAATCAATCACAATTTATTTAATAACAAGCTCGTAACTCAAAATACTAACTCCATTTAATCTTACATATTCATTTACAACATTTCAATCAATCAAGAATCAATATTCATATCACATATCATGACATTCATTTTTCATATCTGTAACACCCAAGACTCGAAAACGGCCGTCGGTTAAGGTCCCGGTGTCTTTCTATTCATTTATCACTGTTCATATTTTAATATCATTTTATAAACAATCAATTAAATAAATCATAACTCAATAAGGGCAAAAGGTCATTTCTATGATTTTTGGATACTTCTACCGATACTTGTCCAACAAGTATCGGTAGTTGTTAAGTCAGTAAATAGTTCAAGAATAGTGCAGACTTCTACCGGTACTTGAGACAATACTACCGATACAAGTATGACTTCAACCGAAACATGTCATGCTTCTATTGATACTAAAAACTCCAGAGAGCTAAGAAATTTTTCCCTACAACTTCTACCGATACAAGTATTTAGACTAACGATACTACTATGAAAAGAACTACCGATACTTCGTATGTTAGTACCGATACAATATAAGTCAGTAACCAACCTCTCCTCTACTCTGTACTTCTACCGATACATGCAAGAATTCTACCGAAACAAGTATACAAAATTCGATTATTCACACAAGTCCTAAAGTTTATCAACCTTCATTTAACACAAGACTCTTATTCAAATTCTCATCCTAAAAAATATATACATGACAATACTTGTTTCATCATATATCACAAAATACAACCAATCATCACAAGGATTCTTAAATTCACATGTCAATTCATTACCAAACATATTTGCTTAATTACAATATCAAGTGAGCAAGCAAGCTTAGCTCAACAAAGAAACCAACAATCCAAAATAAAGCATTTCAAGGGTAACATCATCTTAGTACATGCCATATAACCAAGTGATGTAAATACTACCGAACGAGCTCTCGAGATAGTGAGATTTCTTCGAGGTGATCTGATCTTCAAGTAGCAAAATAGAATCTGCAAAACAACAACAATTCACTAGTAAGCTTTCATAGCTTAATAAGTTCGCAAGGTTTATCAAATTACCAAATAACATGTGTTTAACAAATTCGTAAATCAGTTGAGCCAAATCAGAACTATACTTCGGTGATCAATATCTGATTTACTCCCTGTTGACCCAAAGGTCATGTCTGTTACTAGTATACGATGCTAGTCTTAGCCATCGATAAGGTATATCTGTTCCTTACGATGCTGCTCATATTAAGCTGACGAGAATATGCAAACAAGCATAAATCTCAGTCATCGTAGGGCCTGTAATCCTTTCTTGGATTCTATTCACCTTAGGTGACTCACGATGCTGTAGAGAATCCACAACAAATGTAGGATCTCAACCATCGAACCATTTTCCATCTCTGGCAGAAGGCTGAGAAATTTTCATCTCGTTGTTTCTATCTTTCACGTTTCCAATCGTCGTTTCTCATTTCCAACAATCATTAGAAAGGCAGTTATAAGCAGTTATTAATAATAATTTAACATTACGAACTTACTGGATGAAATTGCAGTTAAAGTGAACTCTAAGGGTAAATTTGTAATTTTCTTTTTTCCACGATCGGGACAAGATCTTGATCTATTACAATAATTTCATTAAATTATTTAAATAAACATGAATTTTAATCATTTGATGCAATTAAGCATTTTTGGTATTCTTACAAAATTGCCCTTAACTTTTTACTTTTATTCAATTTAGTCCTTTAGCTCAAAATTGCAAATTTAACCACTTTTAAACAAAATCAAGTTCAGCTGAATACTATAGTACTTCAATACATCCCTATTTTGCAATTATTTCACCTTAAGTCCTTGCAAATTTATCATTTTAACATTTTAGTCCTTAAACATTAAAATCATCAAAAAGTACTTTACAAAATAATCAAATCTAACAACCATGCTTGTAAATATTACATAAAATTTCAAGAACAAGCTTATTCATCAATGAAAAAATTTATAACATTTGAAAAATCGCAAATTAGTCCTTTTTGCTTAATTAACTATCTGAACAGTAAAATTTCATAACAAAATTTTAATACAATACTAATACCTCATAAATATTTAATAATTACTATTTACGGTCTTACACATCAAAGTTGTGGCCTCAAAACCACCATTCCCGATCACATTAAATTAAACTAATTAGTAAATCTTCATTTTATTAGGTTTTAATTGCAATTTATCAAAATCTAAAGAATTTCATATCATTTCTATTATTAGGCCATTTAAAGAGGATCTAATTTCATAATTGGTCCTTCAATTATATTAAATTTTGATTAAACAAACTTATTTTCAATTTAGTCCTAAACTAATTAGGACTAAATGAATAAATAACCCAAAAGTTAATGGAATCAATCATATCCACCGGCGCTTGGACTTTTTGACCATGATTTAATTATCCTTTTGGCCCCATTACTATTTTTAATCTATAACAATTAATTTTTACCTCTTTTACAATTTATTGCTTTTTCCTTAATTAAGTAATTAATTATCAAAATTATCCAACCAAACTTCAATTCACATATAATAGGACTATGTAAATATTTAATAAAAATATCTACATCTATAAATTTTAGAAATGAGGTCCCGATACCTCGTTTTCTAAATATACTTGACTTTTGAACCAAACGGCTTATACTAACTTTTAATTCAATAATTAAAATTCCTCAATTTAAAATTTCAAATAAAATTAATATTGACTAATTTAATTTAATCACTCAATATAAAAATTTTTCCATCGGGTTTGTGATCCCAAAATCACTGTTTTTGACACTACTAAAAAACAAGCTGTTACAACTCTTCCCCCTTAAAAAATTTCGTCCTCAAAATTTTTATCTAGCAGTACTTATTTATTCTAAAGTTTTCCTCACAATAGAAATCATTACCAGCTCATCCAGTATATAAAATAACGTTCTCATAATAATCTCAAATAATACAAACTTTATATTGACTTTCCCTACTGAGGAATCATAATAAGCAGTAATAATTTAGACAATTACTTGATGTTCAATTTCCTTCCTAGATTCAGGATAGATCAAAACAGAAATTCCCAGAGATGTTTTCTGAAGTTTTCATATAATAATAGAAAAATATTTTACCCGAGCTTACTCAAACCCATCTGTTAACTTTACCTAACCAGGAAAATCAACCTCACTAAACCAAAATTCACCGTTGATAATTTTCACATAAATTATTTCTCACATATAGTCTATAATACATTTCTCGCATGTTATGCTTACATAGATTCTATTTGAAATCTATCAGAATATCATCAATAATCATAATACGACTGCATCTAAATATCTAGATAAGATTGTACAATCTGATTCATCATATTCATAAATCAACAGAGACATTAGTTAATCTAGGCAATATTATCAGAATTCTTAATGATTATCTCAAGTTCAATCAATTTTCAACATCTCATATCTTTAACAAGAACTAAATAACTGAATCTTTATTAACTTTTGGATACACCGTTACGTCCTTTTAACTTATTGAACAAGTCCCCTGTATGAGATATAAATTTTTCTTATATCTTAAATTTATTCCCTTGTCAGATTTAAACAGGAATCTCAGATATCTTTCAAGAGATAAATTAAAATACCCATTGGTGAACAATACATAGTTATCCTCCAAATTCAAAATTTTTAATTAAGTAGTCAATTATATATATATATATATATATTCCAATCATTTTATGTCATTTCCTGTACAAAGTCATCTGAATAAATCTGATTTACTGGACTCAATCATAAAAATAAACAAGTCTTTCATTTAAGTCATTTCATTTCAAACTATAATTCACTATAGTATCATATAACTTCAGTCAATCTATTCTCGGAATAATATCAAATTAATGATTTAATAATAAAATCAAATCGTCAAGAAAAAATCACAGTCATAAATTTTCAGCAGATAGTTTGTACATACCAACTCCAGCCTATCGGTTTATGATTCAACGTTAATCTCATTGGTTAGGAAATAAATCTCTTTTCATTATTAATACAATGCAATGTGAGAATAAGTAACCTCATCGCAATTAGTGCTTTCACAATAAATAGTATCAAGAGAATAGAACATGACAGGAATAATATCGAGCACCATAACTTCAGGTCTATCATTATGTCCTCGATCTCACTTTGTTTATCTATACTTAAGAATAACAATCGCGAAGCTACTAAATTGGCTTGCACAATTTCTATAAATCACTATTTCAGTAAATACAAAAGACATTTGACTTTACCATTAGACATTTGTAAAATTGATAAACTTTAACTCACCTCTTCATTTTCAAATATTTATGAAACCAGTAAATTATGACTAGTACTAGAATCAATAGTCAGAATATTACTATTAACTTCATTAATTTCATCATGATTAGATTCAGATAACATCTTTAAAATCTGCAATAAAACAGGTATTAGATCAGATCAATCAATATCACTCTATTAGAGGTTTATATGGCATGTACTTTTTAAACTTTTTTCACACTACACTTAGTTCGAGAATCGACTAAACCGTAGCTTTGATACCACTAAATGTAATACCCAAAACCCAAAACCGTCACCAGTTTAAGGTCTTAGGGGTTCACAAAACTTTTCAAGTTTTTTTTTTATATATAAATCAATCACAATTTATTTAATAACAAACTCGCAACCCAAAATAATAACTCCATTTAATCTTACATATTCATTTACAACATTTCAATCAATCAAAAATCAATATTCATATCACATATCATGACATCCATTTTTCATATCTGTAACACCCAAGACCCGAAAATGTTGCCGGTTAGGGTCCCGCTGTCTTTCTATTCATTTATCACTGTTTATCTTTTAATATCATGTTATAAACAATCAATTAAATATAATCATAACTCAATAAGGGTAAAAAGGTTATTTCTATGATTTTTGGATACTTCTACCAATACTTGTTGGACAAGTATCGGTAGTTGTTAAGTCAGTAACTAGTTCAAGAATAGTGCAGACTTCTACCGGTACTTGAGATAATACTATCGATACAAGTATGACTTCTACTGAAACATGTCATGCTTCTACCGATACTAAAAACTCCAGAGAGCAAAGAAGTTTTTCTCTACAACTTCTACCGATACAAGTATTCAGACTAATGATACTACTATGAAAAGAACTACCGATACTTTGTATGTTACTACCGATACAATGTAAGTCAGTAACCAACCTCTCCTCTACTCTGTACTTCTACAGATACATGTAAGAATTCTGCTGAAACAAGTATACAAAATTCGATTATTCACGTAAGTCCTCAAGTTTATAAACCTTCATTCAACACAAGACTCTTATTCAAATTCTCATCCTAAAAAATCTATACATGACAATACTTGTTTCATCATATATCATAAAATACAACCAATCATCACAAGGATTCTTAAATTCACATGTCAATTCATTACCAAACATATTTGCTTAATTACAACATCAAGCAAGCAAGCAAGTTTAGTTCAACAAAGAAACCAACAATCCAAAATCAAGCATTTCAAAGGTAACATCATCCTAGTACAAGCCATATAACCAATTAATGTAAATACTACCGAATGAGCTCCCAAGATAGTGTGATTTCTTCGAGGTGATTCGATCTTGAAGCAGCAAAATAGAATTTACAAAACAACAACAATTCACTAGTAAGCTTTCAGAGCTTAATAAGTTCGCAAGGTTTATCAATTTATCGAATAACATGTGTTTAACAAATTCGTAAATCAGTCGAGCCAAATCAGAACTATAGTGACCCAAAGGTCATGTCTGTTTCCAGTATATGATGCTAGTCTTAGCCATCGATATGGTATATCTATTCCCTACAATGCTGCTCACACTAAGCTGACGAGAATATGCAAACAAGCATAAACCTCAACCATCGTAGGGCATGTAATCCTTTCTTGGATTCTATTCACCTTACGGTGACTCACAATGCTGTAGAGAATCTGCAACAAATGTAGTATCTTAGCCATCGGACCATTTTCCATCTTTGGCACAAGGTTGAAAAATTCTCATCTCGTCGTTTCTATCTTTCACGTTTCCAATCGTCGTTTCTCATTTCCAACAATCATTAGAAAGGAAGTTATAAGCAGTTATTAATAATAATTTAACATTACGAACTTACTGGATGAAATTGCAGTTAAAGTAAACTCTAGGGGCAAATCCGTAATTTTCCTTTTTCATGATCGGGACACGATCTTGATCTATTACAATAATTTCGTTAAATTATTTAAATCAACCTGATTTTTTAATCATTTGATTCAATTAAACATTTTTGGTATTTTTACAAAATTACCCTTAACTTTTTGATTTTATTCAATTTAATCTTTTAGCTTAAAATTGCAAATTTAACCAGTTTTAAACAAAATCAAGTTCAGCCACATACTATAGTACTTCAATACAGCCTACTTTTGGACTTATTTCACCTTAAGTTTTTGCAAATTTATCACTTCAACATTTTAGTCCTTAAACATTAAAATCTTCAAAAACTACTTTACAAAATAATCAAATCTAACAACCAAGCTCATAAATCTTACATAAACTTTCAAGAACAAGCTTTTTCATCAATAACAAAATTTATAACATTTGACAAAATCACAAATTAGTTCTTTGATTAGCTAGATCAAGCTAATACGGACTCAAAAACATAAAAATTACAAAAAACGGACGAGGTTTGCTCACCTAATCTCCAAGCCAAAGTTGGCCGAATGTTTTCTCTCAACCTCCTAGGTTTCAGCTATGAAGAAAGGAAGAAGAAGAAGATTTTATTTCATCTTTGTTTTAATTTAATATAACCTTTTAAAGGAACTACAATTTTATCCTTTAAATTTCACTTTCAATTTGGCTTAATAAGTGCCCGAAACCGTCCACTACACCCCTTAAGGGTATAATTACCCTTTAAGGGCTTTTCTAGGCCATCCCTTTACAATTTAACATATTTAATCAATGATTTTTACATTTTGCAGCTTTTATGATTTAGTCTTTTTTGCTTAATTAACTATTTAAACAGTAAAATTTCATAACCCAATTTTAATGCAATACTAATGACCTTGTAAATATTAATTATTTAATATTTATAGTCTTACACATCGAAGTTGTGGCCTCAAAACCGCCATTCCCGATCACATTAAATTAAACTAATTAGTAAATCCTCATTTTATTAGGTTTTAATTGCAATTTATCAAAATCTAAAGAATTTCATATCATTTCTATTATTAGTCCATTTAAAGAGGGTCCAATTTCATAATTGGTCCTTCAATTATATTAAATTTCGATTAAACAAACTTGTTTTCAATTTGGTCCTAAACTAATTAGGACTAAATGAATAAATAACCCAAAAGTTAATGGAATTAATCGTATCCACCACGGCTTGGACTTTTTTACCATGATTTAATTATCATTTTGGCCCCTTTACTATTTTTAATCTATAACAATTAACTTTTACCTCTTTTAGAATTTACTCCCTTTTCCTTAATTAAGCAATTAATTATCAAAATTACCCAACCAAACTTCAATTCACATATAATAAAACTCTGTAAATATTTAATAAAAATATTTACTACTATAAATTTTAGAAACGAGGTCTCGATACCTCGTTTTCTAAAACTACTTGACTTTTGAACCAAATCACTTATACTAACTTTTAATTCAATAAATAAAATTCCTCAATTCAAAATTCCATATAAAATTAATATTGACTTAATTAATTTAATCACTCAATATAAAAAATTTTCCATCGAGTTTGTGTCCCAAAACTATTGTTTTCGACACCACTGAAGAACGGACTGTTACATAGATTGAAATGAAATATGAATTGATATGATATATTTGCTCACATATAAATTATGATATTCGATAGCATGTGAAAGACCATGCGAATTGACTAGAAACGAGCTCTGGGGGTCAATTGAGTATTTACAAGCCAATAAACTTAAAAATGATTGAAAATAGAAAACAACTTATTTTCAAATTAATTGCAGTAAAACAAGTTGTTAAAGATGAACAAGTACTTTCTCATTCTTGCAAAGAATAAAATAAATAAGTTGTAGGCTTACAAAACTTCGGCACGTGAGAACTTCGAATCCCTTGAATTATATTATTTTAAGTCTTCAATAATTAATTAAATATAAGGTTAAATATAAAATTAGTACTTGAAGTTGTCCACTTCTCCCAGATTGATACCTAAAATTTTTTGTCCTAGATTGGTACGCCATCTTTTTTCCGTCCACTAGTTTGGTACTTGAGCCTAATGCCGTTTATTTTTTGATGACATGGCAATGCTGGCCAATCGTGCGCCACCACATGTCGTAATCTAGTGAGCCCAGATAACCCATTTTGACTCAATCGTTCCCCTTCTTTGACCCGACCCATTTGAAAAAAATTAATTTAATGAAGAGTTAAATAAAACTTAAAAATAAAAAAAAAACAATTAAAAGCTTTTAACACCATTATAATTATTTGGGGAAGAAATCGAAACATTACGTTTTTTTTTGTTGATTTTGAAAGGCAGATTAAGTTAATATATTGTTCTTCCTCTCAAAAACCTTTCAGTTCAAATTGTTTGAAACTGAAATTGTTTGAAAGCTTTCCCAATCTCAGAAAACCCTTTCGATTGTTTCGATTACTCACCCCTTTGTCTGAAATAAACCTTTTTTTTCATGATCGATTAGTTGTCTTTTTCATGATCGAGTAGTATTCGAATAAGGATTTAGGGTTTTCATGCCATTTTCTGGGTTTTGTTCTTTTATTTTTTTATGTTAAAAAATACCATCGATGAGGTTTTTTTATTTTTTGGGTTTTGACACTATTTTTTTTTTCTGAGTTTTGACTATTTTTGTTATTTTTTGGGTTTTGACTCTGTTTTATTTCGTATTATATATAACTTTTATTTTTTTAATTCGTATTATATCTAATTGTTATTTTTTGTTTTTGTTGGCATTCGTGTGTGACTGGATTTTCTTCGAGCGTTTAAGAGATTGACAACATTGAAACGTATTTATGCTATTGTCTGCTATATGTGTTTCTGTAGCATCCCTTATCCGGTCCGATCGTCGGACCCGAGCAAGTAGGTGTCACGACTATTTCAATATAATAAGAAATTAATTAAAACCTTAAATCGTCCTGTTATTATTATTATTATTATTATTTTTTAAAACGTCAAACTTCTACCGATACTTGAGTGAGTAGGTATTGGTAGAACTCAAGTTAGTAAAGACTTGAAAATAACTGCAGAATCCTATCGGTAGTTGTGAATGTTCTACTGATACAACCCTACAATCTACTGATACTACATATCCTTCTACTGATACCTCGATTTCTAGAGAGCTAAGTGATTTTAGTTTTGAACTTCTACCGAAACCTAACATCAAACTACCGATACTACTATAGAACTACCGATACTATTGGGACTTCTACTGACACAACATAAGTCAGTAGTTAAACTACATTTTCCCCTATACTTATATCGATACTCTGATGGGTTCTACTAATACCACAATTAACCATCAGAGTTCTACCATTAAAAGAGTAAAACTACCGAAACAACTTACAAATTTCATGACATTTATATACCAAACTAAGCAATCATTATCAAAACATCAATCAATGATTTACCAAGTGATACTAAGGACATTCACAACATTACAAATTATCAAAATACATGACATCCTCAAACTCAACTCTCCTAGGTACATGCTAACTCAAAATAAAGCAAAACTCACTAACACTTGAGTGCGGGATTTGTCTTTAGATGCCGAGTTGTGTGATTACCAAAATGTACCTAACCTTCGCGAATAAAACACGCATATGCTGAGTATAACATAGTGGCATTCTAATAACCTAAACATTTAAAGTAAGTTCAAATACATTTAAAGATTTAATTAAATTTCAATTTACAACATACTAATATTCTTTCTATAATCATCGTCATTTAAAACATCAAATGCATCACACATTTCACCAATGCATATATTCACATATTCTATTATCATCATACATGTTCGATTCCATTTGATTATCAATTCCCATTTCACAACCTATTCATTTCGTTTCTTACATTTCCATGCTCATTTGTATATTAGAATATGCATACTCATATTTAATTTACTTTGATATTCCATATATAAGTTTCTCATAACATATTCATTTCATTTAAGTATAATATTCATTATTTTAATTCCCTATTAACACGACTCGGAGTATGACAGATACATGGATCCAACCAACACACTGGTTTGACACCCAGTGCCTCATCAGATATTTCTGAAGTAATAATCGCATACTGCTCTATAATAAGGTTGACACCAGTGTCTCATCGGTTAAACCAAAGTAATTTGGAAGCTAGTGCCTCATCGACTCGTGGTCGAAGTACCCTGAACTCTTCCTATTCTATGGCATGCCATCTATATCCAACTCGGCCCAAACAGTTAATAGGGTAATTATTTTACTTTAACACCAAACAATATATTTAACTTTTGCCTTTAGTCACAACATAACATTTAAATTCAATGTAATAATCATCATATGATTTATCCATATCATAAATTAAATTCATACATTTAATCATGAAAGAGCATACATTTTATCCTCATATATATATATATATTCATTTAATTCAAATAAACTCATTTGGGTAGAGAATTCATACCTCAATTCCTTACTTTGTATAGTTAATTAAGTATGTGACAAATTATAACTAGTTTAGGTTATATATATACTAACCATAAATTTTGAGCTACTCGTCGACGACTTTATCCTTGCCCTTCTTTTTTGAGGAGTTTGAGTCAACTTTAGCTACGGAAATTTGCCTCTGTGGTCCCTCCTTCTATGGTTCAATTAAAATCCTTTTATAAATTGCACTTTTACCTCTTATGTAATTTAATCCTCACACCTAATTAAAGCACTACTCACTTAAAATAATTTATTCAAAAATCAATTATTCTATTATTTATTTTTGTAAATATTTTTATTAAATATTTACGTATTCGATTCACGAATACAGAGTCTCAAGAATTGACTATTTGACACACCCCGAATTTGGGTTGTTATAGCTCTCTCCCTTAAAGAAATTTTGTCTTCAAAACTTACCTGAAAAGAGGTGGGGATATTGAGACCTCACGAGCTATGCCATAACACCTTCACAAGTGAAATGCATCTGTTACGCAACTCTTTCACCTCACGAGCTAAGATTTCTACCAATTCCTCTTCATAAGACAGGTTGGGTTGGATTTCAAGTTCTCCAATCGTAATAACATTTGACAGGTTAGAACGGTATCTTTTAAGCATTGAAACATGAAAAACATCGTGTATCTTTTCCAAATTTTTCGGCAAGGCCAAACAATAAGCCACTAGTCCCACTCTTTTCGTGATCTCGTAAGGTCCAATAAAATGTGGACTCGATTTCCTTTTTCTTCCAAATCTAAGGACTTTCTTCCATGGCGAAACTTTTAAGAACACTTTGTCACCAATAACATACTTGATATCTCGTTGTTTTAAGTCCGTGTAAGATTTCTGTCTGTCAAAAGCTGTCTTCAATCGTTCTCGAATTAACTTAACTGTACCTTCCATTTCTTGAATCAACTCAGGACCAATTATCTTTCTTTACTTAATTTTGTCCAATAAACTGATGTTCGACATCTACGACCATATAAAGCTTAATACAGAGCCATCTCAATGCTCGACTGGAAACTATTATTATAAACAAACTCAGCTAAAGGTAGAAAGCGTTCCCAACTTGATTCAAAGTCAATCACACATGCTCGCAACATATCTTCTAAGATCTGGATAACACGTTCAGGTTGCCCATCCATTTGGGGGTGAAAGGATCTGCTGAGGTTGAGCCTCATACCAACGAATTCATGAAATTATTTCCAAAATCTTGAAGTGAAACGAGGATCTCGATTAGAGATAATCGATATGGGAATACCATGTAGTCTAATAATCTCTTAAATGTAGACCTCGAGAAGTTTTGAAAGTGGCCAATCGATTCTAATGGCTATGAAATGTGTCGATTTCGTAAGTTGATAAACTATTACCCACATTACATTTTCTTCCTCGACAATAACGACAATCCTAATACAAAATCCATTGTAATGGGCTCCCACTTCCATTCAATAATGGAAATGGGCTGAAGTAGTCCATTGGGAAGTTGGTGTTCAGCCTTAACTCATTGACAAGTTAGACACTTAGCCACAAATTCAATTATCTCTCTTTTCATTCCAAGCCACCAATACAACTCTTGCAAGTCGCAATACATTTTCGTTCCACCAAGATGCAAAGTAAAAGGACTATCGTGAGCTTCTTGAAGTATCGATCCTCTCAAATTCGCAACATTAAGCACACAAATTTAATTACAAAATCTCAAGCAATCTTGATTATCAATGCTAATATTATCCAACAATCCATTCTAAACCATTTATCTTTTTTTTTTTAATAGCTTGGCGTCAACAAATTATGCCTCTCTAATTTGATCAAATAATACCGATTTGACTCTTAATTCAACCATCAAGCTGTCATCCTCACTAATATTGAGTTGAGCGAACATTGATCACAACTCCACTACTGCCTTCCTACTCAAAGCATCAACTATGATGTTAGCTTTTACCGGGTGATAATCGATGATACAATTATAATCTTTGAGGATTTCCACCTAATGACGCTATCTCAAATTCAACTCCTTTTGTGTTAGGAGATATTTAAGACTTTTATGGTCGATAAAGATGTTACATTTTTCACCATATAAATAGTGTCTCCAAATCTACAAGGTAAACCCCACTACAACTAGCTCTAAATCGTGCGTTGGATAATTACGCTTATGAATTTTCAATTGATGTGAAGCATACGCGATCACTTTCTCGTCTTGCATCAATACACAACTCAAATAATTCAAGGAGGCATAACTATAAACCATGAAATCTTTTCCTAATTCAGGTAAGGTTAAGATTGGTTCTTCAGTCAACATCTACTTTAATTGCTCAAAACTCTCTTGAGAACGATAATTCCATTAAAACAAAACATTCTTTTGTAAAAGCTTCGTCATAGGCATCACTATCTTAGAAAATCCATTTATGAATCTTCAGTAGTAACCTGCTAAACTAAGGAAACTACCAACTTCTACGCTTTCCACTATACAACAACCTTGATCTTCTTCGATCAACTCTAATTCCATCGGTCGAGATAACATGTCTTAAAAACACCACTTTCGATAGCCAAAATTCATACTTGCTTAATTTTCCAACCAACCTCTTTTCTCGCAATACTTACAGGACAATTCAAAGATGTCGCTCATGTTCAGCTTCATATATTGAATATATCAAAATATCATCTATGAAAACTACCACAAACTGATCCAAGTAAGGTTAGAAAATACGATTCATCAGATCCATGAATGTTGTCGAAGCATTTGTCAAATCGAATGGCATCACCAAAAATTCATAATTACCATAACACATACGAAAAGTTATTTTGGGAATGTTACTATCCTTTACTTTCAGTTGGTAGTAGCTCAATCAATCTTGGAGAAAACAGAAGCTCCCTTCAGTTGATCAAACAAGTCATCAATTCGAGGAAGAGAATACCAATTCTTTATCGTTAACTTATTCAATTGTTGATAATCTATGCAAAGTCGCATCGAACCATCTTTTTTTTAACGAATAACACTGGAGCTTCCCAAGGCAATATACTAGGACGAATAAAACCATGATCCAATAAATTTTGTAATTGAACTTTTAATTCCTTTAATTTCATCGGTGCCATACGATAAGGAGATATTGACACAGTAGTCGTACCAGGGAACACTTCAATCGAAAACTCTACTTCCCTCTCTGGTGATAATCCTAGTAACTCCTCAAGAAACACGTCAAGAAATTCACAAACAACTCGAATCTTGCTAATTTGACTATCAACAACATCCGAGTTAATCACATAAGCCAAAAAGGCTTCACAACATTGACTAAGTAACTTATTAGACTAAACTACCGAAATGGAATGATATAAACCATTTGGTCGGACCCCATTCACTTCAATCAAACTTCCATCAACACTCTGAATCGCAAACTTTTTCTTTCGGCAGTCTAAAATATCCCATGCTTAGTGAGCCAATCCATACCCAAAATTAAATCAAAATTACTAAATGACAATATCAAAAGATCGACAGGGAAAGATACATTTTGAATCTCTAATGGACATTGTCTACGCACTCGATCAACCAATACTGACTATCCTAAGGGAATTGACAGTACCATGGACACCTTAGATATCTCAGATTTTAAACTCCCCTATTTAACCAACTCGGAATTAATGTAGGAATGAGACAATCCGAGATCTATCAAAGCATAGACTTGTGTAGAACATAATAAGAAGATACCTGTAACTACATCTGTAACATTTCCCTCCTTGCGAGTGCGAACAAAATAAGCTCGTGCTGGCACTCTGGCCTTTGATTGATGAGTAACGGCATCACTTCCTCTTCTTGCTCCACTTCTAAAGACAGAGCCGCCACGACTAATCCTTCGACATCTAACTGTAGATGCAAACCTCTGAATAGAAATAGGAGTGGTAGCATCACTTCTTGGGCAATCTCGAGCGATGTGATCCAATGATCCACAACGAAAACAAGCTTGAGTTAATTTCTAACATTCACCTCGGTGCTTTTTCACGCAGTGCTCACAAGCTGGTATCTCAACATCTTGAGACGGACCTCGCACACTACCCACTAACATAGTCGATTGTCGATTTCTATTTCCATTTGACTTAAAAGTCGGCTTCCAATTACTACAGGTATCCCTAGTTCGCTTGGGATGAGGATGCAAACTAACAGCTCCGATCCGTTTCCCAGCAGTATGTGCAGTCTCAATCTTTCTGTCAAGACTTAAAGCTTGTTCTAATATATATATATATTCATTTAATTCAAATCAACTCATTTGTGTAGAGAAATTCATACCTCAATTCTTTGCTTTGTACAATTAATTAAGTATGTGGCAATTTATAAGTTTAGGCTATAGAAATACCAACCATAAATTTCGAGCTATTTGTTGACAACTTTATCCTTGCCCTTCCTTTTTGAGGAGTCCGGGTCAACGTTAGCTATGGAATTAAATATACAACATATTCATTAATATACAAACAATTTTACTCTAATTAAATCTAACTCCTTATTTCTCATTTTTACACTAATTCACCAAATTCCAAATTTGATTCTCACTACTGTAAATTAATAACTAATTTCACTATTTATTCTCTTTTCTCTTCTAACCCAAATTATCTATCAAATTAATCCCTCAAACCTTATCTACTCAACAATGGTAGTATTTGGTATGTTGGACAATAACGAAAAATACGATATAAGTTATGAAGGGTGAGGTACTAGGACTCCAAAAACATAAAATTTACAAAAAAAAAAAAATTGATTAAGCTTACCAATTTGAAGCTTGAACCTAAGCAACTCTAAGCTTTCTCCTTTCTCCCTCTCTGTAATCGAAACTTGCTGAGAATGAAAGAAAAATATCTTTCATCTCAACTACTACCACTTATAAACCATACATTCCATTTTCTTTTGTTTTAACTTAATTCTTTCTTTTTTTTTTAATCAAAATTTCAAAAAAAATATGAGCCATAATTTGCCACCTAATGGCACTAAGGCTTTAAGTGAAAAATTTTACTCTTTGGTCCCTCCTTTTATAATTAAATTAAAATTCTTTTATAAAATGCACTTTTACGTCTTATTCAATTTAGTCCTTATGCTTAATTAAAGCACTACTCAGTTAAA
This sequence comes from Kokia cookei, assembly GCA_039519145.1. Lineage (NCBI taxonomy): Eukaryota > Viridiplantae > Streptophyta > Magnoliopsida > Malvales > Malvaceae > Kokia > Kokia cookei. Next base: position 9,445,241 of record CM076910.1, read on the forward strand.
ATCATTTATTCGAAAATCAATTATTCTATGATTTATTTTCGTAAACATTTTTATTAAATATTTACGGAATCGATTCATGAATACGGAGTTCGAGAATTTACTATTTGACACACCCCGAATTCGGGTCGTTACAGTTTCTTTACTATTTGTGTATGTATGTATTATGTATGTTATGTAGTGTTATGTATGTTATAGTCCATACTGTTATGTTTGTATATTTGTATGTGTGATATGTATATTATGTATGTTATGTTTAGTGTTATGTTTGTATATTTGTATGTATGTTATGTTTACTGTTATGTATATTATATATGTATAATTATGTATGTCTTGTTTACTGTATGTATATCATGTATATTATGTATGTTATGTTTACTGTTATGTTTGTATGACTGTTTATTAATGTTTATGTAGAATTCGATATAATGTCTTGGGATAAATGTGTGGTGCATATGCATCTGGGTGAAACTTTTGTTACAAACCCATGTGCATCCTATGTTGGAGGGGAAGTACTACAATCGGATTTGGACCTTGATTCTTTGTGTTATTATACTTTCTGTGAAATGGTAGTGGAAGCTAAGTATAGAGCTGTGAGGAACTTTATATATTCCGAGGGTGGGGTATATTTAAGTAAGGGACTCTATCTTTGCTATAATAATTCATTATTCATAGCAATGATTAAACATATTAGACAAAGAGGGTCCATACATGTATATGTTTAACACGAGGTAAACACACTTGATGTTGTTGATGATACCATATTATTGCCTGATAGTAAGGAAAAGGATGTAAATAATGGTGTTGGGGAACATAATTGTAGTAAAGAATTAAACTATAATGAGAGAGGTAATGGTGGGGTTGGGGAAACATTTACAGAGTTAGGTGGGGAATCTAATGTGGGACCAGACTTTAGTGGGAGTAGTGAGGCATATGCTGAGAGTGGGAAAGTAGTAAAAGTAGTGGGCTTAGTGATACAAACAACTTATTGGGTAGTGAGGCTTTAGGGGTAGAATTTGAGGATGAAGAGGTGAGGAATATAAAAGATTGATATAGAAAATGTAAAGGAAAAAAACAAAGAGAAGGAGCAAAGGTAGGTGAAAGTAGTGAAAAGGGAGAAAACTAGTGAGGTTCCATCATATGAGGGAACTGAATATGTTAATTCATCGGATTTAGGGTCTTATGGAAGTGATTCAGATGGTGAGGTAGTTTGTAGGAGTAACAGACATGTTTGTTTCGGCCCTAATAACCTAATACCATATTTGGATCTTGGTATGGTGTTTAAGGGACCAGATGAATTCAAGACTGCATTATTGAAGTATGTTATAAATAAAAGGTTTGATATTGTGTTTCTTAAGACTAAGAAAAGTAAGACTAGGGCGAATGTAGGGTAGATGGATGCCCATTCAAAATATATGCTGCTGTAGATAATAGTAATGGTTTTTACAAGACAAAAACCTTTATAGAAACCCACGAGTGTTCTATTACTTTTAAGAACAAAAGGGAAACTTACAAGTTTATTGGGGAGCATTTCTTAAGTAAAATTAGGGTGATTTTGAAGTTGAAGTTAACTGAGATGTAAAAACTGGCCAAGGAAGAGTTAAAAGTTAAGTAGGGGTACATGCAGCAAAGCCAAGAAATGGGCTCTAGAGGAAAAAAATGGAAGGGTTTGCTATGAGTTTAACAGACTATGGGACCATGCAAATGCACTTAGAAAGGTAGTTCCGAATGGCAATATAGAGGTGATGGTAGAAAGACTAACCCCTACTAAAATTCCTAAGATTAGGAGATTTTATGTAGGGTTTAATGCTTTGAGAAAAGGGTTTTTAGAGTGTTGTAGACCTTTTATTTGTCTAGATGGATGCTTTTTGAAGGGGAGATTCAAGGGGAAACTTTTATGTGCTGTGGGTAGAGATGGTAATAACCAAATTTATCTATCTCATGGGCAGTTATGTAGAAAAAAGCAGAGAAACATGAATATGGTTTCTTAATAATCTTATTTCAGATTTAGTAATTGGAGATGGTTCTGGATTCACTTTTATGATAGACAAAAAAAAGGTATTTTTTTTTGTAATCTTATTTCAGATTTATTAATTGGTGATGATTCTTAATAATCTAATGTTATTGTATGTGTTTGCATTTAGGGCTTGATGGAAGAGATTTCTAATTTGTTGCCAAAGGTTGAGCATAGAGTTTGTGCAAGGCATCTATATGCCCACAGGTGTAAAGAAAATCCTGGAGGAGACCTGTAACAAACATTTTGGGGAGCCTGCAAATCAAACATAAATGCTGATTTTGAAGAGCACATCGAAAATATTGACCGTATCAAACACAGTACCAATGTATGTCTACTTAGGACTAACCTTGAGCAATGGTCAAAGGCCTTTTTTTCTGGTAGGTCTACATGTGATGCATCTAACAACAATTTTGCGGAGTCATTTAAAGTAGCAATTTTAGGAGCTAGGTCAATGTCTATAATTTCCATGTTAGAAGAAATTAGACAATATGTTATGGGTAGGATTGTAAACAATTTGGCCAAAGCTAAAAATTGGAATGATCAATTCTGTATTAAAATATGTGATAAGTTACACAAGAGTATCCAACGGAGTTCATATTGTCATGTTAAATGGAATGGAGTAGAAGGGTTTGAAGTGGCAAACTTTGGTAATGTTGTAGTTGTTGACTTATTTCAGTGGTCTTGTAATTGTAGGAGATGGGATCTCATTGGCATCCCATGTCCACATGTTGTTGCAGCAATTTTGTGGAAAAAAGCTGATATTTTTTATTTTGTTTATAAGGGGTTTAAAAAGGATGTTTATGAAAAATTGTATGACTTTGTATTGCCTGTTATCTGAAGTGAGAAATTCTAGTTGAAAACCGATATGGGACCCAATTGACCCTCCCACTCCAAGGAAAATGGCCAGGAGAAAAAAAAAAGAGTTAGAGAAGATAAAGAGTTAAGTGGGAGTAAACTATCTAAAAGAGGGAGGAAGATAAAGTGCCAAACATGTTCAATGGTTAGACACAACTCTAGAAGATGTCAGAATTCTAGTTCTGTAAGTGTAACTCTATCCTAAGAATTTTAATGCAAAACATGTTTTATTTATGAACTACTAACATGTTTAATTTGCAAGGTACACCTCAACCAGCCCCAGCACCTCCTGTTCCACCAGCCGCAACAGCTTCTTCTTTAGCAGCTCCTTTTGATTTTACTCCACCAACTTCTTCTCAAACTATTGCATCTGAAGCATCTGCATCATCACCACCAACTCCTTCAACACCACCAACTCCTTCCACCATGCCACCCTCTTCAAGAAAACAAATGCTTACAAGACTTCGTAGTAGGGAAAAACAAGTTGTGCAAGGGATAGGTTATACACCGATCAAAGGACATGGATGCAAATTTTGAATGTAATTAGCCAACCTTTAAACTACCTCCTATATTTTTATGACATGTTTTTTAAATCTAATGTTGTTTTATGCATTGTAGCCTGGTATGAGAGGGGAAACCATGGTGACTACCCCAACCAAGTGCACCAATAAAAGGAAGGAGAAGGAAACTACTGGTGGGACTCAGGAAAGTAGGAGTCCAAAACCCCACCGATGCACAATCGTAAGCCATGGAGATAGATGAATGGTTTTATTTAGATATAATTGACGGTTTTTTTAGATACAATGGATGGTTTTGTTTAGATACAATGTTTAATATGATGATCCTATTTTGCTAACATATGATAGATGATTTTATTTAGATGTTTAATATGTTTAATTTGTTGGATGGACATTATATTAATAGTTGTATTTTGTCAATTTATGGACAACAAATATTTTCCATTTCATTCAATTCATTCATACTTACAAAATATTTCACCATCCATAAGCAATATAATCAAAAAACATTATCCATGATACAATTAACAAAAACTTATAAGTAACTATTACTTTGTTGTTCTTGGACAGTCTTTCCTTGTACAATTTTATCTTCTCTTCAAAACAAGTTACCCTCGATCGCATTCTTCGCATTTCGTCAATACTGAACTCATCATTCTCGATTTTTAATATCCTGTTCTCTGTCAATAACATCTTATTTTCTACCATTATTCGACCATCGATTGTGCATCCTTCTCCATTTACAGTTGAGTCCGTCCTTTCAATGTCACCTTCAACCCACCGAAAAAAATCACATCCCTCATTCTTCATATTACACATACCACAATAAACATCCAAAATATTAAATTTTAAAAACGCAAACATAAAATAATAAATATCAATTGTTCAAATTGCAATGACATATAAAAATCCCAAAACCCTAATTTACCTCTTTGAAATTCGAACACTCAAAGAATTTTCTACCTTTGTTCTTTGGAGTATTTGCATTGCAAACAGGTGCCCTTAACTCGCAATGACAGTACTGAACACCTCTTTGCCCATTTGATTTTCTGTTAGTAGAAGAAGACATGGTTAAGGAAAATGATGGTGAAAACGGAAGAAAAAAAGGGAAAACGATGCTGGGGAAAACAATGGTGAAAACGAAAGAAAAAATAGAAGAAGATGAGGATGAGGGAAAATGAAATGAAAATAAGAATATGGAGTTAGAGTTAATATTTCTTTGAAGAAAAAAAGGAAAATGATGGTGAGGTGAGGGAAAACAATGGTGAAAATGAAAAATGAAAAAATAAAAGAAGATGAGGGAGGGAAAACGAAATGAAAATATTAATATGGAGTTAGGATTATTTAAAGGAAAAGCAAATTTAAAAAAAATAGTTAGCGTTGAGTCAGAATGGATTATTTGGGCTCACAATATTGTGACACGTGACGGTGTGCGATTGGCTAGCATTGCCACGTCATCAAAAAATAAACGGCATTAGGGTCAGGTACCAAACCAGTAGACGAAAAAAAATTCGGATATCAATCTGAGACAAAAAAAACTTTAAGTATCAATTTGGGAGAAGTTGACAAGTTCAAATATTAATTTTATATTTAACCCTTAAATATATAGATATTTTTTAGAGTATATTTCCTTTAGAAAGAGAAATATTTTAATTAAGGAAATTTAATTACACTAAAAGTCTTCATAAAAATATTTTATTGACTGATATCCAATCCATAAAATGCAATTGGCACTTGAAAATTAATATATTGTTAAAATAATAATAATAAACAACAAAATCATTGAAAATACTAATGTGGTAAAAAGTTAAAAAATAAATTAATATAATTAAGAAAAGGTATCTAAGAAAGTTAATGATGGTTACACATAGGTGCGTCAGATCAAGTGAAGTCGGTTCTTTGGCTCTCTTTGTATAAACAATTTGTGACACAGTGAGGGACCATACCCTCTAAATGAGAGTGGCTAAACAAAATTTTATTAATGAAGGTGTTATTTACTTGCTAAGATTTTTTTATATAATTATAATATATATGAATTGATGAGATGAAATTAAATATGTAAATGGATGATATGAGTATATGCTTATAAATGGTTATATACGAGTCTATGTTACAATTTGTTATATGAATTAATCGAGTAACGGACTTGAATTGATTATTTGTATTTGGATAACATTTATGTTACATTGATTTGATTTATAGAAATACTATTGAGTTTTATCATTGAACATGCGATTTTTTTTCCGTGCGCAAGTGACAAGATTGTTGAATCCCTTCAAAATAAATACTGGCTTCATTCATGATCTCTAGTAGCCTGCTTCGGTGCCCTTACTGGCTTTGCCTCTAACAAAAATACACTGAAATGCTCCATCGATTACCTCTCAACAAATCTCCAATCAATATTCTTCAAAACCCACTAAAAATCCTTAAAAATAATGCTCAACTTTTTAACTACCGAGCTCGGATCTCCATCATTTGTCGTTAGTTCGGCTCAACTTTTTTTACATGTGTTTCTCCTCACCAATACCTCTTTCTTGACCAACCCCGCAACCCGAATTTGACCCCCCTTTTTTTGCTTTGATGTTCTCTTCTATTTACTTTGTTAGAAGTCTGGTCTTTGACTCAATGTGGTGTTTTTTTAGTGATTTTTGCTTGGGTTTTTGGTTGATTTGGATATGGGTTTATTTGAGAAGTGAATGAGGTTGTTGAATGAAATTGGGAGTAGTGGTGAAGGTGACATTGTTTGAGAGGTTTGCTATTATCAGATGTTGGGGAATTTTATTGCAAATTCAAGTTGGGTTTGTGACTGTTGCCATTAAATCTATTTTCTTCTTTATGGCTTCAAGAAAAAATATGAGATTTATTTTTTAAAATTTATATTTAATCAACTCCTTAAATCATACCCATTAAAAAGTGTGGATTAAGATTGAGAGAATAAGTGTGCCTCAAAGAGAATGAGTTAGGAGAGACGAGAGAATAGTGAGAAGAATGGAAAGAGAACGGAAAAAATGGAAATGAAGTAAAAAAGAAGAAGTTAATTTATAAAAAAATGTTTTTAAATTCTGTAACGATGATGTGGATGACACATCAACATTTAACGGTACAATTTATGTCATGTCAAACTTTCGTTACATCAATAAAGTTGGATAACGGCACAATGATCAAAATATTACAAATTGATAACATTAATGACCAAAATATAATAAATTAAAGTTTAATAACCAAAACATAATTTAAATCATACATAAATAACTTATTTTGTAATTTACCCAGAAAACAGTTGACATTCGAACAGGTATTGTAGTATAAAATATAGATTCTGCCTGAATTTTATTGTTTGAAAATAACGACACGCAATCCTCGAATTCGGTTTTTAAACTTTTTTCCTTTATGTTACATGGATCCAGTAAATATTAAAATGATATTTTTAGTTTCATTTCACTCAAAAGAAAAATTAAAGTAGAAAAAAATAAAAGAAATACTATATTTAAATACGAAACGTTGCTTAAAAAAAATGAAATGTCTTATTTTTTTTGTTCTATTTAGGATTTTTGTTAAAGTGTACAATTACAAGAAATATATGTTGATTTATTAAGGGGGAAAATTCTTTTGAGATTTTGTCTTTCGATTTTTCAGAGAGTCCTACGAGTTTAAGAAGTAGAGCACCTTGGTTGGTGGAAAAAATACATACATGGGGAAGATGCAGAATATTGATATTGTAAAATTCGCGCATGGGATTTGAAACAAAAACCAAAAAATAAGTAGTCTTTTCCTTAAGAGTATGATCTTAGTCTTGATTGGTGGTTTGAATCTCCATACGCACATTTTCTATTATTAATATTCTACTTTTGTCACAAATACATAACTTCTCCACTAATTGAGATGCTCCAAGTCTATAAACTAACAGGGCTTTCCATAGAGTCGAGAGGTAAAACCCCTATACAAGAAAATACCTTTGGTTGTAAAAGGCAATGCAGGCTACTTGACGGACAACACTTCAAAAACTTCTCTTAAAGGAGTTGATTCCCCTCAACATTATCCATTCAACAACATGTTAACAAATGGATAACATAGCTTTAGATAATTGGAAACAGATAACATTAATGTTTTTGGAATTAGATTGTGGTCAAATTGATCAAACCATCGTATTTTTATCTGATCAGTCAATTGGTTCAAAGTAATATTTTATAAATATCGACTCAACCAATTTTTTAGTCCAATTCAACTAGTCCATACTAGTTCGCAAATCAACCTATTTTTACCCTTCTATTTGAAGCAATACCTCAACTGATTCTTAATCCATCTAGTCTGTCTAAACTTGTCACTCTTGTGTAATTAAAGGATTACACCCAAATCCAACTATTAGGTGACTTTCCAAATACTATCAAAATAAAACTTTATAAGATTGTATTAATTAAAGGGAAGACAATAATTGTACTTTTTTATATATTGGTGTGATTACATCACAGTATATGTTCATACTTTCTTAACCTTTTGACCTTGTACACACAGGTGCTTGAACCCGGGTCTCCTAGGATGAACATCATCATCTTTTCTACTAGAGTCACTCGTTGAGTTCAAGATAATTGATAATGCTTAAAAGTGACATACTTTTGGATATTAATTATATATCTACTAATTTGGGCTATTTATGGTTCTTTTATCTTGTAAGAACTAAACTGAAGACAAAAGGAAAAATTGGGGCAAAAAACGTGAATGTTGAAGAGAAAGTGCCAAAAGTGTGAAAGTGTGGAAGACTTGAGGAGAGTTTTATTGGACATAATACTTTAATTAAATTTAATCTTTATTTCTTAGGATTAATATTTAGTATTATTATTATGATATTGTTTATATTTAATTTTAAATGATCTTTTAAACTTTATAATTTAGAGTTTAAATTGGATCCAACGATAGAATTATTGTTTAAATTTAATTGTAATTATCTTTTTAAAGTTTAAATTGGATCCAACTAGGGATTTTCATGTACTATAAATAGGAGATGGAGTGTTATGAATTATTCACGTCCAACTCTCTGTAAAATCCTCCATCTATCAAAAACCCTAGTCATTTTATTTCAATAAAAAGTTCTATTTCCATTAACTTGTGTTTTCTCTCAAAAAAGCATGAGCAACTAAAACCCTTCTAGCTGAAGGTTATTAACATTCCTCCAAAAAGTTCATGAGGCTTAAAACCCGCACTTAATCCTTTTCAATCAAGAATTCATCAATTCTCTGCATTACCAGATTGACACTTCAGTCCAAAGTCCCTTCAAAAGTAATCTTTTCATTCTATGTGAAGTCGACCACTTTGTGTGTTTTGAGTTGCACGGTCGGTTCGCTAACTTACTGCGTCAGAGGTTGTCAAACCAAAGAGACAAAATGGCGTGGCATTCACCACTGAGAAGAGATGATTTAGTGTGAGACGGTCTCATTGGAGCGACGGTTGGCTAGAGTTAGGCTCCTTTAAAATTACAAGTTATAATTGGAGCTAGTGGTCGTAGGCATCCTCTTCCACTGTAACTGGTTTATTCAGTCACAAGAAGAACCATCTAAAATTCTATGATTGAACCAAGGAGGAATCAAGATAATCGGAGGCTAGAACTCTCAAAATTGATTAAAACCCTTCTTTTCTCGACTCTGTTTACTTTTCTGCAATTTCAATTATTTCAACACTTTAATCTTTTATTTCTTTAATTTTGTTTTTTTATTTCTCCAGGTCCGACACTTTTCTTGGGCACGATTTCGCCCAGGATCTCGACGTACAATATTTTTGCAACACGCCAGTCCCTGAGGATTTGGCCTTACTTCCTTTTACTATTATTTAGATATTTTTAGGAATATGTTATATTTGGTGCTCCCGACGACACACCAAATTTTGGCTTAATTACTGAGGACTGGTAACGTACTAATATTTTTTCTTTCTCTTATAACTAGATCTGCTCCAAGAAATCTTGCATTCCAGCACAACCACTTATGGCTCAAACAATTCAGCAAATGGCTGAGGTTTCGATGGATCAACCGCCATTATGCATTATCCTACTGTGGATGCTAACTTTGAACTTAAAATAGGTTTAATCCAGTTACTGTTGATATTTCGTAGATTGCAAAATGAAATTCACATAAACATCTGAAGGAGTCTCATATGGTTTGTCTTAGTATGAAACCTCAAGGTGTAATTAAGGATCAAATTAAATTACGCGCTTTCTCTTTTTCTTTAGCAGACTCTACTAGAGAGTGGTTATTTTATCTACCTCCTGGATCTATTACAACTAGGGCTGATCTTTCCCATTTGTTTCTTAATAGGTTCTTCCCAGCATCGCGTACCGCCGAGTTAAGGAGAGAAATTGTTGTGATAAGGCAAAAGAATATGGACTCTCTTTACGACTATTGGGAGCGATTTAAGAATTGTGCGAATTACCCACAACATGAGATAATTGAACAATCTCTTCTCTAATATTTCTATGAGGGCCTAAAACTCATGGAGATGAATATGATAGATGTCGTCAGTGGATGACTCCTTAACAAGAAAGGGACTTGATATCCACAATGGTCGCAAACACTCAGCAATTTCGAGCCAATCCTGAACCTCCTTGAAGGGTTCATCAGTTAAGTAATTCAACCTTAAAGGATAAAGTTGATAGACTTACTAATATCGTGAGCTCTCTTTTTGCAGTAAAAACAAGACCGACCAATTATGTAGAATTTGTACGGAACCTGAACATACAATTGATGCATGCCCTTGTTTATATGACGATTCTATGGCCCGATTGGATGCTGTGGGAAACTTTCCTAGACCACCCCAAAGGTGATATGACCCTTACGCCAATACATACAACCCAGGATGGAAAGACCATCCTAACTTGAGATATGGGGTGAATCCACATTATAACCAGTCGTACTAAAATCGGTTCCAACAACAAACGTGAAATTCAGGTACTTCTCTAGAAGTCATGGTAAATGAATTAGCAGCTAATATGCTTGATTTTCAACAGAAAACAAAGGCATCTATAAAAGAGTTAACCACGTCAATGGAGAAATTAAGCGCACAAGGTAGGTTGGCGTCATAAACAGAACCTAATCCAAGACAAAACGCGAATGCAGTGATGCTATGAAGTGAGAAAGTACTGGAACCAAATCCTGGTACAAATTTTGGTTAAGATTTTGCCCACTGCTTAGGAAAAGCAGGAGAGCGACGAACAGGTCCGATTAAAACCTCCATTACCCAGAATTCAAACCCCATTTCCAAGACGACTAAAACAAGATTAAAAAGGTAAGGAGGAAAAAGAGATCTTTGAAACGTTCATAGAAGTCGAGGTAAATATACCGTTGTTGGATGTCCTTAAATAGATTCCACAGTATGCCAAATCTCTTAAGGAACTTTGCACCAACAAGCGAAAATTAACTAGAAATGAAAAGGTAAACGTTGGTGAAAATGTGTCTGCGATTTTGCATCGAAAGATGCCGACAAAATGTAAAGATAGGGGCATGTTTGCAATACCATGCAAAATAGGTCACTCAGGAATTAAAAAAGCTATCTGTAATTTAAGGGCCTCTATAAATGTAATATCTTTTTCCATTTTTGAATCACTTAACATGGGTTTTTTAAAGAAAATAGGTGTTATCATCCAATTGACAAACAGGTATATTGTGCATCCCGAAGGAGTCATTGAGGACGTATCGGTGAAAGTCAACGAACTTATCTTTCCTGTGGACTTTTATGTGGTGAAAATGGAAGAGGATAATACTTTTGGGTCTTCGAACATCTTGTTGGGGCAACCTTTCCTTAGTACCGCAAATACTAAGATTGACGTGCGTAGCGGAACCCTCATGATAGAGTGTGACGGGGAGATCGTGAAGTTTAATGTTTACAACGCCATCAGTAACCTTAATGAAATCTTCAACGTAAACTGTGTCGATATAGTTGAATCCTTAGCAAAATAGACTTCTAGGTCACTCCATGAAAATAAATTTGAAAAATTGTTTGATGATAAATTCGATTCAGATTCAAGTTGTGAGTTTGTTAATGAGTTAATATTTCATATGAATACTAAACTTCTACCTTCTGTTGTGCAGGCACCAAATTTCCAAGCCAATATGATCAAAAAAATTCAATTGGAACAGCCCCAATACTAGTTTAGGCGTCAAGCTAGTGACATTAAACAAGCGTTTGTTGAGAGGCAACCCAATTTTATTTTTATTTTTCTTTATTTTCTTTATTTTTAGTTTTTTTCTTGCACTTTAATAAATTTCTTATGTTCAAAAAAATCAAGTAATCAAATTTACAAGAGAACGACAATAACGGAAATGACATGGAGAGTATTCACATCCCTTTCTTTTTCATCGTATTTATTCATATTATTTTGCATATTGAGAGCAATGCGTTTTAGGTAGGGGAGATGTTCCTCATTATTTTTGCTATTTTTATCTACTATTTTTATTGCTGTGTGTTTACTGTTGCTGTTACTTTCTGTTTGTTTTGCCCACATTTAATTTTTAAGTATATCCTGTCCCTTTTCATGCCCAAGATTTTTCCCACAAATTACCCACTATTTTTCCCATGAGCATGCCTTTTATCTATTGAGTTAGTTATGATTTTGCTATGATTGATTTCGTCTCCACTATTTTATTTCTATTAGGTACACATAATTATGATTAATGAAGCTTGCTTATAGTAAAATCGATTGAGTCTAAGTGTAAAGAGAACATTTAATTTGAATGCATGCTAAATTTATTTTCATGATTGTTAGCTAGTTGCCAAAACTTATTGTTGACACTTGATAGTTTTGTCTAGTCCTCCAAAATTAAAATTCTTTGTTCGAAAAAAAAGAAAACAATTATTTCGCGTCAAAAAAACGTCAATATATTCTTAAGCAAAAAAAGAAGAAGAAAAAAAGAAAATCGACAAAATAAAAGAAGAGAATTAAATTTGGGGAGTAAGGGTGAACAAATAGGTGTCTTGGTAAGTTTAGTACATTACCTAACTTTCATGAAATAATTCAAGCTGATTTAATTTTTGTGTGTTTAAATTAAAGTACTTTTTCAATTTTACTTACAGTGAGCTAAATGTTCTCTTTATTTTCATAGGCATTATGCTTAATTGTTTGTAAAACTTTGGAGTGATACTTCTTTCCATGGTAAAATTTAAATTACTTAGTGGATTAGGAATCATACTTGAGGGCAAGCATGGGCTAAGTAGGGGGAATATGATAATGCTTAAAAGTGACATACTTTTGAATATTAATTATATATATTGAGAATGATTCTACTAATTTGGGCTATTTATGATTCTTTTATCTTGTAGGGACTAAATTGAAGACAAAAGGAAAAATTGGGGCAAAAAAGTGAATGTGGAAGAGAAAGTGCAAAAAGTGTGAAAGTGTGAAAGACTTAAGAAGAGTTTTATTGGACATAAGACTTTATTTAAAATTAAATTTTATTTTTTAGGATTAATATTTAGGATTATTATTATGATATTGTTTATATTTAATTTTCAATTATCTTTTAAGCTTTATAATTTAGAGTGTAAATTGAAACCAACTAGGGATTTCCATTTACTATAAATAGGAGATGAAGTGATATGAATTATTCACGTCCAACTTTCTGTAAAATCCTCCATCCCTAAAAAACCCTAGTTATTTTATTTCAATAAAAAGTTCTATTTCCATTAACTTGTGTTTTATTCGACCACGAGAAGAACCATCTAAAAGTTTATGATTGAACCAAGGAATCAAGATAACCGGAGGCTAGAACTCTCGAAATGGATAAAACCCTTCTTTTCTCGACTCTATTTACTTTTCTATAATTTCAATTATTTCAACACTTCTATCTTTTATTTCTTTTAATTCTATTTTTTTTTATTTCTCCAGGTCCGACATTTTTCTTGGGCACGACTTCGCCAAGGATTTCGACGTACAAGATTTTTGCAACACTCCAATCCCTAAGGATTTGATCTTACTTCCCTTTTACTATTATTTTCTATATTTTTAGGAATATGTTATATTTGGTGCTCCCAATGACACAACAATAATAATTGTATTTAGGTGTGAAATTAGAAATTTTTTAGAGAATGAACGTTAAAAAAAATTAAATTATTAAAATTTTAATTTTTTTTTCATTTAATTAAAAGCTAAATAAAAAAACCTTAGCCATAAAGGAAATTGTCAATATAACTTTTGAGCCAAAAAGCACTTTTGAGAAAAAAATTAAAATTTTCTCCATCTCTGTTTGGCTTAAAAAAGTGATTTTTCAAAGCATTTTTGGTGTCAAAAGCATTTTTGAAAAATTCAAAAACACTTTATTTAGTAATGTTTTTATCTCAAAAGTGCTTTTGAGAAGCAATGCTAAACAAAACCTAAAAGGGTGAAGCTCCTTCCTGACCCTGGTGCGCTGTGGGATTTAAATTATACTTAAAAAAAAATAGCAAAAAATCTAAATGCTTCTCACTGGAATGCGATTGATGTTTTTTTCTTTATTTTAGAAAAAGGGGAATGCGATACATGCTTATAGTTTAATAAGTGGAGGTCAACTCTTATAAATATATTTATTTTTATTTGTCGATCTAAATCCTTCATTGTTTTTCCGGAATAGGGAAGAATTACCTTAGTTGGAAAGGTGCCCAACCAGAACTAATGATTACAGAACCAGAGCTAATCAAAGAGGTGCTGAATAACATAGATAAAGCTTATCTAAAACCCTCGCCTCCCTTCGATTCCATGAAGCTGATGGGCAATGGGCTGGTGGGATCTAACGGTGAATGTTGGGCACAACACCGCAATTTAATAAACCATGCTTTTCAAGGGGAAACCCTTAAGGTATGTTTCCTACTTCCTAACATAAATTTTATCATCAATTTTTCGTTACTCTCCTCCTATATTTTAATCTGATATTCTTAGTGATTATATTTTACTTGAGCCGAGCGAGCTTGAATACTATCAAGCTCAAGTTCGATCGAACATCTATTTTTCAAACTCTAGCTTGGTTTGAGATATAATTGAGCATTTCAAACTCGATTAAGCTCGTTTACCAATTTTTATACTCGAGTTGAAGCTTGACTCAATAATTAAGCTTAAGATTAATAATATATATTAAAGGCAATAACATAATTTAATAATATAAAAATATGAAATATTGCTCGATAAGGCTCGCGAACCATTCAAGTCAAGTATTACTAAGCCCAAATTCAGCTCAATCAATAGCTGAAGCTCAGCTCGATATTTTATCGAATCGAGTTCAAGTTTTTTTTAGTCAAACTCAAATAGTTTGCGAGTACCAGTGTCTCATTTAAACTCCTACTCACCTCCATCTAAATCTAAATATATATTCCATCATTATTTTAATCTCACTATTATAATACCTCGTCTTTACCATTACAATAATTAATCTTACTATCAGTATTGTTTTTAATTTCATCAAAATTAATCTCACGATCCATCCATATCATTGTAGAAATGATTCCTGAAATGGTGGTTAGTGTTGAATTGATATTACAATCTTGGAAAAAGAACCTAGAAAAAGAGATTGTAGCATGTGAAAATAAGGAACTTACATAATGTGCAAAATGTCAGACCATGTTATGACTTGTGTTCCAGACCATGTGTACCTACGAAATGTTAGAGATAATGTGCAAAATTCCCATAAAGTTCCTCAACATGCACCTATATTAACATGGGTCAACAACCTATGAACTTACATCGAAAATAAGGAAAATCATACTCATTTCTTAGCTAAACCATTGGTAATCATCAATCTATTTGAACATGCTCATTTCCGAGCAAAATGCATACCAAATCATGCAAGTCAAGCAGCATAATTTCATCACGTATTCTTTAACCTAAATACATTCTAAAACTTAACAAACTTAAACATGTAACACCCAAAACCCGATACCGTCGTCGGTTAAAGTCTCGGGGATCTTTCCGACCATCTATCGCGGATTATCTCTCAATATTATTTCTTTTAATCATATTTCAATAAAGTAATACATTATGCATGACATAAATTATTAATTAAATATCAACACAACTCAATAAGGGAAAAATGTCATTTTCATGTTCTTTTGGAGACTTCTACTGGTACTTGTTGGACAAGTATCGGTAGTAGTAAAGTCAGTAAGAAACTCAGAAATAATGCAGATTTTTTTCGATTCTTGTGATAGTTCTACCTATACAAGTGTCACTTCTACCTATACTAAAAACTCTAGAGAGTTAAGAAGTCTTACCTAATAGCTTCTACCGATACAAGTACCCAAACTACTGATACTACTATGAACAGAACTACCGATACTTATCATGATACTACTGATACAATGCAAGTTAGTAACCAACCTCTCTCCTACCTTTTACTTTTACCAATACATGCAAGAGTTCTACAGAAACAAGTAAGCATAATACAAATATTTACACAAGTTCATCAACCAAACTTCATTTCATAAACACATTGTATAAATAAACAACACAAGTGTTTAAGAACAAAACATAACATTACATTTTGATAGCCAAATGCCTATACTTAGTATTAAACAAGCATTTGAAGGAGTTCAACATTCAACACAAGTTTGACATTGTACCAATTAACTCAAAGACAAGCATTACAAAATAACATCATCCTAGTACATGCCATAAAACCAAGTGATGTAAATACTACCGAACGAGCTCCCGAGATAGTGTGATTTCTTCGAGATGACCTGATCTTCAAGCAGCAAAATAAAATTTAAAAAACAACAACAAATTCACTGGTAAGCTTTCATAGTTTAGCAAGTTCGTAGAGTTTATTAATTCACCGAATAACATGTGTTGTACAATCTGTAAATCAATTGAGCTAGAACAAAACTGTACTTCAGTGATCTGTAATCAGATTTCATACCTTTTGACCAAAGGTTATTTCTGTTACCAGTATACGATGTTGCTCACACTAAGTTGACAAGGACTCGTAACATATGCGGTACCTCAGCCATCGATACGGTATCTATACATACAATAGTTCCTTAACGATGCTGCTCATACTAAGCTAACGATAATATGCAAATCAAGCATAAATCTCAGCCATCATAGGGCCTATAATCCATCCTTAGATTCATTTCACTTTACAGTGACTCATGATGCTGTAAAGAATCCGTAATAAACGTAGGATCTCAGCTATCGAACCAATTTAAATCTTTGGCATAAAGTCGGATAACTCCCATTTCGTTGTTTTCATCTTTCTTGTTTCCAATCATCGTTTCCCATTTACAACAATTGTAAAGAAGGCAATAATGTGTAATTATAATTAAGAATTTAACATTACAAACTTATAGAACTGAATTACAGTTACGGATAGGCTTTAGGGACTATTCTGCTAATTTTTCTGCTAATTTTCCTTTTCCGTGTTCCTTGGCATGATCGTAATCTAAATCATTAAATCATCCAAATTTTCACATTAAATCGCAGAATCAAATCATTTAACACAATTTGATCCTTTTGGGGAAAATTATGAAATTACCCCTGACCTTTTATTTTTATTCAATTTAGTCCTTAAGTACAAACATGCAAAATAACCATTTTATTTTCAAACCTATACCAGCCAAACAATCCAAAGGTATATGATCACACCTTACAAGCAATTATTTCATACCTAATACATGTAATTTCATCATTTTAACATTTTAGTACTTAAACCCTAATTTATCAAAAATCACTTTACAAAAAGATCCAACCCAAAAATCAAGTTTTCAAATCCATCAAAAACTTCCAAGAACAAGCATATTCAACAATGGTAAAGTTTATAACATTTGACAAATTCACAAATTGGTCCTTGAATTAGCTAGATTAAGCTAATACGAACTCAAAAACATAAAAATTACTAAAAACGATCAAGGTTTGCATACCCAAATCAAAGCTCAAGGTTTGAATGAAAAACCTTAACTTCTCTTCTCTATTAGCCGTATGGAGGAAGGAGATGAAGTGAAAAATGATGAATTTTTCATCTAAAATTTCCTTTAATTAATATATATACTAATGGTAATTTTGTAAATTTTAAGACTTTCGTCATTAAGCTTTAATTAACCCTTTTTAGCCTTAATTAAACCTATTTATAACCAAAATAAATCATGCTAATCCACCCACTAAAGTACCTTAGGTCAATTTGCTCATTTGGTCCTTCTAATTATCCAATTTCAACTTTTACACCTTTTACGATTTAATCATTTTTACTCAATTCACTATCTAGACATTATAATTCCATAATCAAATTTTAATACGATGCTAACGACGCCATAAATATTAAAAATAACTAATTTATGACTCAACTTGTCTGATTTGTGGTCCCGAAACCACTATTTTCAACACCACTAAAAACTGGGTTCTTACAAAACAAGTTACAATTTATCAACCTAATACATGCCATATAACCAAGTGATTTAAAGTCTACCAAATGAACTCCTGGGATAGTGTGATTCTTCTTTGAGGATCTGATCTTCAGCAACAAAATGAATCTACAAAACAGTAAACAGATACACAGGTAAGCTTTCATAACTTAGTAAGTACGTAAGACATTTAACTAACAAAGTAAAGCAACCGATAACATAAAGGGTAAAAAAACATCCTCGTTATCTCGCAACATTAGCCTCCCATCGATCTCTTCTGTCTTCCAGTAATTTAGCTCATACAAGCTCAATCAGTAAATCGCTCTTACGAGCCAGTATAGTATATTTTTCTTACGAGCCAGTACAATATATCGTTCTTTCGAGCTAGTATAGTATATCCCTCATACGAGTGATCGTGCTATAAATATCATAGTAATAATGTGCAAGCGGACACTGTCGATGCAAGTATAATACACAGATGTGAATCTATCGGATATCGATCCCACGAGGATAGTGTTCTTGTTGCTTAAATTTGTTGAAGCAAAAGTAATTAAGATAAGAAGAATTATCAGGAGTAATGTCAGTGCAATTAAGTCAAGACTGCATAAATAAAAGAGTTAAAACTGTCAACGCAAATATTGTAAAATTGTAATACAGATTGTCAGAGCAATTTAATAAAAGATAAAATGAATGTTGAAGATGATTGTGAATGTAAATTACGAGAATTAAAGAAGTAAAACAAGTATAAAGGAGTGGGGGGATCCCTGAATTGGCAGGTTGGCAAATGCTAAATGTGACTACAAGGTAACTGGTAGATAAATTGTCACTGCAATTAAGTTTTATGAGATCTTACTACTTTCAACTTCTCTGTTTAGCAAAGACCCAAACACTCATATTAGCCACACCTTCTAGTGTTGGCAATGCTTTGCATTTAAGAACAAGTGGCCAGAATTTCTTCTTGCCTTAAGCAACTTCCGTTGTCTTGCTTGTTGATCTAACTTTTTCACTGCACCTTCCAATGACTGTGACTACAATCACACTTTTGTGGTCAGAACAGTTAAATCCAAAGATAAACAAATAAGAAGAATTTAGCAGAAATCAAGGTAAATCTAACATTAATAGGTATTTCCATACACAATTAAAGTAAACAAAATTTATCAACATTCAAGAAGAATTAAGGAAGAAATTGAAGCATTCTATTACTAGCCTACTAGAATCCTTCCGTAATTGCTCCTCTTGCATCGCACTTAGACACTCCTCGTTAGAAGTAAGTGCCTTCTCGTTGCATCAGATCACCCTCCTGGAAAGTTAAGCTTCAATGGCACGTCCTTACTTAAGAAAAAATCAGAAAAATAGGAATTAATTTCTTCATAAGCTTGATCATGATCTTCTCTCTCTCCCCTCTATTTATCTCCACTAGCCAGTACATGTATCTTCTTCTTCTCAGATCTAACTTCCTTGTAGCTGCACAAGTTAGTTACTCCAGCTGTAGACTCACGCATATTTGATTTATGCATTAGGAAGTTGCAGGTTGTCGCGACATTATTGGACACAAATTTATATTTTTATTCACTGCGACAACTTGACATTTTCGTGGGCTGATACTTCTGTATATGTTAGCAGCTTAAAGTCCCTATTGCAAACTGGAAGTGTTCATGCGATGACATATTTGGGCGCAGTTCTGTATCGAACTTGTGGCTATAGCTCTGAACGCTTTCCTGCTTCGATCTTCTACGATGGATTCCTATGCTGACATCTTTAGACACAAAAAATGATACTAAATGCAACAACATTAGTAGCAAAAATGGGATAAAATGAAAGAAAGTAAGACCATACAACACTAACTTAGAAAATGTAATTTCTAAGTATAAAATGCCGAAAATTTATGACAAATATGATACAAAGAGAACAAATTATACTCTAAGTAGGGAGAATTTTAATGGTCTTTTCTAATGTTATCACACCCTCAAACTTGAGTTTTTACTTGTCCTCAATTAAATAAAAGCTAGCAAAGTCATATCAAAATTCTTGTCACCGCAATAATCATTTTAGCAACTTAAATTCTCCTAGATCCTATTGTATAAATTACACTCATATAATAGAAAATTGCACTGTCAATTTATAGGTATGAATAATCAAAACTGCAACTTAACTAATGCTAGTATCATGCTTTAAATCTTAAAGCCTCTTAACCAATACAACATTTATTATTCTATACATATATATATATATTATCAATTTTTTCTTTCTTTCTTTCTCTTTTTTTTTATATGTGACTGAGAGATGTCATTGCATTACTATACCCTTGTTCTTGGGCAGTAACGATGGGGTGCAACAAACACCCAGGAAATATGTAATTGCGCCGACACACACTCTTATAGTGACAGCATTTGGCTAGATAATTTTTTCTAACACTTACATTGGAGTGTTCCCTCTTGATATGTCATAATGCACCCACATTGGAGTGCCTTTTATTAGTATTATATACATAGTTGCTACTCATTTATTACTAATGCAATTTTAACCATTCATCTAAAAATAGAAGGATACAACATTCAATCATATTCATCCTATTCACACATCAGCATCTCAAATAATTCAATAATTAAGCATCAAATGAGAAAAATTGTAGTCACATTTTTCATAACATTGCATACTTTCATTCAACTAAAAAGACAATAAAATTCTTAAACTTGTGGGTGCAATTACATTTCCATGCCATACATATTTCCCCCCAAATTTAGAGTCTGCATTGTCCCTAATGCACTGATAGTATTATACAAATATTAATAAAAATGCAACTACAATGCAAATGCACTAACAGATAAAATGCAAAGACAATTCAAATGCAATGACAACTATATGAAATGCATGCAACTAAACTAAGTATTGAAAAGTAAAAACTAACTCAGTATGTCGCAGCCGAGGGTGTGGTTGCTTTGGACTTTTTCTTCTTTTTGGGGAGCTCCTCTTTGCACTTCTTTTTGTCTTTACGTTTGCGCTTTTTCTCTGATGGTTCAACTGGGGCGGTGGAATGCTCCTCAAAGTTCGTTTGGGTACTGACTTCATCGATAGTAACATTCGAAGGATGAATTTTAGCAAGTGGTGCCACATAAGGCACAATAGCCAGAGGATTAAGATCCTCATTGCTGGATGTTACAGCCTCGGCTTGACTCACACCAAATGGTGCCAGTTCTTTAGTAGATGCACCCACATGGGCAGGTGTGACGACAAATTCCTTTGATAAATTTGTCGCTACAAATTCTTCTTCTTTTTCTCTCTTTTTCTTCTTCTTTCTTCTCTTCTTCCTCCTCTTCCTCAACACCCACAAAGATCATGGTTGTGTGCTCCTCTTCTGCAGTAGTAGCTTCTTTCTCCGTCATATTCGCTCCAAAATTGTTTGAAAATTCATCCTCAAATAGGCTAGAAATATTGCGAAGACAGTCTTCCACATCCCTAGAATGCACTTCCTGGTCCTCATCGTAAAAAATGCGGACTATGTGGGGAGAGTGGGCAGGCTGAGTTTTACCTTTTGAAGCAGCCTACTCTATTGATGGTGTGGCCTCTTTGATGATAGGAGGAAACACTGGAAATTTTGTAAGGGCTGTTTGCTTATGCTGCATAGTGCGTTGACAATGGCAGTATTACATGCCCTAGTATAGGCATAGAATAAGTTCTGTAAGTATTCCATCTCTTCCACTACGCCGACAAGTTTGATTTTTCGCACTCTCATTCGATCAGCGAGCTGCTCAATTTCAGTAATCTTCCTCTAAAGTTGAGGATCTATGGACGCATGGGATTCCTTGTCTTTATTCTTTAACTTGCCTTTCTCTTTCTTTGATGCCGCTTCCTTTACAACAGGGGTTTCCTACCCCGTTCGCGAGGCACAACTCCCCTCTGTTGACATAACAACATGATCAAAGAAGGGAATGGCAAGATACCTATTTATTTCGCAACCGACTTTACAATTTCTTGGTGGAGGATTGCCCCGACATCTATCCGACGGCCTTTTATGATGGAATTTATCCAACACATTCTATCTAACATTACTATAGTCTGTGAGTGGAAGGTATGAGGCGACAGTTGATGAAGTGAAACAGACTTTACTCTGGACTATGAGGAAACGGCGGTGCATTGTATAATTGTTTGGATTGTTTCCGGTCCAAATAGCACCATTAATGCATAAATCATTCAGCAGCACATCAGCACCTTCCTCTGTCAATTTCTCCAAAAACTTGACATGCTCATCCTCCCTTTCGACGATGTTGTAGAGGGCATTTATATTATCACCTCCCCATGGAACCAATCCCTCATGGACAAAGATAAAATCCTGCTCCTAATCAACTAGGTTAGCATAAAATTCTCTTACCAGAATGGGGAGTACCCTTCCGGATGACCACAAAACTTCTCCCATCCCAAGCACGAGATAGTTCTGGCTACTTGTTTCCTAAGCGTCAATGGTGGGGACAACTGAAATTCCTGCTCGAGATGGTAGTTTCGCTTCAGCAGAACTTCATGACTGGCTCTTTGGGTGGTGGTTGTTCGATGTTACAAACCATTGCCACAGATGATTCAACGATTGGTCTTGAAGGGGTTTTAGAACCTCAAGTTCTGGTAATAGCTAAATGAGAGAAGAAAGTGAAAAATTGCAAAAAATTTGTAAGTTAAAGAAAAGGAAAAATTACAGTAATAAGGGTGGATGTGAGTGTGAAGAACACAGTCAGCACAATAGGGTATTTTATAGAGATGAAATTTAAAAGGCATGATGATTCCCATTGCTGTTAGAGGACACTGTGTCTGCACCCAATAAATGTGATTTCATAAATTGTCCTTTTTTCGAATCGATCTAATGGTTGGGAAAAGGTGAATTAATCGACGTGACTCTTTCTAGAAATGCTTCGAAGAGTTAGCAATTAAATGCATTGACAAGTAAAGTTTTCGTGCATCGACAAAAAGGATAACTTTTATTCCTATAGAAAACTAAAGAAGAGAATTAAAAGAAAATAAAATAAAGAATTAAATAGAAAAATTGTAATGACATTCTAAGAAAATGTGACCAGGTTAATGGTCTCGTTCTGTTCGTTAGTGTCTAGGCTAAGGTAGTGCTTTAATCGTTGGTCATTCACTTTAAATTGATGTCTATCGTTTAAATCTTTGATTGTCACCACACCATGTGGAAATGCTTCGACAAATTCGAAAGGACCTGACCATCTGGAGCACAGTTTACCTGGATGCAGTTTTAAACGTGAATTAAATAAAAGCACTAATTGACTAGCAGAAAATTATCACTGCAAAATGATGTTGCCATGCCATCTCTTAGTTTTTTCCTTGTAAATGACAGCATTTTCATAAGCATTGTGTCCAATTTCCTCTAGTTTCGAAATGTCCAACAATATCTTCTGCCTAGCTGCATCATAATCCATGTTCACTTGCTTAATTGCCTATATGGCCTTATGTTCAAGTTCTACAGGCAAGTGACAAGATTTACCAAAAACCAGCTGATATGACGACATCCCTAACGGTGTTTTCTAAGCTGTGTGAAGCGCCGAAAATGCATTATTTAGTTAAGAAAACCAATCACGTCTTGATGGATTAACCACCTTTTCAAGAATACTTTTGATTTTTTGATTGGATACTTTAGTTTGGCCATTTGTTTGCGGATGATATGTGGTTGTCATGCGATGCTTCACACCATAACATTTTAAAGCTATCGTCACTTGATTACAATTGAAGTGAGTGCCTTCATCACTTATTAATTTTCGAGGTGTACTGAAATATGTAAGAATGTATGTGTGAAAGAACTTCAAAACTGTCTGAGCATCATCCTTGGGAACAACTATTGCTTCGATCTACTTTGAAACATAGTCAACAGCGACCAAAATATATACATCTCCAAAAGAATTGGGACATGGTCCCATAAAGTCCATACCCCAAACATCGAAAAGCTCAGCTTCCATTATCGGTTGTTATAGCATCTCGTTACGTCGAGATATTGATCCAGTGCGTTGACATTTGTCACATTGTTGAGCAAAAGTGTGGGTGTCTCGAAACAATGTAATATTGTAAAATCTTGACTGAAGGACCTTTATAGCCGTCCTAACACCACCAAAATGTCCTCCATTAGGAGCATCATGGCAATGCATCAGGATAGAGAGCATTTCTTCTTCAAGAACGCAACGACAAATAATATTGTCAGTGCATACCCTGAACAAGTATGGCTCATTCCAATGGTATTTCGTAGCACCCCTAAGGAATATGACCTTCTGGTGACTTGTTGCACTCAGCAGTAGCTTCCCACAGACCAAATAATTGACGATATCTGCATACCATGAAGATGCGTCGACAAAAAGTAGCTTCTCATCTGGAAATACATCGACAATTTGCAATGTATTGCCATCTTCACTTCCAGATTCCAGACGAGATAGGTGGTCTATTACCTGATTCTCTAATCCTTTTCTGTCTTTAATCTCAATATCAAATTCTTGTAATAACAGGATCCATCTAATCAACTTAGGTTTGGCATTTTTTTTGCAAAGAGGTATCTTAAGGCAGAATGATCAATATAAACTGTAATTTTTGCACCAACAAGATACGAGCGAAACTTGTCAAATGCAAAAATTACTGCCAGCAACTCTTTCTTTGTGGTTGTGTAATTTACCTGTGCGTCAGTTAGAGTTTTGCTAGCATAATATATTGTATGAAATACCTTGTCCTTATGTTGTCTAAGTACAACACCAACAACATAGTTGCTTTCATCACACATTACTTCGAACGGTTGGGACCATTCCGGTGCGACGACAATAGGTGCCTTCATTAACTGCTACTCAATTTTAAAAAATGCTTCCAAAAAAGTATCATCAAACAAAATTTTTTTTATTTTGCTCTAACAAGAAGCAGAGAGGTTTTTCTATTTTGGAGAAATCTCGAATGAAATGTCGATAAAATCCAGCATGACCGAGAAAACTCCTTATTCCCTTGAAGTTGGTAGGTGGAGGTAGTTTTTCGATAATCTCTACCTTGCTTTATCAACTTCAATGCCTTGACAAGAGATACGATGGTCAAGGACAATACCTTCAGTTGCCATGAAGTGACATTTTTCCCAATTTAGCACCAGATTGGTGTCCTCGCATCGCTTTAATATCTTGGCTAAATTGTCAGCGCATTTATCAAAATTATGACCATAAATAGAGAAATCATCTATAAATACCTCCAACGAATCCTCAATCATATCAGAGAAGATGACCATTATGTACCTTTAGAATATGGCTAGTGCGTTACATAAACCAAATGGCATTCGACGGAAAGCAAGGGTTCAAAATGAGCAGGTAAAAGTTATCTTTGCTTGATCCTCCGGCGCAATTGCTATCTAGTTGTAGCTAGAGTATCCATCAAGAAAATAGTAATAGGCCTTACCAGCGAGCCTATTCAGCATCTGATTAATAAATGGAAGTGGGAAGTGATCTTTCTTTGTGGCAGCATTCAAATGATGGTAATCCATGCACACTCGTCAACCTGTAGCAATGCGAGTAAGGATTAGTTCATTTTTATTTTTACTTACCACCATGATGCTGCTCTTCTTTGGCACACATTAGATAGAGCTCACCCATGTACTATCCGAGATTGGGTAGATTATGTCAGCATCCTGCCTTTTGATGATTTCTTTCTTCATAACTTCTTTCATTTTCTCATTTAATCTACGTTGCTGTTCAATTGATTATTTTCCCTCATCTTCCAGCCTAATTTTATGTATGCAAAAAGAGGGACTAATGCCTCTGATATCTGCAATGCTCCAAGTGATGGTTCTCTTGTGCTACTTCAATATTCCGATTAACTTCTCTTCTTAGCTTGCGTCGAGACTTGCGCTGACAATTACTCGAAATTTATCATTTTTAACAAGGAAAACATATTTCATATACGTTGGCAATGATTTCAACTCCAATGTCGGATCTTCTTCAATCGATGGCTTGAAAACAGGAACTGTCCGAGTTAGATCCAAAGATTCTATTTGCCAACCATGTCCGAGCTTACAAACATTAGCCTCAACTTTGTGGTTACATTCAAGTGAAAAATTGTCTTCAGCTATCAATGCATATTCTTTTGGCACTACTAAACTACATTTATTAAATTCCTCTATAATTAACTCATCCAGAATATTAATATGATGACATTGTTCTTTACTCCTAAAGGGCGATGCTTTGAAAACACTGAAAGTAACGTGCTCATCGTTATGTCGCATGACCAACTCGCCTTTGAAAACATTTATAAGTGTGCGTCCCATTGCAAGAAATGGTTGTCCCAAAATAATGGGCACCTCCTTATCAGCTTCGCAATCAAGTATGATGAAATCTGCTGGGAACAAAAACTTATCAACTTGGACAAGAACATCTTTTATTTGCCCTTCAGGTTTTGCTAACGATCTGTCCGCAATCTGTATTGTCACCACAGTGGGCCTCATATGACCAATTCCTAATTTCCTAAATGTTGACAACAGCATAAGATTAATGATAGCTCTTAAATTACATAGAGCCTTTCCTAAATAATGGTTTCCAATAGAGCATGAAATTGTAAAGCTACTAGGATCTTTCATTTTTGTGGCAGTTTATTTGTCAGTACAACGTTACACCCTTCTGTGAGTGCAGTTGTCTCGGTATCGGATAACTTCTTCTTTTTTAATAAGAGCTCCTTCATAAATTTCCCATAGCTAAGAATCTGCATAAGAGCATCAACAAGAGGTATATTAATATGTAATTGTTTCAAGGTAGTCACAAACTTTTGATAGTCTCTATCATGTTCTTTCTCCTTAAATCGCTATGGAAATGGAAAAGGTATATTAATAGTGGGTTGCTGTGATACACCTGGTTGTGTCGACATAGGAAAATGCGTCGACAACTTTGTAGGTCGAATGGTAAGCATAGGTGTGATTATTGGTGGTTCCTCGTCAGTTATTTCTTCTGCTTCTTCAAACGTAACTTCTCCCTATTACTCTATTCATTTGCGATGACATGTGCTGGATTGGAGCTACTGCTTTGTTCTACAATTTGCTTTCCACTCCATAAAGTAATAGCCTTGCAATGCTCCTTCCCTTTTTGATTTGGATTTTCAGTGTCACTGGCAAAGCACCTGGTGGTCTTGTGCCCTTATTAGAAGCCAGTTGTCCTTATTGTGC
The DNA here is from genome assembly GCA_039519145.1 of Kokia cookei. Lineage (NCBI taxonomy): Eukaryota > Viridiplantae > Streptophyta > Magnoliopsida > Malvales > Malvaceae > Kokia > Kokia cookei. The sequence goes on from CM076910.1 coordinate 9,472,131, forward strand.
TTCCAACGCACGAATGGAAGAAGAATTTTCTTATATGATAGTTTTTGTTCTCATGATATGCTTGCGCATCAAAGCTTCAAAAGCAGCTAATGGATCTGATTTTGGTTGAGATTACTACTGTTGTTGTTGTTAATGTTGTCCTTGCATATTTGGCATTGCAGTTTGCTGTGGCTACATACGAGCATGTGGTTGCATCTGATTATGTGAATGCATCTGATCAGGATGTGAATGTACTTGAGGATTGTGATTATAATTTTACTGTTGCTGGTTATAACTCCCTTATCAAAAGTTCCTTTGATTTGAGGAATTTCCATATCTAAATGTAAATGTATTCTGATTCCCCCAAGGTTGTTGAGTCCTAATTGAACTATTATATGAGTTACCATATGAGTTCCCTCTGATATTATTGATATAGAATGCATTCTCATCATGCTGTGGACAGTCCTCATAACTATGGTTGTCACCACAACTTTCACAACAAAATGTCGGGACATTCATTTGCTGGGCTACTTGAATAGGGGCAACATCACTCATCCCCTTCATGTTCTTAATCATGTTCGCCAGTGACGATACTTGTGCACTTAAAGCTGATATGGCATCTAGCTCAATAACTCCAGGATTTGCTTTCACTTAAGCAAATCAAGAAATTGGGTACTGATAATCATTTTACACAATTCTCTCTAAGATTCGCACAACTTCATCAGAAGTGCAATCCAGCAAAGAACCGTTTACAGATGCATCAACAAGATTTCTTGTCTGTGCATTTAATCCATTGTAGAAGATTTTGATCTGTGTCTCTTGTTGGATTTCGTGCATGGGACAAGTCAAAGTAGAGTTTTGTAACGCTCTTAAGTAGTATGTATGTTCTCATCATCCAATTGATGGTAAGCAGTAATATCATTTCGCAGTCTAGCTTTCATTGTGGGTGGATTGAATCGCAAAACAAACTGATTTGCTAGCACATTCCACGATGTAATAGATCCAGCAGGTAAACTAAGAAACCATGTATGTGCCCTTCCTTGCAAATAATAAGGAAACGACTGCATCTTCAAGGCATCATCAGGAACACCATGTTGATTGAAAGAAACACATATTAATAGAAAATATTTGATATGCTCCCTCCCATCTTCGTGAGGCAAACCAGCATTTTGCCCATTCAATTTTAACATCTGAAAAATCACCTGTTTTAATTCAAAATCCCCAACTTGTATTGCTGGTATAACAACCCTTGGTTGTAGATCATCGAGCATAGGAACAACAAAGTCTCTAATTGTCCTGTTTTGGATTGGCTCTTCTTGTGGCAGCGGTCTATTGTTGACATGTTGTAGCTACACTAGAGGAATAGGGTTTTGTGGTGGCAACTGTGGTACATCATTATTATTTCCAGCCATATTTTTTTGCTCTTGTCTCCTCCTCTGAATAGTTCCTTCAATTGCTGGATCAAAACTGATAATATTGTTAGGATTTCTCCTTGTGGACATAAAACACCTAAAAGAGTTGAGAAAAATAAAATAGATTAGTAACAAATAAAAGTAAGAAAAATATGAAAAATTGCAACTACAAAAATAAACATCAAACAAACGCCATCCTTGGCAACGGCATCAAAACTTGATAGCGCTATAAACATCATAGCAATAATGTGCAAGCGGACACTGTCGATGCAAGTATAATAGACTGGTGTGAATCTTTCGAATATCGATCCCACTAGGATATTGTTCTTGTTGCTTAAATTTCAAGAAGCAAAAGTAATTAAAATAAGAAGAATTGTTAGGAGTAATGTCAGTGTAATTAAGTCAAGACTGCATAAATAAAAGAGTTAAATTTATCAACGCAAATATTGTAAAATTGTAATATAGATTGTCAGAGCAATTTTACTAGAAGATAAAATGAATGTTGAAGATGATTGTGAATGTAAATTACGATAATTAAAGAAGTAAAACAAGTATAAAGGAGTGAGGGGATCCCTGAATTGGCAAGTTGTCAAATGCTAAATGTGACTACAAGGTAACTGGTAGATAAATTGTCGCCGCAATTAAGTTCTATGAGATCTCACTACTTTCAACTTCTCTGTTTAGCAAAGATCCAAACACTCACATTAGCAACACCTTCTAGTGTTGCAATGCTTTGCATTTGAGAACAAGTGGCCAGAATTCCTTCTTGCTTCAAGCAACTTCAGTTGTCTTGCTTGTTGATCTAACTTTGTCACTGCACCTTCCAGTAACTATGACTGCAATCAAACTTTCGTGGTCAAAATAGTTAAATCCAAAGATAAACAAATAAGAAGAATTTAGCAGAAATCAAGGTAGATCTAACATTAATAGGTATTTCCATACACAATTAAAGTCAACATAATTTATCAACATTCAAGAAGAATTAAAGAAGAAATTGAAACATTCTATTCCTAGCCTACTAGAATCCTTCCATAATTGCTCCTCTTGCGTCACACTTAGACACTCCTCGTCAAAAGTAGTTGCCTTCTCATTGCATCAGATCACCCTCCTAGAAAGTTAAGCTTCCATGGCACCTTACTTAAGAAAGAATAAAAAAAATAGGAATTAATTTCTTCATGAGCTTGATCATGATCTTCTCTCTCACCCCTCTATTTATCTCCATTAGCCAGTAAAAGTAATTTCCTTTTTCTCAGATCTAACTTCCTTGTAGTTGTACAAGTTAGTTACTCCAGCTTTACACTCACGCAGATCTGATTTATGCATTAGGAAGTTGCAGGTTACCGCGACATTACTGGACGCAAATTTATATTTTTGTTCGCTGCAGCAACTTGACATTTTCATGTGATGGTACTTCTGGATATGTTAGTAGCTTAAAGCCCCTATTACAAACTGGAAGTGTTCATGCGATGACATATTTGGGCGCAAATCTGTATCGAACTTGTGGCTACAACTCTGAATTCTTTCCTATTTCGATCTTCTACGATGGATTCCTGCGCTTACATATTTAGTCGCAAAAACTGATACTAAATGTAGTGACATTAGTAGCACAAATGGAATAAAATGAAAGAAACTAAGACCATACAACACTAACTTAGAAAATGTAATTACTAAGTATAAAATGCTGAAAATGTACGAAAAATATGATACAAAGAGAACAGATTATACTCTAATTAGGGAGAATTTAATGGTCTTTTCTAACGCTATCAACGAGCTAGTTCAAAATATCACTCTTTCGAGCCAGTGCAGTATATCGCTCTTACGAGCCAGTGTAGTATATCGCTCTTACGAGCCATATGACATATCATTTACCTTCCAAGTATTCCTACTGAGAAGCCTTTTACATTTCCTTGGGATATTTTATCATAACGATTTATTATTTTGATGGATCCTTATAAAAGTATTCGATACGCAAGTTTAGTGCATTTACACTCGCCAACTAATGTATGTTTATGCTCGTTAACCACTGTGTGTTTATGCTCGTTAACCACTGTGTGTTTATGCTCGTCAGCCACTGTACGTTTATGCTCGTCAGCCACTATACGTTTATGCTTGTCAACCACTGTACGTTTATGCTCGTCAACCATTATACGTTTATGCTTGCCAACCACTGTATGTTTATGCTCATCAGTCACTGTACGTTTATGCTCGTTAGACACTATACATTTATGCTCGTCAACCATTGTACGTTTATGCTCGTTAGCCATTGTACGTTTATGCGCGTCAGCCACTCAGATAAAAACATTACGTTTGATATTTTTATTTGATCCATTGAAAATTTCCTCATTTGACTCATTTACACTTCTCATAATTATTTACTTTCTAATATATATAAATTTCACATGTATATTGGTAAGCTCAATAATATTAATATCGAAATATAAATACCACATAGTTAGAAATTTATTTTACATTATACCAATAGGAGCATACATTCCTAAAGTCTTTATTTAATCTCTATTTGTCACATGAATTCATTTATATCCTTTCATTATTTATTGTCATGACCCTAAATTTTAATTTCATTTTCAATATGCCATTTCAAGCTCATATCCATATACTTCATATTTTTCAATCATAATACTCAACTTAAACATCTTCGCATACTTAACTCAAACAGTCAAACTTAATTTAACCATAAATAGATATATCTTGAGTCATGAAATAACATATAATTAATTTAATAAATTTATGAACTTATCTGATTAAATTGCAACAATGTAAAGTATAGGACAATCCAATAATTTTCTCCTCGCCTCGATTTTCAACCCACTCTTGATCTATAATAATAATTTCATTCAATTAACTAATGTCAATAGTAAAATAAACTTATTTATGTAATTAAGCCCCTTTATCATTTTTACAAAATTCCCGTAATTTTTCTTTTTTATTCAATTTAATCCCTTAGCTCAAAACTTGCAAATTAACCAATTTTATTTAAAACCCATCCTAGCCTTACATATCAACCCCTATTTCAACTTATATTTATGCTTAATTTACAACAAATCCTTGGAAGTTTATCACTTTAACAATTTAATCCTTAAATATTAAAATAATCAAACATTATTTTACAAAATAAACAACCAAACTCAATAATCTTCCATTGAACTTCAAAAACAACCCAAACACATCAATTGTATACTCTAAATCATTTAAGGGTTTTACAAATTAGTTTCCGAACTAGCTAAATTAAGCTAATAGGAACTCGAAAACGTAAAAATCACTAAAAAGGGGAAAGATTTACTTACCTATTTGATGAACCCTAGCTAACCGAAGCTTTTTCCTTCCAAAAATGGCTATTTGGCTTGTTGAAGAAGAAAATAAGGAGAATTGTTATCATTTTCACTTATATTATAATAAGTCTATACTGATTACAAAATTATCATTATGTCTTTTTAATTTTAATAAAAATTTCATGCAAATATATTAAACCATCCACTCAACTTCCCTTAATGGTATAATTTTCATATTAGTACCTTAACTTATCTTTTAATTAGCGTCTAATACCTTTAATTAATATAATTAAACTTTTGCACTTTTTACGATTTAATCTTTTTTCTTAATTAATTATCTAAACAATAAAATTCCGTCACCAAATTTTAATACTATACTAATAACTTCATAAATATTAAATAACTAACATTTAAAGTCTAACACATCAAATTTGTGGCCTCGAAACTACCATTTCCAATCATACTAAAAATAAACTAATTAGTAAATCTTCATTTAATTAGGATTTAATTGAAATTTATCAAAATCTAAAGGATTCCAATTCATTTCTACTATTAAACCATTTAAGGAGGGTCCAATTACACAATTGGTCCTTCAATTATATTAAATTCAATTAAACAAACTTGTTTTTAATTTAGCCTTAAACTAATTAGTACTAAATGAATAAATAGCCTAAAAGTTAGTGGATAATAATCATGTCACCACCGCTTGGACTTTTTGACCATGGTTTAATTACTATTTTGGTCCTTTACTATTTTTAAGCAATAGCAATTAACTTTTACCTTTTTTACAATTTACTCATTTTTCATTAATTAAGCAATTAATTATCAAAATTACCCAACCAAACTTCAATTCACATATAATAAGACTCTGTAAATATTTAATAAAAATATTTACGGCCCTTAATTTCAAAATTGAGGTCCCGATACCTCATTTTCTAAAGTCACTTAACTTTTGAACGAAACTACTTACAGTAACTCTTAGTTCAAAAATTAAAATTCGTTAAATTCAAAATTTCATATAACAATCATTATTAACTCATATAATTTAAATATTCATTATATGAATTTGCTAATCGAATTTGTGGTTTCGAAACCATTATTTTCGACACCACTAGTTTCGACACCACTTCAAAATGAGCTGTTACAACTCTCTCCCTTAGGAAATTTCGTCCTCCAAATTTTTATCTAGCAATACCTATTTATTCTGAAGTTTTCATTACGAACATGAATCATTACCAGCCTATCCAATTATGGAAGGTAACAATCTCAAATAACACAAATTTTATTTTGATTTTCACTATTCAAGAATCATAACAGGCAAAAATAATTTAGACAGTACTTAATGTTGAGATAGATCAATACAGAAATTTCCAAAGACCCTTTTTGTATTGAGTAGACAATTATTTATATATATAAATGTTTTATCTTTATTTTATAGCATTCCTTGTACCAAGACATCTGAATAACTCTGGATATACTATCTGATTTACCAGACTCAACCATAACTAGTACATCAATCTGACATTTTAATCAATTCATTTCATACTACAATTCACTACGGTATCATATAACTTTAGTCAACCTATTACTAGAATAATACCAAATTCATGAAATGATAGCAATATCGAATCGACAAAAAATCACAGTTATAAATTTTCAACAAATAGATTCGACATACCAACTCTATCCCAACGGATTATGATTCAAATGTCAAACTCATTGGTTTAGGAAATAGGCACCAATTCATTATTGATACAATGTAATATATAAATAAATTAATTCAATCTCAATCAGTGCTGACACAATAAATAATATCAAAAGAATATAACATATGAGAAATAATATCATGCACTGTAACTTCAGATCCATTATTATGTCTTCAATCCAATTTTATTTACCTATACTCAGGGATTGCGGTTATAAAGTCACTCCTTGTTTCAAATATTTTTGAAACCAATATACTATAACTTGCACCAGAATAAGCAGTCAAAATATTACTATTAACTCCATTAGTTTCGTTACGATCAGAGTCAGATAACATCTTTAAAATCTACAATAATACATAAGTTAGATCGGATCAATCAGTATCACACTATCACAAGTTTATATGGCATGTACTTTCCAGACTCACACTACACTTAGTCCGAGAATCGACTAAACCATAACTCTAATACCACTAAATATAACACCCAAAACCCGTAACCATCACCAATTTAAAGTCTTAGGAGTTTACAGAACTTTACAAAGTTGTACTGATAATACAAATCATAATACTAACTCCATTTAATCTACACATTCAATTACAACATCTCAAATTAATAGGGACCTGATTGAATTGCAATTAAACATCATACAAAAATATCAAATTTCCAAAACAGGGATCACACGACCGTGTGTCTCAAACATACGCCTGTGTGCCCTATTATACACACTCGTGCCTTAGGAGAATAAACGTATTGCATAAACGTACAGTGGCTGACGACCATAAACGTATAGTGGCTACTGAGCATAAACGTATAGTAGCTCACAAGCATAAACGTATAGTGGCTGACGAGCATAAATATATAGTGGCTGAAAAGCATAAACATACATTAGCTGGTGAACATAAACGCACTAAACTTGTGTATCGAATACTTTTATAGGGATCCATCGAAATAATAAAAGTTAATCGTTATGATAAAATATCCCAAGGAAATGTAAATGGCTTCTAAGTGGAAATACTTGGAAGGTAAATTATATGTCATCTAACTCATAAGAGCGATATATTGTACTGGGAGCAATATGTTGAATTGGCTCCTAAGAGCGATATACTGAACTGGTTCGTAAGAGTGGTATACTGCACTAGCTCGAAAGAGTGATATGTTGAACTAGCTCATATGAGCGATATACTGTACTGGCTCGAAATAGCAATATACTGAACTGGCTCATAAGAGCGATATACTATACTAGCTTGTAAGAGCGATTTACTGACTGAGCTCGTATGAGCTAAATTACTAGAAGACTGAAGAGATCGACGGGATGCTAATGTTCCGAGATAACGAGGATGTTTGTTTACCCTTTATGTTATTAATTGCATTACTTTGTGAGTTAAATGTCTTGCGAACTTACTAAGCTTTGAAAGTTTACCTGATGGTAGAGGTAGAGGGTTGTCTTTGGGTTGGCGAAATGATGTTGTTATTACTTTGCGATCTTTTTCTAGAAGACACATCGATGTTATAATTGATAAGGATTCGGAGGGTAAAACTTAGAGATGTACGGGGTTTTATGGGGCACTTGAGGAATTTCGTAGAGATGAATCTTGGAGATTGTTGCGCACTCTTGATGATAGTCTCAATATCCCATAGCTTGTGATCGGGGACTTTAATGAAATTATTTACTTAACTGAAAAGCAAGGTGGTCTTCCCAGAAGAGAAGCCCAAATGAGAAAATTTTGTGAAACTTTATCTGATTTTTCTTTGGTAGATTTGGGCTTTACGAGAAACTGGTACACTTGGGAACGGGGTCGAACAAATGATAATAATATTAGGGAATGGCTTGATCGAAGAGTAACAATTGATGTTTGGGGTACGTTATTTCCTTCTTATAATGTGATACATCTCTCTCATGGTATTTTCGACCACTGTCCTATTCTTTTATCCACTAGTATGGTTCATGATAGAGTGCAACATAATCATTTTTATTTTGAGGCAGCTTGATTGCTTGAGGATAGTTGCGAAAATGAGGTTAGAAATTTATGGATTGCTTTTTTTGGTGATATCCTTAAAAGGTTATGGGTTGTTGGTTTGGGATTGAATCGGTGGTTTGAGAAATTAAAAAGGAACGACATTTTGTGAGAAAGGATCTTGAACAACGTCTTGCTTATCTTTGTGATCAGTATTTGTCCGATGAGGTGTTGGGGAAATGGTGGAAACTAAGCTTTTCATTAACCATGAGATGGATTGTAAGGAGCTTTACTGGGAGCAGCGTGCCCATGCTAACTGGCTAAAAAATGGTGATCGAAACACGCCTTTCTTCCATAATTTTTCCACCGATCGTCAGAGACGAAATAGAATTGATTGGCTGTTTAATGATAATGGAGACTGTTTTGACTGAAACAATGATATGCTGACTCTGGCCACCAAGTATTTCTCAAACTTCTTTACATTGGTAGGGGTTGAAGACCCTCAATTTATTTTAAATGGGGTAGAAAGTTGTATTTCAGATTCTTTGACCGAGGAGCTTGATCGACCTTTTACTTATGAGGAGGTTTGTTTTGCTCTCAAATCTATGCAACCACTAAAAGCTTCAGGTGAGGACGGGCTTGGAGCCATCTTCTATCAACGGTCTTGGCACATTATTGGCCATAAGGTGGTAGATTTTTGCATTGAAACTTTGCGAGGGATACACAATTTGTCTGAGATAAATAAGACTAGAATAGTACTTATTCCAAAGGTTAGTAATCCTACTCTAATGTCTTAATTTCGCCCTATTAGTCTTTGTAACATATTATATAAGATTATTTCAAAGATGTTGATAAATAGATTTCAGAAAGTTTTACATCTTTGCATCAATGAGGCACAGAGTACGTTTGTCCCTGGATTTCTAATATCTGATAATATCATCGTCGCCTATGAAATTTTACACTCAATGAGAAACAGAAGTTCGGGTGGACTTGGCTCATTTGTGCTCAAACTCGACATGAGTAAGGCGTATGATCGAGTTGAGTGGGAGTCTATCCTGTTGATGCTCCGACGTATGGGTTTTGGTGAGTCTTCGACTGAGAAAATTTGAATGTGCCTTGAGACTGTTTCTTATTTTGTGATTCTTAATGGCGAAGTTGGGGAAACCTTTTGTCCTTCTCGGGGACTTCATCAAGGAGATCCTCTCAGCTCGTACTTGTTCTTAGTTTGTGGAGAAGGGTTGTTTGCTCTCTTACGCTTGGCTGTGGTAAATAGAAGTTTGAAAGGTTATTGAATCAATAGATATGCTCCCTTAGTGACACACCTTTTCTTTGCAGACGATAGTCTCATTTTTGGAGAGGCTACGGTTGAAGGGGTGATAACATTAGAAATGACACCAATTTTTTCCTTAAATTTGTGTATTAATTGTCTCTTTTGTAGCATATTTAGCATGCATAATAGGCATTTCATACTTAGTATTTATATTTTCTAACTCATTGTTATTAGCTTAAATTATTGTTATTTTATCTCTTTTGTGAACTAATGTCGCCACATACAACCTTTGTATTGTGTGCAGAAATTGTCAACGTAGGGATCCATCTTAGAAGATTGATACTAGAACGGATTTAAAGAATACAGCCACAAGTTAGCTTGGAATTGCGGCTAGAGATGTCAATGCATCGAAACCTTTACTTTGTATGGGTGAATTTACGCTGAAAACACATCTGGAAGCACCAACGTAGGGATTTCACACGATGTCGTCGTAATTAAGGATTATAGATCGCGCTTAGAAATGTGACGACAATCTGTAGATTTATGAAGATCACACCAGATCTGCGTCAGTGCACAGTTGGATTTCAACAAACTTTGACAGCTACACAAAAAGTTAGATCTGAGAGGAGAAGAAATCTACAATTCTTGAAGCCTATAAATATAAGAAAGAAGAAAGGGAAATATATTAAGAGGTGAAGAAATCTACAATTCTTGAGTTTTTGAGGTTTTAAGTTAGAGAACGGTGAGCTGATCGAGCGAAAGAGCAACTACTTCTGATGAGAAATGCTCGATGCAAAGCAAGAGGAGCGGTTAAGGAATAGTCCTAGTAGTCTAGAGATAGTAAGCTTCGATGTATTTGTTGACCCCTCTTTTTATGTTGATGAATTATTAGTGACAATTGAATGAATATGGGAATATCTTTCAGTGTTAGATTATTTTGATTCTTATTTGATTCTTCTCATCTGTTTATTCTTGGACTTAACTGCATTAAACACGAGATTGGAATTGCAGTCTACTGTCATCGGGAGATGCGATGACAAGTTAAGTTAACAAGCAAGTCAGCGATAGTTGCTTGGGATTAAAAGGGATTCTAGTCACTTGTTCTTGAGTGCACAACATTGCCAGCATTGAGAAGTGTGGTAATTGTGACTGCTTAAGTCTCGATTAAACAGAGAGCTGTAATTGGTAAGATTTCATTAGAGCTTTAGTGCTGCAACAATTTATCTATACAATACCTTGTCGACGCATCTAGTGTTGCTACTTAGTAAAATCAGTGATTCACTCCAATTCTTCGCACTTGATCATACTTTACTTTCATGCATTTAAATTTTCAACACTTCAACAACAATTTGATTTACTTTCAGTTGATTTGACAATTAACTTTTATAATTACATTGACAATTTTGACTGTCTTAGTGTGCAGATATACTTTAATTGTGTTGATATCCTTACTAGCATTTTCTCTAATCTTAGTATTAGTTGCTTCGACATTTAAGCATCAAGTACTCATTCCTCATGGGATCGATAACTGATAGAATCAATCTATCAACTATACTTGCATCGACTTGTGTTCGCTTGCATAATCGCTATGACGTTACAAGCCGATCCAGTTTTGGCGTTGTTGCCGGGGACTAGCGTTTGTTTGATGCTCATTTTTGTAGTTGCAATTATTCTTTCTTACTTAACTGTTTGTTTTTACTGATCTGTTTAACTTTCTTTTGTTGAATTTCTCTTATTTCTTTAGAAATTTCATGTCCACATGAAAAAATTCTAAGGATATTGTGAGCTTTGACCCAGAACTTGAGAGAACACTTAGGAGGATAGAACAAGAACAAAAGAAAATGGCTAGCAAAAACAACAACAACTTACCACCATTGCTGCCACAAGATGTAGTTCCTCCAATACAACCACAACGAATTAATAATTTACAACCACCGCCTCCACAAGAAGAGCAACTGTAGAATAGGACAATCAGGAATTTTGTTGTTCCTGTATTAGACGATTTGCAACCAGAGGTTGTAAGATCGACCATACAAGCTGGAAACTTAGAATTGAAACCAGTTATGTTTTAGATGCTCAATTAAAATGGGTAATATGCTGGCCTACCTCATGAAAATGCACGAGAACATGGTTGCAGGGAAGAGCAAGAACATAGCAATTGTTTCCTTATTCGTTGCAGAGAAGAGAAAGAACATGGTTCTTGGGTTTTGCTGCCTGGATCCATTACATCATGGAATGCGTTAACAACGTAATTTGTTTTGAGATTCAATCTGCCGACAATGAATGCAAGGTTGCGCAATGACATCACAGCTTACCATTAGTTAGATGATGAGAACCTACATACAACATGGGAGCATTATAAGACTCTGCTTAGACGTTTCCCTATGCATGAAATTCAGCAAGAGACTCAGATCGAGATCTTTTACAACAGATTGAATGCCCAAACAAGAAATCTTATCAACGCATCTGCAAATGGTACCTTGTTGGATTATACCTACACCGAAGCTATATGAATTCTAAAGAGGATTGTACAGAATGATTATTAGTATCCTATCTCTCATTCTACTTAAGTAAAGACTAATCTTGGTGTTCTTGAGTTAGATGCAATTTCAGCTTTAAGTGCACAGGTATCCTTTTTGGCCAACATTATAAAGAACATGAAGGGAACAACTGATGTTGCTCCTATTCAAGTGGCCCAACAGATGGATGTCCCGTCATTTTCCTGTGAAATTTACGGTGACAACCACAGTTATGAGGACTGCCCACAACATGCTGAGAATGCATTTTACATCAACAACATTAGAGGAAATTCTTATGGTAACTCATACAATAATTCCAATCGAAATCAATAACCGGATCAAATGCAAGTACATAGTCAGATAAAACCACAAGCTAGAATGCAGCCACAATAGACTATGCTACCACATATGCAAGGACAGTATCAGCAACATCAGCAACAATTTTCTCAACAAAAACCAGATCGTATGGCTGCTCTTGAAGCACTGATGCGAGAGCATATTACGCGAACTAAAGAAATAGTCCAAGGCAATTCGTCTTCTATCCATGCTTTAGAAGCCCAGCTAGGACAGTTGGCTTCTAAAATGAGTACAAGATCGTCAGAAACTTTGCCTAGTGATACTAAGAATCCAACGCAGAAGGGGAAGGAACATTGCAAGGCTATCACGCTATGAAGCGAAAAACAGACTGCTGAACCAAGCGGCAATTTCACTCAAGAAAATGTCGATGCACCTAAACCCAAGCAACAAGGAGAAGTTACAACTGAAAAGAACCAAGTAGAAATAAATGAGGAAGAGCTAATTGTAGTGACTTTTATGCCTACAATTCACCTAACAAAAACGTCGACGCAACTGCCAATGTCGATGCAATCGGTTATCCCACAACAACCCACCGATAGTATACCTTTGCCATTTTCGCAAAGATTTAAAGAGAAAGATCATGATAAGGACTATCAAAAGTTTGTTTCTACTTTGAAGCAATTACATATTAACATACCTCTTGTAGATGCTCTTGTGCAGATACCCAGCTATGGGAAATTCATGAAAGAGCTATTATCAAAGAAGAAAAAGTTGTTCGAAATTGAGACGATTGTGCTCACAATGGGTGCAGCGCTGTGCTAACAAACAAGTTGCCACAAAAAGTGAAAGACTCTGGCAGTTTCACAATCCCATGCTCCATTGGAAATCATTATCTAGGTAAAGCTTTATGTGATTTAGGAGCTAGTATTAATCTCATGCCTTTGTCTACATTCAGGAAGTTAGGAATAGGATCAATGAAGCCCACTGCGGTGACATTACAACTTGTAAACAGATCTCTAGCACAACCTAAAGGCCATATCAAAGATGTCTTTGTCCAAGTTGATAAGCTCATGTTCCTTACCGATTTCATAATCCTTGACTGTGAAGCAGATAAGGAGCTGCCTATCATCTTGGGACGACCATTCTTAGCAACGAGACGTACTCTTATTGATGTGTTCAAGGGCGAACTCATTATACGTCAAAACGATGACCATGTGACCTTTAGTGTGCTCGAGGCATCTCTATCGAAAAATAAAGAGCAATGTCACCACATTGACATGCTGGACGAGATAATTATGGAATGATTCAATGAACAGAGCTTAGTAGTTCTAGAAGAAGATGCAATGACATCCATCGATGATATTCTAATTGAATGTGACCACAAAGCTGAGGCTAATACTTGTGAGTTGAGACAAAATTGGTACTTGGAATCTTTAGATCTGTCTAACAGGACGGTCCTTGTGTTTGAACTATCAGTTGAACAAGCTCTTACCTTGGAGTTAAAGTCATTGCCAATGCATTTGAAGTATGTCTTTCTAGGTGACATAAACACATTACCTGTAATTGTCAGCGTAGGCATCGACGTAATTCAAGAAAAAAAGCTCATCGAAATTTTAAAGGAGCACAAAAGAGTCATTGCATGGAGCATTGCAGAAATCAGAGGCATTAATCCCTCTTTTTGCATGCACAAAATCAGACTGAAAGATGAAGGGAAGTAGTTCATTGAGCAATAGTGAAGGCTTAATGAGAAAATAAAAGAGGTAGTGAAGAAAGAAATTATCAAGTGGTTGGACGCGGGCATCATTTACCCTATTTTTTATAGCAATTGGGTGAGTAATGTTCAATGTGTGCCCAATAAGAGTGGTTTCACAATTGTGAGTAATGACAAGAACGAGTTAATCCCTACTCGCATTGTTACGGGGTCGTGAGTGTGAATTGATTATCGACGACTCAATGCGGTCACAAAGAAAGATTACTTCCCACTACCATTTATTGATCAGATGCTGGATAGGCTAGCTGACAAAGCCTATTATTGCTTCCTAGATGGCTACTCTGGATACAATCAAATTGCCATTGCGTCAGAAGATCAAGCAAAAACCACGTCCACGTGACCATTTAGAACTTTTTCCTTCCGACGTATGCCATTTGGATTGTGCAATGCACCAGCCACATTCTAGAGGTGCATGATGGCTATCTTTTCGGACATGATTGAAGATTCTTTAGAGGTATTCATGGACGATTTCTCTATATACGGGTAAAATTTTGACCAATGCGCTGATAATCTGGTAAAAGTATTGAAGAGATGCACGGACACAAACCTAGTGCTAAATTGGGAAAAATACCATTTCATGGCAGCTGAAGGTATTGTCCTTGGCCATCGTATATCATGTCAGGGCTTTAAGGTAGATAAAGCAAAGGTAGAAATTATTGAGAAATTTTCACCACCCACCAATGTCAAAGGAATAAGAAGCTTTCTTAGTCATGCTGGTTTTTATAGAAGATTCATTCGAAATTTTTTTAAGATTGCTAAACCACTATATGCTCGTTGCTAGAGTAGAATAAGAAGTTTGTGTTTGATGACGAATGTCTGGACGCATTTGTCAAAATAAAGAAGCAGCTAGTACAAGCTCCAATTGTCGTCGCACTGAATTGGACGCAATCATTTGAATTAATGTGTGATGGAAGCGACTTCATTGTAGGAGTTGTGCTGGGAAAACGAAAAGAGAAGGTATTTCACTCAATTTATTATGCTAGCAAAACTTTAACTAACGCGCAGGTAAACTATACAACCACCGAAAAGGAGTTACGAGCAGTCGTTTTTGCATTCGACAAATTTTGTTCATATCTTGTCGGCATAAAATTTACTGTCTACACAGATCACTCTACTAAGATACCTCTTTACAAAGATAGACGCCAAACCAAGATTGATCAAATGGATCCTACTCTTACAAGAATTTGATGTTGAGATCAGAGATAGGAAAGGATCCGAGAATCAAATAGCAGACCACTTATCCCGTCTGGAAGCGAGGATGGTAATCAGTTACGCATTATCGACGCATTTTTAGACGAGTAATTATTTCATGTTGACGCATCTCCATGGTATGCTGATGTTGTCAATTATTTAGTTTGTGGTAAACTACCTTTGAGTATTATTGGTCATAAGAAAATCAGATTTTTGCGTGACGCTGTTAAGTATCATTGGAATGAGTCATATTTATTCAAGGTATGCGTCGAAAACATTATCCGTTGTTGTGTTCCTGAAGAAGAGATGACTTTCATTCTAAGACATTGTCATGATACTCCTTATGAAGACCATTTCGGTGGAATGAGGACTACTGCAAAGGCCTTACAATCTGGATTCTTCTGGCCCGTATTGTTTTGAGATGCCCACAACTTTGTGCAATAATGAGATAAATGTCAATGCACTGGTTCTATATCTCGCTGCAAAGAGATGCTCTAACAACTTATTACGAAGGTGGAGTTATTCGACATTTTGGGTATAGATTTCATAGGGCCATTTCCAAACTCTTCTAGGAATATGTACATTTTAGTGGCTGTTGACTATGTCTCAAAGTGGATCGAGGCAATTGCAGTGCCAAAAGATTATGCTTGAACGGTGTTGAAGTTCTTTCTCACGTACATCCTTACGAGATTTCGAACACTAAGGGCATTAATAAGTGATCAAGGTACTCATTTTCACAACAACCAAGTGGCGACAGCATTGAAAAGATATGGTGTGAAGCATCGCATGGCCACAACGTATCATCCACAAACAAATGGCCAAGCTGAGATTTCCAATCGACAAATTAAAAGTATCCTCGAGAAGGTGGTTAATCCATCTAGGAGGGATTGGTCTTCGTGACTATATAATGCATTGTGGGCACTTCGCACCGCTTATAAAATCCCGTTGGGGATGTCATCGTTTCAAATAGTGTTTGGTAAGTCATGTCACCTGCCAATTGAACTTGAGCATAAGGCCATCTGGGCGATCAAGCAAGTGAATATGGACTACGACGCTGCTAGAAGGAAGAGATTGTTGGACATTGCTGAACTAGAAAAAATTCACCGTAATGCTTATGAGAATGCTGTAATATATAAAGAAAAAACTAAGAGATGGCACGACAATATCATCTTGCATCGACAATTTAATCTTGGTCAGTTAGTACTTTTGTTTAATTCACGTTTAAAACCGCATCCAGGTAAATTACGTTCAAGATGGTCAGACCTCTTTAAGGTTGTCGAAGCATTTCAAAATGGTGTGGTGACAATTGAAAATCTAAAGGATGGACACCAGTTCAAGGTGAATGGCCAATGACTAAAGCACTATGTGAGCCCAAATGTCAAAGAACCAAACGAGACCATTAATTTGGTCACATTTAAATAATGTCAACGCATTTTTACATTTCATTTATCTTTTCACTTTTATTTGCTTCCTTTTAAATTCTATGCAGGAATAAAAGTCATCTTTTTTGTCGATGCATCGCAAAGCACAACTTGTCGGCGCATTCTATAATGACTCAGCAAAGCTTTTTCAGCAAGAATTGCGCCGGTTGATCTTCATCTATCTCTACCAGTTAGATCAAGTCAAAAGGTACAATTTACAGCCTGGCATTTATTGGCTGCAGATGTAACGATTTTTCAGGATGTTTGCAATAATCATGTTTCTTTACACTGAAAGGATATAAAACCCTTCTTTACCAATTTCCTTCTCCCACTCACAATCGCCATTGCTACTGCAACTCATCTTCTTTGTTGATTCTACTCTTACTCTTGCAAGTTTAATCTTTTGTCTGCAAGTTACTTTTAATCTTTCTACTAAGCTATTATGGCAAGAACAAGAGGCGCAAATACTCCTTCCAAAGCCCCCGTTGAATCTTCCGCCACCATGATTCGAACCACAGACCAACCCCCAACAAATGAACCTGTCTTATTTCTGTCCAAGGCGATTAGGGACCGCTACCATGACACTATGCTCAAACGAAATTGCCACCTAGAGCAGGGTATACAGTTGTCCCCACACCAGACGTTGGGGAAACAAATCGCAAGAACAATCAGTCATCTGGGTTGGGAATTCTTTTACGAGCACCCAACCAAATATTCCCCTACCATGGTAAGGGAATTTTATGTTAATCTTTTAGACTCTGAGAAGGAGTTCATCTTTGTGAGGGAGAGCTTGATACCTTAAAGTGTTGTTCACATCAACACTCTGTTCCGGATTGCTGAGAGGGTAGACACCTACAGTTCATTTTTAGAATAGTTGACTGATGACAGAGTTGATCAGGTGATGAGAGACCTTTGTGTTGAAGGCGTTATGTGGACGGGTAATGGTCTACGCAACTATACCATGCACCGGCGTTATTTAACAACCCAAAGAAAAGTATGGTTTCATTTTGTGAACAGTCATATGTTGCTTTCCTATTTTTATAGACTTTGGAGCAAGTATGGTTCGGGTTAGAACTCTTAATTTTCCAAGTGGAGTTAGTAGGGTCATTAGTTTTTTTTTTTTCTAGATGCCCATATGTACCAAGAACATTTTTCACTATAGACAACCTTTAACCTTTTCTTATCATTTTCGAAAAACTTAATAAAGTAGCTATTCAACCTACCATAGTGTTTGGCAGCTTCTTTAAGTCTATCTTTAGAGCTAAATAACATTCCAACCTTAAGTATAAGATTACTCATGTAATTGTCAGGATTGAACTCAGGAAAATTTTAGCCATCTGAGTTTGAGTCAAATTCATTGGCACTATCTAAACTGCCAAAATCATCACTATCAGGTACTTCACCTACTTCTATATCAGCCATGTTTAACCCATCTAAATCAACACTATTAAACACATTATTCAGAGATACATCACAAACAGAACTATCACTACTAGACCTATCAAAATCAAACATTTCTACTTCATTGTCATTTAAATTGTCATCAATTAAACCTGCCAAACAATTTACTCATCACTATCAGATAAACAACCATTTAATATATCACTATCAAACTAGAAACAAACATTTAATACAACACATGCAAACACTTTAACCATTTCTGTTAGGCAATAACCAATGCAAAAACAATAAACAATAAACATAGATGATGTATATAGAGCATATATATCTATCACGCACATGGCAGACAATAAACAAACACTTTATACCCTAAACCTAGGCAGTGGCAGATAATAAACAATAAACAAATCTGCATATATAGAGAGCATTTATTTATGCATAATGCATAAACAATAGGCAATGGCATGTCAAATAAACAATAAACAATATAAACAATATATATGTATCTGTAAATATGCATAAACAATAAACAATAAGAAATGGAATGTGAAATCAAACCAAACCAGTATATGCAATCAGAATACAAAATGAAACCAGTATCTGAAATCAAACAAAAATTGAATATCCCTAAATCCCAAACAGTGTTAACCAAAATTGAATACCAACACAAAAATAGAATACAAAATTGAATACTAAACCAACACATGTTAACCAAAATACATGAATAACAAATCAAACAAATATTTAAATAACCCTAAATCCCAAATAATAGCAATTAAAAATTCAAATCAAAATCGGAAAAACCCTAAATCCAAAATGAAAATCAAAATCCAAGTCAAAATAAAATAAACCCTAAATTAAAAATCACAATCAATAAACGAAACATACCCAAAAAAACACAAAATAATCCTAAATACAAATAACCCGTAAGCCAAAAAAAGTAACGAAACATACTTGTTATAGTATTAGCATTGCCATCGTCTCGTTCCTTCACCATTGGCGCTGCTCTCCTCAAACCAGTCACTGATTTCAATTGATTGCTAATCTAGATAGATTTCAAAAACACTATTCTAAACCTAAATCAAAATGAAATCAAATGATCAGATGAAAAATGAAAAAAGAAAAAAGTTTCAAAGGAAACCCTTAATTAAATTATTTTTCAATCTAATTTAGGGTTAAACAAACATAACCCATCACATTAACCCCTTAGTGACCCGTTTTACCCTTCATCTGGTATCTATGTGCCAAGTTAACTGGCCACATCATCTAGTTAACTTGCCACGTCATCATGTCCGTTAAGCCCGTAACAGAAACTGTTAATCATTGACTGTTTTGTCACTTTTCGATAATGTTAGTGATTGTTTTGTCACATTTTCAAAGTTGAGGGACTGAAATATAAACCCGGTGACTGTTTGTTTCGCAAAATCAAAGTTGAATGATTGTTGGTGTAATTTACCCATTTTTTAACCAAACAAAATTACGAAAATGGAATCAATAATGAATGAATCTGGAGATGATATCGACAAAACCCAACAATATTCATTTTGAAGTGACATTTTTATGAATATGAAACTAACAAAACCCAAACTGTATTGTTTTTGGTTTTTTTTTTTTCTTCCTTCTTCTCCTCAAATGTAGCAGCTTCAAAATCTTAGCATTTATTTAACAACCCAATTTTAGGGTAGGTTTGGATAAGTGGTGAGATGTGATATGGTGTGTTTAGCTTATTTTTTGTCTTATACGATAATGTCATTATAGTATTTAATTTGACTGCCACCATTATTTTTACACTAACCACAGATTAGGAAGCATGAACACGACTCATCCCTCTTTTTATTGATGTCGTACGTGTCTGATACGGATAAACTTGAATATGTATAAAACACATCGAAATACGTAAAAAAATTTCAGGAATTGTAAAAATATTTCTCACAAATTATTTAATTAAGAAAAATATCTTATAATAGTATTTTTTTTAAAATAATAATAATTTTAGAAGCCATCATAGCGATTAGTGGAGATTTCTTTCTAATGTTTGTTTAAAAATGGGCTGAAAAACATAATATATGCATTGGGAAAAGAAAGTTTAGTTAAGAAGGTGAGAAAACATGTCTATTTTAGGATGAATTAATTCTTTTTATTACAATAGGATACATACATATATTGCCAAAAGCTGTGCGTGGGAAGGTACCTACAGGAGCGAAGCGAATAAAATTTTAGGAGACCAAAAATAAATTGTTCATACTTTTATAAGTTTTAAAGGATTAAATCAAGTTATTATCATTTTAGGATATTGAAATGTAATTTTATCTTTATTAATTTAAAATTTTTAAAATTTAAAGAATCAAAATAATAAGTTTTTTATTTTAAGGGGGTCAAAATCTCTGCAAGCCTCTCTACATCTACCTCTAGTTACCTTCTAATAATTGGATGAAAGTATAATTGCATGTAATGACACGTGTCATGTTAAGATAATTATTGTAATTAGTACATCTCATTAAATTGAATTTAATTGAAAAACTTCAATTATACTTTTCAATTCTTATACAGAGAGAATTGAGAATAGAAGAAATTCTGTAAGCAATTACAAAAAATTATATTAAAAATCTAATTAACCTATGGTTTTTCGAACTCAACGTACGTAATTTTAGTTTAGAAAATTATTTTTATACAATAATAATACTATATTTAATTTTAAGAAATATATTTTTAAATATAATTATATGTTTTTTTATTATTTTAATTTAAATAATTTAAATTTTTTATTAAAGAGGGATAATATCCCATATATTTTTTAACTATTAAATATTTAACTTGCAACACCTCCCCACCTATTATGATGACATTTATAAAAGCAACATTTTCATAATATAATATTGTTCTTTAAATCAAATTGGCTACACTGTTTTTTTAATTAAATTCACTATCGTATTAATGGATTGGGAAGAAACACAAATGTCCAAAAGACAGCACACCAACAGTCAAAATCACATCCAAAACCGGAAAAACAACAAAACTCAGGTGAAACAATAATAGCAACAAAGGCAGTAAAAAAGAAATCCCAACCCTAATCAAAGATAGAAACCACGAAGCGACGGATAATCTCCAATCAGTATACAGAGTAACTAATCGGAGAGGAAAAGTTGAGAAACACCATGCATGTTTGAAGAATTCTCAACTAAAGACCAGAAACTTAACATGGAAGGCTAAGGCGGGTGAAAGTAACGATTATCCGAATCCACCATCTCCAGCACGCGCCTTGGCCCCTCCTCGACCCAGAAAGCATCACATTGGTTCTCCATCCCCACTAAAGCCTTGACATGCGCGGCACCATTTCCTTCTCTGGCAATAAATTCTACACGAGTTGCAGCAAAACCCCTCCGCAGTTGATTCACATCACAGGTAATAGATCGTATTAAATAATCCCTCTCCCCGCATTGATGTTTTTAATAACAATTCTGGAATCACTTTCAAGGAGCACATGGGAGAAGCCTAGGTCCTTGGCAAACTGGAGGCCATCACGAACTGCCATCGCCTTTGCCATCACCACAGAAGAAGCCAGGTGATAAAATTTATGGCCTGAACCCATAATCTATCCTCTATCATTTCTTATAAGAAACCCTGTTGTTACCTTATGTGTTATTACCGAGATGCTATCATCCACGTTGAGTTTAACCCAATCTGCTGGTGGAGGATTCCAACGGATTATAGCACGAGGCTGGGGATGTTGAAGAGGTACGGACACCAATTGGAGCTCCTGACCAAATCCTCGAATGAAGGTAACTATAGCTTCCACACTTCGAGATTGATGCTCATGAACTAGTTTATTACGGGCATACCAGACTGCCTATACTGTAATAGCTATTTCCTCCCTGTTATTATTGTAATTGGAAAAAAGCCAATGCAACCAATCCACAAAACCCCGGTCTGCTACCTGCCTTGGCCACTGATAGTTTAAGCTAGACCAGATCTGTTTGGTAAAGGAGCAATCACGAGCAGTATGCAAGACAGATTCAGCTTTCGCATTACAACGGGGGCACAAGTTAACCTGCATAATACGTGGAAAGTGCAAATTCTGAAAACAGGGTACCTAATTATTCATAAATCGCCATAATAAGATTCTAATATTTGCAGGGCAAGACAGAGACCAAATAGATTTAAACATAGACGACTTCACTTCATCCATCCCAACGGGTGACAATAGTAAAGAGTAGGGGTAAGTAAAATTCAATTCGATTCGAAAAATTCGATAAAAAATTCAAATTTTGAATTAAATAGTTCGAGTTATTTGAGTTAATCGAGTTATTCAGATCAACTCGAATAAAAAATTAAGTTTTTCGGTTTGACTTGGATATAAATTATACAATTCGAATTATTCGAAAATCCGAATAAAAAAAGGCAAAACTACGTCGTTTTGATAAATGTTTACCCTTTCTAAAGTTAAAAGTCAAAATCATTAATAGTTCGAGTTATTTGAGTTAATCGAGTTATTCAGATCAACTCGAATAAAAAATTAAGTTTTTCGGTTTGACTTGGATATAAATTATACAATTCGAATTATTCGAAAATCCGAATAAGAAAAGGTAAAACTACGTCGTTTTGATAAATGTTTACGCTTTCTAAAGTTAAAAGTCAAAATCATTAAGTTAAAAGGTAAAATTATGTCATTTTGATAAATATTTACCCATTAAGTTAAAAGGCAAAACCATTATATTGTTTATGTAGTTAAATAATCTTGTACTTCGTTTACTAGTTAAATAATCGGTCCATGTAAACGTAACATTGAGTATAAATAATAGGATTCATTAACTCGACTCGACTCAATTCGAAATTTTTTGACTCAATTCGAAATTTTTTGACTCAATTCGATTCAATTCGAAGAATTTTCAAATTGAGTTCGATTGCAAAAATAGGATTTGTCAACTCAATTAACTCGAAATTTTTTGACTTGATTCGACTCGACTTGATTGAATACTCACCCCTAATAAAGAGTACCCACTTTTCACTATATAGATGCCTGAATTATCCTTAACCCAAACTAGTTTGTTTGGACAATCGGAAGTGGGAAGGGGAATGTTCACAATTTTACTCACATCATCCAGCAAGAAATGATCTTCAATAAGATTTTTATTCCAACAATTTCATCCTTGACAAATCAAATCACTCACCCATTCCAAACCTTCAATTCTATTAGTACGAATTATGTCTCTGTTTTTCCCCGATAACCAATAATCAAACCTTATAGAAACCGAGAGACTTGTTCCAATTCGCCACCCTAGACTCGAATTCAACAGTGCCTTAGATGACCATATACTCCTCCATATTAGAGAAGGAGCCGAGCCCAACCATGAATCCAAAAAAGTAGAGCTTTAAAAGTACTTTGCGCGAAGGATTCTTGCTGAAAGTGATTCCGAATTATCCATCAACCGTCATCCCTACTTAGCGAGTAATGCTATGTTGAATTTTCCCAAGTCCCTAAATCTCATCCCCCATTCCCCTTTAGGAACACATAAAGAACTCCAGGATCACCAATAAAGCCCTTTCCTTCCCACACTCTTTTGCCACCAGAAACATACAATGACACCTTTTAATTCCTTGCAAAAAGAACTTGGTAGTAAGAAACAAGACATTGCGTACAAAGGGATCGCTTGCAGAACGGCTTTAATCAACACCTCTCGCCCACCTATAGATAACATTCTAGCACTTCAATTTGAAACCCTCTTCATAACCCTTTCTTTAATATCACAAAATGCTTGTTTCTTATTTCTCTCGACAACCGATGGTAAGCCTAAATATCGCTCCTTATTAACATTTGGGTTCACACCCAAAACATTACACACATCAGTCTTGTTTGATGAATTGACATTTGCACTAAAGAATAGCCCAGACTTGTCAAAGTTTACAACTTGTCCCGAACACTTTGTATAAGAATCAAGACAATTCTTTAAACCATTTTCCCTTTGATCAGCCTGTAACGTCACAGCGATTATGCAAGCGAACACACGTCGATGCAAGTATAGTTGATAGATTGATTCTATCGGATATCGATCCCACGAGGAATAGGTACTTGATGCTTAAATGTCGAAGCAATTAATACTAATATTAGAAAAATGCTAGTAAGGATGTCAGCACAATTAAAGTAGATCTGTACACTAAGACAGTCAAAACTGTCAATGTAATTGTAAAAGTTAATTATCAAATTAATTGAAAGTAAATCAAATTGTTGTTGAAGTGTTGAGAATTTAAATGCATGAAAGTAAAGTATGATCAAGTGCGAAGAATTGGAGTGGATCACTAATTTTACTAAGTAGCAACGCTAGATGCGTCGACAAGGTATTGTATAGATGAATTGTTACAACACTAAAGCTCCAATGAAATCTTACTAATTATAGCTCTCTATTTAATCGAGACTTAAGTGCTCACAATAACCACACCTCTCAGTGCTGGCAATGTTGTGCACTCAAGAACAAGTGACCAGAATCCCTTCTAATCCCATACAACTCTTGCTGACTTGCTTGTTAACTTAACTTGTCACCGTATCTCTCGATGTCGGTAGACTGCAATTCCACTCTTGTGTTTAATGCAGTTAAGTCCAAGAATAAACAAATGAGGAGAATCAAATAAGAATCAAAGTAATCTAACACTGAAAGATATTCCCATATTAATTCAATTGTCAATAATAATTCATCAACATAAAGAGAGGGGTCAACAAATACATCGAAGCTTTCTATCTCTAGACTACTGGGACTATTCCTTAAACTTCTCGTCAGAAGTAGTTGCTCCTTCGCTCGATCAACTCACCATTCTCCAGCTTAAAACCTCAAAAACTAAAAGTAATTGCAGAATTAATTCCTTTACCTCTTGATATATTTCTCTTTCTTCCTTCTATTTATAGGCTTCAAGAATTGTAGATTTCTTCTCTTCTCAGATCCAATTTTTTGTGCAACTGTCAAAGTTTGTTGAAATCTAGCTGTGCACTCACACAGATCTGGTGTGATATTCATAAATCTGTAAATTGTCATTACATTTTTAACGCGATCTATAATCATTAATTGTGGTGACATCGTGTGAAATTCCTGCGTTGGCGCTTCCAGATATGTTTGTAGCGTGAATTCACCCATACAAAGTAAAGATTTCAATGCGTTGACATCTCTGGCCGCAATTTCAAGCTAACTTGTGGCTGCATTCTTTAAATTAGTTCTAGCATCAATCTTCTGAGATAGATCCCTACGCTGACAATTTCTACACACAATACAAAGGCTGCATGTGGCGACATTAGTGCACAAAAGAGATAAAATAACAAGAATTTAAGCCAACAACAATGAGTTAGAAAATTTAAATATTAAGTATGAAATGCCTATTATACATGCTAAATATGCTACAAAAGAGACAATTAATACACAAATTTAGGGAGAAAATAGGGTCATTTCTAATGCTATCACACCCCTAAACTTGAGTTTTTACTTTTCCTCAAGTAAAAAAAATTAGCAAACTTCACAAACAAATATGTTACCGTAACCAGTATTTTAACCACTTAAATGTCTATAATTCTAATAAATAAATCGCATTCACATGATACAATAATGCGCCGACAATTTATAAACATTAATAATTAAATCTGCAACTTCACCAATGTTAGTAACATGCTTTGAATCTTAACCCTTCCTTAACCAATACAGCATTCATGACAATATATTTCTTTTCTTTTTTTCTTCTTTCTTTTTCTTTCTTTTTGTGCATATTTTATTAAAAGTGACTAAGAGATGTCATTGCATTACTCTACCTTTATTCCTTGGTAGTAACGATTGGGTACAACAAACCCCTAGAAGGTATGTAATAGCGCCAATACACACTCTTGTAGTGACAGCCTTCGGCTAGATGATTTTTCTAACACATGCAGCGGAGTGTTCTCCCTTTACTAGTCATAATGCACTCACATTGGAGTGTCTTTTATTAGTACAGTGTCGCTGCAATTGGTAAGTTAGTTTAAGATTCAAGGGTTGATACTATTCATTCATTACTAAAGCAATTCCAATAATTCATCCAAAAATAGAAGGTTTAATATTCATTCACATTCACCCAATTCATAAATCAACATTTCAAACAATTCAAGAATTACACATAAAAATAAAAATTATGGTCACATTTTTGTTAAAACTTTGCATATTTTCATTGAACTAAAGAAACAAGTAATTTTTCAAATATGTGGGTGCAATTGCATTTTCATTTCACAAAAGATCCCCCCAAACTTAATGTCTGCATTGTCCTCAATGCACTGACAATACTATACAGATAAGAATGGAAATGCAACTACAATGCAAATGTACTAACAAATGAAAATGAAATGAAAACTAAATAAAATGCATGCAATTAACTACTAAAAAGTAAAACTAACTCATTGGTCAGTAGTCGATGAAGTGGCTACTTTGGCTTTCTTCTTCTTTTTATTCTTCTTCTTCTTCTTTGAGCGCTCGCCTTCTTCTTTGCACTTTTTCTTCTTATCTTTGCGCTTTCTCTTCTTGTCCTTCGAATCAACAAGAGCAGCGGATTGCTCCTCTTCAACCGATTGAGTGGCGGCCTCATCGACAGTTACATCTGATGGGTGAACCTCAGTAAGTGGTGCCACATAGGGCACGATTGCTAGTGGATTTGGTTCCTCAATACTGCTAGTAACTGCCTCAGTCTAGCTCACTTCAGGTGGAGCCATATCTTCACTAGATGCCCCCACACTAATGGGTGCTTCGATAATATCCTCCGCGATATTTGTTAGGGTATCATATTTCTTTTTTACCCCTCTTCTTTAGGAGTCACCTTCTCAAGTTCATCTTCCTCTCCTTCCTTCTTCTTCTCGTGACTTTCTTCTTGCTGTGCTTCTTCTTCCCCAGGCTTTTTCGGTTCAGTGATGGCTTTTTCGACGCCTTCCTCTGCGTCCACACCTATATATAGAATTAGGGTATGCACCTCTTCAACCATAGCCGCTCGTTCTATCATATTAGCCTTAAGGCTGTTTGAGAACTGTTCTTCGAACAAGCTGACTATAGTTCTGTAGCAATCTTCCATAGCATTAGAATGCCCCTCATGCTCCTTGTCATCTGAAATGTCGATTCTTTTTGGAAAGGGGACATGTTGAGGCTTACCATCAGGAGTAGGCTGGTCGGAGGATGAGGGCATTGGTCAGAAGATAGATGGGGAGACAGAGTAATCTGGTAACGAACTTGGGCTCAAACTCTTTAATGCAGCGACAATAACGATAATAACTTATAAAATATATTTTGCCTATAGTCAATGTCTTCCAACACATTGACAATACAGATATTACGCATGTCGATACGATCAATGTTTACTTCCATAGCAACCAACCTCTTCCCTAGAGAGTCTGTGAGCACAGTGTCTGATTTCTTATTTTTCTTCTCTTTTCCCTTTTCTTTTTTCTTTGGCGCTTCCTTCACTAGCGGCGTCTCTTGGCCTCTCGTCATTTTTTCTACTGAGATATCATTAATGGGGCCCTTGTTGTCTAACACTTCCTCACCATCACGAGGAACAATCTCTTTTTATTTACAAAGCAGCATTATTAAAGAAGGAAAGTGTAATATACTTGTTTGCTTATACGCAGCTTTAGCAATCTGGTCATGTAGAATTGCGCCGACATCGATGTGGCGACCTTTCAGGATGGAGTGCGTCTAATGTCGCCGTAGTGCTATGCGTTGAAGGTAACCTCAGCTTGGATAGGTGAACATTATAAAGAAAAAATCGTTACTGATCTTGATTATTCTTTGACATCATTGCAACAAGATGTCAAAAGAGATTTATATTGCCTAGTGTCCATAACCAAATGTAGGAGGTCAAAACATAAGGCAATTGAATTAATTAAAGGAGCTCATAAGGCTCAATATGAGAAGATATATAAGTATTTGTTTGAGGTTAGGAGCCAAAATGAGGGAACAACAACAATCTGTTATCTAGATGACAGGTTGTTTCAAAGGATGCATGTCTGTCTGAAAGCATGCAAAGATGGCTATAGGGTTGGTTGTAGGAGGATGATATGTTTAGATGGATGTTTCTTGAAGGGCTACTATGGTGGCTACTTACTTGCAGCTGTTGGGATAGATGCAAATAATGACATATACCTATTGCATATGCTGCTGTTGAAAGTGAAAGCCAAGCATCATGGCTCTAGTTCTTAGAGTTGCTTGAACTAGACTTGGAAATTGTGAACTCATACAATATTTCCTTCATGTCTGATAAGCAAAAGGTAAAAGAAGATACTATTTTATATTTTTCCTATTTAGGGTTTATTGTTTGTCAAATAATTTAATCGTATTTGTTCTATTTGCAGGGACTTTTGGAAGCAATAAATATGTTGTTTCCTAATGCAGAAACAAGACACTGTGTTAGAAACCTACATGCCAATTTCAAGAAGGCTGGTTTCAGAACAAAGGAATTGAAAGATTATCTTTGGAAAGCTGCCAGAGCAAGCACTAGAAGGGAATTTGAGGATGCCTTGGTTGAACTGAAGAATGTCAATCAGCATGCTTATGATTGGTTGAAGGAAAAGGACCCTACTCACTGGTCAAGGTCCCACTTCTCAAGTAGGAGTGGGTCAGACATGTTGGTCAATAACCTGTCTGAATATTTTAATAAGGTAAACAAAAATTTAATAGTTTATTTAGTAATTTTTATTCTTTCTAAATGCTTTAACAAGGTACTCCACCAATTCTTTATTGTTTATTGCTGACAGATCATACTGAAAGCAAGAGGGAAACTTATTCTGACCATGATGGAAATAGTAAGGACCAAGATAATGTTGCTTATTGTGAAGAAGAAAGAAGAAATTGAAAAATGGAATGAATGTTGTGTCCAAAGATCAGGAAAAAGTTGGATGTGAATACCAAAAATTCATTGAAGTTAAGTTACCCTTTTTAATATTATTTTGTATGATGTTCTTTATTTTGTTTTATATGCTGGTTTTTAATACCCTAAACTTATTCTGACATGAATGTTGTTTTTTGTTGGCTTTATGATGACTTTATGTTAGCTTTATGTTGGCTTTATATTGGATGTTGTTTTTTAGGTGTCTTGGATGTTGTTTTATGTTAGCTTTATATTGGATGCCTTTTTATATACTGTTTTCGATGCTATTTTTTAGGTGTCATCCATCACATGCTGGTGGGGACAAATATCAAGTTTAAAGTGGCCCAGGCAGTCAGCATGTGGTGGACCTAAATGAGAAAACCTGCTCCTGCAGGAATTGGGATCTCACTAGCATCCCTTGCACAGTTAAAAGCACCCTATAAAATGGCTCCGGTTGAGTTGAAAAATTTAAAAGTCCAGTTGCAAAAGTTGTTGGATAGAGGTTTTATTCAGCCAAGTAGTTCGTCTTAGGGAGCATCGGTACTATTTTTTAGGAAGAAGGATGGATCGATAAGATTATGTATAGATTATTGACAATTGAATAAAGTTACGATCAAGAATAAATACCCTTTACCTCGTATTGATGATCTGCTTAATCAATTGAAAGGTGCCACAGTATTTTCCAAGATCGATCTCAGATCTTACTATTATAAATTGAAAGTTAAAGAGGCAGATGTACCTAAAACGACATTAAGAATTTGTTATGGTCATTACGAGTTTCTAGTTATGCTTTTTGGGTTGACTAATGCCCCCGCAGCCTTTATGGATATGATGAATTGAATATTTCAAACCCACCTTGATAAGTTTGTTGTGGTGTTTATTGATGACATATTAATTTATCAACAACTAAAGCCAAGCATGAGCAGCATCTGAGGATAGTGTTACAAATTCTTTGGGAAAAGAAGTTGTATGCAAAGTTCAGCAAATTTGAATTTTGGCTTAGACAAGTTGGATTCCTTGGTCTTGTGGTCTCTGCGAAAGGCATACGAGTTGGTCTTAGTAAAATTTCTGCTGTTCTCTATTGGAAGTAGCCACGAAATATTTTTGAAGTACGAAGCTTCTTAGGGTTAGTTGGATATTATCACCGATTAGTTAAAAACTTCTCTACAATTGCGTTACCAATGACGAAGTTACTGCGAAAGGAAGTAAGATTTGAATGGTCCGAAAACTATCAACGAAGTTTTGCTAGATTGAAAAAAAATGCTAACTGAAGCACCGGTTCTGACACAATCTGAATCAGGGAAAGAGTTTGTTTTGTTCAGTGACACTTCCTTAAGTGGACTTGGATTTTTATTGATGCAAGAAGGAAGGTTAATTGCATATGCGTCACGACAACTTAAAACACATGAGAAAAACTATCCAACGCACGATCTCGAGCTTGCGGCAATAGTTTTTACACTGAAAATATGGAGATATTATCTATATGGAGAGAAATGTCATGTGTTCACCGACCATAAAAGTTTAAAGTATCTAATGACTCAAAAAGAGTTGAATTTGCGACAGCGGAGGTGGCTAGAGTTGATAAAGGATTATGAACTGGTCTTAGATTATCATCCGGGAAAAGCAAATGTCGTTACGGATGCTTTAAGTCGAAAGTCCCTTTCTACTCTTCGACTAATGAATACTCGACTTGGTTTGAACGATGACAGGTTTATTTTAGCTGACCTTCAAGCTAAACCCTTGTTTTTACGAAGAATTACAGAGTTACAACTCAAAGATCCGAATTTAATGGCTAAACGAGAAATGATGGGACAAGGGTAGTTAAATGGTTTCGGGATTAGAAGTGATGGTAACTTATAATTTAAGAATCGACTTTGTGTGCCGAGAGATTTGCAATTAAAACAAAAAAATCTATCAAAGGCTCATAACAACATATATTCTTTACACCCAGGTAGTATAAAAATGTATTAATAAAGATATTAGTGACTAGGAATGAAGCGAGAAGTTTCTGAATTTGTGGCAAGGTTATTGGTGTGCCAATAAGTAAAAGCTGAACATCAAGTTTCCTCGATTTGTTGCAACCAATTATGATTCCAGAATGGAAATAGGAGCGTGTTACTATGGATTTTGTGTCTGGGTTACCGTTAATGTCGGAAAAAAACTATACAATTTGGGTTGTTTTGGATAGGTTGACCAAATTAGCACATTTCATCCCAGTATGTATAGATTACTCGTTAAAAAAATTGGCAGAGATTTATATCTCTGAAATTGTTAGACTACACGGAGTACCTCTATCAATCATTTCAGTTCGTGATTCCAGGTTTACCTCATGATTTTGGAATAAGTTACATGATGCTCTAGGTACAAAATTGAAATTTAGCATGACTTTTCATCCACAAATTGATGGCCAATTGGATAGCGTAATTCAAGTTTTAGAAGACATGCTTCGATGTTGCATTCTTGAGCTTGAAGGTAGCTGGGAAAGATTCATGCCGTTAGCAAAACTTTCTTACAAAAATAGTTACCATTTGAGTATAAAGATGGCACCGTGTGAAGCTTTGTATGGACGTAAATGTAGAACTCCATTGTGTTGGTCGGAGTTAAGTGATGGAAAGATTTTTAGCTCTGACCTTGTTCTTGAAGCGGAGGATAAGGTAAAAGTTATTAAAGATTATTTAAAAGCTACAATGGATCGTCAAAAGTCATATGCTGATCTAAAAAGGAAGGATATTGAATGCAAAGTTGACGAGAAAGCATTTTTGAAATTTTTGCCATGGAAGAAGATATTACAGTTTGGACAGAAAGGAAAATTCAGCTCGAGTTTTATAAGACCGTATGAGATTATTAAGAAGACAGGTCCGGTGGCTTACAAATTGGCATTACCGATTGAATTAGAGAAAATTCACAATGTATTCCATGTGTCAATGCTTCGAAGATATCTCTCAGATCCTACACATGTGATTTCTCTGAAGGAAATTGAGTTGCAAATAGACATGTCATACGAGGAGAAACTGGTAAGGATTGTGACTCGGGAAGTAAAGGAACTCCGAAATAAACGAGTACGTTAGTAAAAGTTATATGGCGAAGGCATGGTACAAAAGAGGCCACATGGGAAATCGAGGAGCTCATAAGAAAGCAATATCTAAACCTTTTCTCTGGTAAGATTTTCAAGGACGAAAATCCTTAAAGGTGGAGAGAGTTGTAACATCCCAATGGTTGAAGTGTGATTATTAAATTATTTCTAGTCGATATCTAGTAAATTTAGAAGTCCAATATATATATATGGTTCCTGAAGAATCGAAGTGGTATCATGTAAGAAGTTGTGTATAAATTGTATTGCTTGGTTAGTTAATTAGAAAGAAGAATTATATTACAAGGATTTCAAAAGATTAGGGTTGTGAATAAAGGTAAGAAGAAAATAAGAAGATATGAGGTAAGGAAATTTATATGGCAATTTACAGTAATTGAAAGTGATGGACGGTTAAGTGCATAAAAGTTAACAAGTTTGAATCTTTAAAGAAGGGTAAATAAGTAAATCAAGGAATTAGTGAAATTTAAAAAGATAAAGAAAATATAATAATAAATATTTTATTTTTGGATAATCCATCATCTTCTACTAAAAATAATTATCATTTTTTAGAGGAGAAGCTTCAAGCCTTTAGCATTTTCAGTCACTTGCATGTAAGTGAAATTGCATCTCATTTTTTGGTGATTTTCATGTTTTTGTGATCATCTTGGCTTAAAGAAACAAATGTAAGTCTTAGATTGTGAAATGATTCAATAATTTTTGAGATGGAAATCATGGGTTTATTGGTTTTGTTGATATTAAATAAGCTATTATTAAGTTGGTTGAGTTGAGCTAGTTAGGATGCCACATTTGTTGTTTTGTTAGGATATAAGATACAGTTGTTAATGTTAGGAAATGTTAAAAGGATTACTAGCTGAAATAAGATGGTTAAAAGGGTTATTTTTGGAGTTATTAAGATTTTGGTGGCTGCCCTTTAAGTATTTTTGTTGTGGTTAAGTATTAAAAGGCTCAAAAATTGGTTAGCCTATATTGTAAAAATGTGAGATAAAAGTATAAAATGTTTTAATCATGGAATTGAAGATTTTAAGTATATATATATATATATATTCAGTTGTGGGTATTGAATTAATCTTTTGGTAATCAAATCAAGAAGCTAGTAGAGCGGGCGATTCACGCAGGAAAGGAAAAGCAATCGAATAGCATTGTTGATTTCCATTAGCTGCTACAAAGGTAAGTACTTAACTTACAAGTAATTTTTGTTAATTAAGATGTATTAATTTGTTCCTTTAAATTCTACGTAACAAGTAATTGGTTAAATTTTACGTATGGATCTATCTTGAGACTAGTTGTGGTTATTTGGTAAATTGAAAGTTTGAATGTAAATTTGTTTTGGATAAGAACTCAAGCTTTAACTTAGCAGGCTATGAGCCAGTGATAAAACTCAAGCTTCGGCTTAGCAGGCTATGAGCCGGTGATAGAATTCAAGCTTCAGCTTAGCAAGCTATTAGCCAGTGTTGAACATTCAAGCTACGACTTAGCAAGCCACGAGAGGGTGTTGAAATTTAGGCCAAGTTATGGCTTAGTAGGCGATAAGCTGGTGAAATGGTAAGACACAAGTATGTTATAAGGGTTTAAGAGTGATATTTGAATCACCTAAAAGAGGAGGGGATATATGGGACATGTGAGATCATTAGCTAAAGTCAGTAAGATGAAAATGGTTTGGCACGTGATGGGTTATAAATGACAATTGGAAGTAGTTGTTTAAATGAATTTATAGATCTCTGTGATGTTTATATGGGGTTGAAGTGAAGAAGTTGTTTATATTGTTGTATAAATGTTTATTGAAGTGATTAGGTGTCAAGTTATATTCTTGAGTGTTATTACTTTAACTCATTTTGTTATTGTTTCAATTTTGGTGTAGGACATCAGATACAAATATAAATCGTAGATCGAAAAGCTTGAAGGATCACACTATCACACCCCTTATTGGAAGCTTTTGTTTCTCTACATTTTGGGTTGTTGTGGCATGCACATAGGACTTGTAGTTAAAGGCTTTGGGGTAGTCACTTAGTAAACACTTGAAAGTTGGAACATGTATATACATACTTTCTTTTTGGTTAAGATAAAAACGATGTGGTACATAACTATGGCATATAAGTTATGAAATCTAATGTGGAATGTTTTGAATGATGTTGTGGTGTAAGTACTTGATTATTGATGTGATCTTAATTTGGCTACTGACTTATATTGTTTCGGTAGTATGGAATTTGAGTATTGGTAGTACTTCATATAATATCGGTAGTTAGAATTTAGGTATCGGTAGAACTTTTCAGATCAACTAGTGTTGCTCACTGTGATTAGAAGTATCGATAGTAAATTTATTAGTATTGGTAGAACGTGAGTAGTTTCGGTAGTTATCTACTGTGTTTCTCCTGTACTTATTTATCAAATGTTCTACTGATACTTGTAAATCAATGTATCGATAGAAATTCTTAAACATACTAAATTTGTATAATCACCTTAATGTTTTGTGTTATAATTGTATAATTAGTCTTACACCTAAGAGGATGAAAACCTAAAAATTTTATTAGAAATTGATCTTATTTGTATTTTTACATCCTTATGTATCGGTTTGAGGGTTAAACTGGGTTAGGGGTGTTTCAATTAGCATTTAAATTAGAAGTCTTGTAAATTGTTTAAGCATACATCAATTGGCCTTTGAAAGCATCAAAATGGTTCCAACTTTGAAATCAAATTGTTCGGCATGAGAAAAATGTTTATATTGATGTATTATTGACCAAAATGGTTCCAAAATGGAATCAGCAACAACATCAACATGGTTAGGCAAACATCATCAACATGGTTCCAAAAATAACCAAACCAGCAGTAGAAACATGAGCAACAACATTATCAACCATTTAATTACTTTCAAGTTTAGGTGTCAACAACCAAACCAGCAATAGCCATGAGAAGTAACAGGAAATAAAGGCAGCAACAACGAACAAAATTACAACAAAATTAGGGTTTATAAAATAGCCCAAATTTTACTACAATTACAAGCACCAAAAATCATGTTTTTCTCTCCCTCCTCCTTGCATCCACCAATGTCCTTACTTTTTTAAGAAGACCCAACAATATAATTCTTGAACGGGGCGTCAATGGTGGATCAAACTAGTTGAAACACAGACATGATTTTCGAAATCCACTCCCTAAATTCTTACACCCAAAAAACCTCCTACCTGGGTTGCCATTGGACCAAGAAGTGCTGAGTTTGGTTGGGTTTCCACAGTAGTAGACTGAAATGACTGTAGGCATCCTCGACATCTTCTTCTTCTTCTTCTTCTTCTTCTTCTTCTTCTTCTTCTTCTTTTTAAACCCTAAAATATGCTAATATGAGTTATGTGTTAAATGTAACTGGCCAGTTAGATGGTTCCCACACTCCTCCGACGCTGTCAATTGCCATGTCAATGTTTCGTAACGTCTGTGATGGAAAACGTCAAAAAAGATTATTTTGTCATATTTTCAAAGTTGAGGGACTGAAATGTAAACCCGATAACTATTTGTTTCCTAAAATCAAAGTTGAGTGATTGTTGATATAATTTACCTTAAAAAATTTAAACATCAAGATAAGAAAATAGTATCTTCAAAAGCTAAATAGTGAATGAAACCTAATAGAGATGCAAAAAAAAGCAAAGGAAAAACTTGAGAAAGTGGGGCACATCCACAAGCTAGAAAAAAAAAAAAAAAAAACAAGGCTCCAGCATTTTCCCGAGAAACAAATGGGAGGGGAGGATAGGGCAAAGGTGACCTAACCACCCACGTGGCATAGGCCGTTTTCAATTCCTTTACAATAAATATTCAACGACTGTTTAAATTTCTGTAATGCTAAAAAACTGCCAACATGTTATCAAATTTGTTCCCTAAACATAGAAGGACATCTCACATTCACTGAACCAACCCACCGCCACCACCATCCTCTGCTATTGCGTGCTCTAATCAAAATTTTGACTCATTGTTTCTCTAATTTATTAATAAACAAACTTTGATTCTTTTGTTTGGCAGTCGGTTTGGTTGATTGGAAAACAAATTTCAAAGCTCTCTCTTTGCTTCTCATGCAATAAAGGATCATCTTTGTGATAATAAGAGACACAAAATCATTAGGTATGGTACAGTTTATTATTGTTGGACATTTTATTGAATTAATGTTTTAAAGATGGGTAAGGATTGTACGAAACAGTGACACCAAGTTATCTGTATCTCTTTTTCAATAGTTTAATGTTAGATCGTGAAAATAATCAAATGAAAATGAAAATCCTAAAATTCAAGACAACAACATAATTCGAACTCAAATCACAACTGAGATAATGAACATTTTTACCAGCAAACCCAACATATGGGGTTATCAAGCAAATTTCTTTTTCTTTAAAATGAAAATCCTTTTTCTTAGGGTTCATGTATCTGATAAATTACATTGAGTCTTAAGTTATAGACAGCTATATAAAATAATTAATCGACAGTTATCTGAATAACCAGGTGAGTTGAAAGAGCTGGAATTCTATTTTTCAAAATAAATAACTGTTAACGTCGCTCTCATTGGCGTGAAAACCGCATTTGCATGTGCCCCCTTACCTTCCATATTTTCCTATATATTTCTGCTTTACTCGTCTCTCCCATTCTTAATTCTGCATAATTATTCTTACACCTGAAAAGAAAATGGGGAATTGCTTGACAGGCAACAAAGTCGTAGCTCAAAACGACCAGGACGAGACAGAAGACATCAAAGAGACAACAAACGTTATTACAGCTGCTGGGGTAGTCGAGACGAAGAAGGAAAAGAAGAAGAAAGTGGTTAGATTCAAATTAAACGAAGAAAACAACGTTGATAGTGGAAAACCCAAAGATGGGGTTGTGAGGATAAGACTTGTGGTGACACAGAAAGAGTTGAAGCAGATTTTAAGTAGTGGGAAAGATTTAAACAAGTATTCTTCAATGGAGGAACTGGTAAGAGCTGTGAAATTGAGAGAGAAAGAGGCTTGTGATGATGGCTTCCATGGAGCTTGGAGACCGGCATTGGAGACTATTCCAGATGAATATTAACAAACAAACAAAGTATAACTGTGACTTATAATTAGTTTTCTCTCCTCATTAACTGATTTATCTGTTTATTGTAAAAAAAAAAAAAAACATTTTATTGTAGTTTATTGTGAGAATTGAGATTGTTGTTCTGAATGTGGTTTGTGTTTTTAAGTGGCTGATCAGGTTTTGGACCAGGTTTTATGTTGGATCCTTAGTTGAATTTAATGAAAACCATTCACCATGTCTGCATAATTATGCCAGTTTTGTGTTTATATATATACAGATCGAATTCATATATGTAAAATCTACTCTCTTTTTTCTTTTTATATTTTTATACAAAATTTAATAAACTTAAAATAAATTTAAGAAAATATCAGGATGATAAATGAAGTGAGTAAAACTCGATTTAATTTGAAAAAATAAAAAAAAATGAATTTCAAGTTAATCAAATCGAATTATTTAAATTATTTGAGTCAACTCGAATAACTCGATTTGATTTTTGAGTTTGAGTCGAGTTGAATTTCACAATTCGAATAATTCGAATAATAAATTGGTGTAAATATTCTTTTGATCCCTGTCAATTTTGAAAATAAGCAAATTGGTCTATCTTTCAACAAAAATTAAAATAATTTTCAAATTTTCAAAATATTTATAAAAAAATTTTAAAATTATATTTAAAAAAATTCTAAAATATATATAAAAAAGTTAAATTTTTAAAAATTTTCTAAAATAATAATTTTGAGACCTAATTAACGATTCAAAATTATTATATTTAAGTATCTTATTTTTATTATTATTTTACTTTGAAATTTTTTTCAAATATATATAGTTTTAAATTTATGTGCTCTAACATGTAATTAGTTATACGATAATAATATTTTTATTTGACGCATTTAACTTTTTTAGTTTAACTCGAACAATTTCACTCGATACGACTTGAATCGAATTTTATTTCGTTCGACTCAATTCGAAAAAATTTCAAATTAAATTAAGATAATAAAAAAGAAGTCGTGAATTCGATGATGAAACGTTCACCCTTGAACTTAATCTATGTTTACCATTTCATTAGAAATATAAAATTTATGTAAATAATTTTGCAGTATATGATTAATAAAGTAATTATTACAATTTAACTCCATTCCAACCAGTAATCTCTAAACGGATAAAATCAATATTTTGAAATTGGATTGTGATAATAAATTAATTTATATTTGATTCGATTGGTTGATCTGATTCAAAATAAATAAAATATTAAAAATTATAAAAATTTGATTTAATTATTTTTTTATTTTTTTTAAATTAATATTTCGATTGATTTTTAATTAGATCGATCGATTCAATCTGTTTGAAATAATATTGGATATTTTTTTTTCAGATATATTTATTTTAATGCCATAATAAGTAGTATTTATAATTATAAAAAAATTAATATATTCCTATTATTCTTAAATTGAATCCTTCAGAGCACGGCGAGAAGCCGCACCGACACACCTTTAAACGCTGCGTTTCGATCCCCATCGTTGGGCCTGGGAGTTTGTCGGCCCAGATAGTTAAGGAAAAAACCGCTTTTCCAGTTTATTTATTTGTTCCCCCTTCAAAAGTTGCTTCTTCTTTCCGTCTCTCCTTTGAAGCAAATATCAAATCTAAGTATAAGATCTATGATTCTAACAGTATGGTTAATGCTGCAAAGGGAACTAGAACATACCAAGTTTGGCCTGGGAACAATGTAACTTTATCCTCTTGTATATATATACTTCATTTTCTTACTTGTTCGCTAATTATAATGTTATGTGCAGGTATTTTTTTGTCATGGCCGACTTGTATGCGGTCCAGATCCAAGAGGGTTGTTCCTGACATCTGTTTCTATCCTGATTTCAACTTGGATTTTCACCATTTACATTGCAAATGATTTGCAAAATACTAACCCCACTCTTGTTATTACTACATGTTTGATTCTAACTATAGTGGTCAGTTCTCCATACTCCATGTATATTTTAGAACTTACTACAGCAGTTAGAAAATGATGATCCTTTCATTGCAGGTTATTGTCAACTTGATTCTGGTTACAGCCATTGACCCTGGAATCATTCCCAGAAGCACTCAACAATCATCTGTTGAAGATACTGGTAGCAGTAATGGGAGTAGGAGGAAGAAGGTAACTATTAATGGGGTTCAACTGAAACTAAAATATTGTCGGATTTGTAGGATTTTTAGACCTCCAAGGAGTTGCCATTGCGCCATTTGTGACAATTGTGTTGAAAACTTTGATCACCACTGTCCATGGATTGGTCAGTGTATTGCACTGGTATGGTCGGCATGCTTTCACATACATTTCATTTCCAAATATTTGACTGAAACATCGTTATTTTATGCAGAGAAACTATCGGTTCTATTTGACATTCTTGATAACAGCACTAGTGTTCTTTATCTACATATTTGCTTTCTCTTGTTGGAGGATTCACCAAAGAATGTTGGAAAGTGGTACCGGGTTGTTTGGAATGCTGAGGAACTGCCCTGAAACCTTGGCATTGACATTGTTTAGCTTTTCTGCCATTTGGTTCCTAGGTGGCCTTGCCATCTTCCACTCCTATTTAACTGCAATAAATCAGGTGAAGAGTTGGTTTAATTGACTGCCATAAATTAGCTACAACAATGTAAATACTGGACCAAGACTACATCGAAATATATGCATATGACCAATTTAATTCAGATTACTTGCTTGCAGCTGTTGTGATTTGTGAAGTTTAATGGTTCATATCTTTCCTTCAATCTTATGCAGACAGCATACGAGAATTTTCGGAAACGCTATGAGGGCTCTTCGAATCCATATGACAAAGGAATAATAGGTAATATAAGGGAAGTGTTGTTTGCACCTTTAC
This sequence comes from Kokia cookei, assembly GCA_039519145.1. NCBI lineage: Eukaryota > Viridiplantae > Streptophyta > Magnoliopsida > Malvales > Malvaceae > Kokia > Kokia cookei. The sequence goes on from CM076910.1 coordinate 9,512,177, forward strand.
CTCCTTCCAGAGTTGATTTTAGGGCTGAAGCAATGCCATGGTGGAACGTGGAAGATAAGATGCCTCCTCTTGGCTGACCATTTAAAAGTTCAGAACATAGTGGCAAAGCCTGAGTTGAATGGCTTCTTTCATGAGAGCAACAGTATTTACCTGGAAAAATCTTTCTAAGAACAAATACAGATCAAGAATTTTTACAAAAGAGATATCAAATAGCAAGTACCTATAAATACAAACTATGTTACTCGAATTCTATGGTTGTTCAATGAATGGAGGTAGTGCAGTAGGACTACTATATTTGACGATGCCAATCAATAATATCATGCTGGTTGCCCTTGTAGCATTAGATTTCTTCATAAATCACAATCAATTAATGTATCAGACACTATTTATTTTAAAGAAAGATAACATTGGTCAATTTCTTTCTCATCTTATAAGGTTTATATGTTTACTTTTTGTGTTTTAAGAGTCATTCCGAATTATTTATGAATATTGTTAATTAATTTAGTAAATTTGATGTTATTTGTTATTGAATGATTTTAATTGTATAGTAATATGACGTAACTTTAATCCAGTGATGGAAACGAGTTATGGGTTTGAATCCAACAAAGGTAAGATCCGTATGCAGATCAATCTAAGAGATTGGTCATTATAAGAATCCGCCAAGAGCAGTGTCAATATGAATATATTCTGTGGATGCACGAGTTTCTATTTCCGAGGAGATAGTGAAATAGATTTGCAATGAGAAGTGAACTATATAGTTTGCCATATGGGTGGAATGAATGTATTATAGACAAGTGTAGAAATGAGCGTACATGAATCTGTCGAGAAAAAGGAAAAGTATCCACCAATATCAAGAAGAAAATTAAGAAATCTTCAAGTTGAAAAGATTCAACGACGGTCGTTCAAGATAATTTTGGTTAAAAATTCATTAAGTTCATACTAACTTACAAGCGTCTATTTATGATACATATTTATGATACAGGTACAGAGAAATAGATCAATTATCTCGAAGAAATTATAACACCCAAAATTCGACACCGTCATCGATTAGGATCCACAAGTCTTTTCGATCATCTATTATAATTTATCTTTTAATATTATTCCTTTTAATCATATTTTAATAAGGTAATATGTTACGCACAACACAAGTCATTAATTGAATGTCCAACACAATTCAATAAGGGCAAAAATGTCATTTCTACGATTTTTGAAGGTATTTACCGATACCTATTGGATAAGTATTGGTAGTTGTCAAGTCGGTAATGTAACACCCTTCACCCGGTCCGATCACCGAACCCGAGCAAAAGAGCATTACCGTAGATAATATATTTGAATTACATAAAAAAATTAAACAAATTTTTTTTAAACCTGAAGGGCTTCTACTGATATTTTATTGACTACTACCGCAACAAGTCCTTTCAAATACTATTACAAACAAAAACACCAGACTTGACATAACTCGAAACAAGTCAATCCACTTAGATAATTTTTTTTAACCCTAATACTTGCCATTTATAACCATTAACCAAACGACCATTAATACCAGTATGCCGAATGGATAGTGTAATGATGCCCTGATGAAATTCCAACAAGTTAAGCCTTCCGATGATCTACAAAACAAAGGAAATAACCACATAAGTAACTAATGCTTAATAAGCTCATATAAAGGATACTTAACTGACCGATCCCATTAGGTTAAACAACTAAGAATAATTTATTTAATCCTGAGTAAAATTTCGTTTCCTAAATACACCACTTCACAAAGATTAGTAAGTGTATTAATAAACATAAATTCATGAACTTACATTTCTTACTTCCACAATATAACTTCACTAGATGAGGGAGTATCACATAGAAATATATCATTTCAACGAATAAATAGAAAAGTAATAATAACATATACTAATATACCATATTCATCATGTGTTTGATAACAAGTTTTCATTTCAAGTCTTTATATAAACATTTTCCAAGTCAGAGAATATTTAAACATACAGAGTTATGGAGAAAGTATCAACCAAAATAAGTATAAGAAATTCTTAGTAAGCTTCCAAGAATTTATTCACTAATTATCTATGAGAACATAATTATTTGAACCTTTTCATATCAGATAACTTTTATTATTCCGATGGATCATAGTAAAAATATTTGAACATAAGTCAAAACGTATTATGCTCATAAGAGCTAAGCAAATCTCGTATTATTGCATCAGGTTATCCTTTTGGACTAAACCAATGACAACACATATGAACTAGCTAGGTCAGAGCTAGGTAAATGCATGAAGTGACAATAGATAGTTAAATCATGCTAAATCCGAGTCCGCAACACATGCAAGAGCTAGGTTCCATAACAGATATTCACATAGAAATTCTTACGTATGAAACTTTTACTTAATCCATCGGAACCTTTCATATAATTCATTTATACATCTTATAAATCAATATATTTATTGATATGAAAATTCAATATGTATAAAGATATTTTAAACAACAATATTATCAGTTATACTATTTCAAAACTCATATTTCAAATTTTCGTAGGATAATTTTCATGTAACAAATTCATTTCATATATGTATAATATATTTCTCATCATTTTAATTTTCCCTATTAACAAGACTCGAACTCTAACTGATACACGGATACAACCAACACCCCAGTTTGGCACCCAGTGCCTCATCAGATAAACAGAAGTAATAGTCGCCCACAGCGCTATAATGCAAGTGACACCCAGTGTCTCATCGGTTAAACCGAAGTAATTTGGCACCCAGTGCCTCATCAGATAAACCGAAGTAATAGTCGCGCCCAGCGCTATAATGTAACTAACACCCAATGTCTTATCGGTTAAACCGAAGTAATTTAGCGAACATTTAACAGTTCATTTCCATAATTTATTCAACTCATATCCATCACAACAATTCAATTTCTACCCGTTCATCATTCCAAGATCCATTACTATTTAATCAGATCTACACTACTTATGTTATACATGAGTCAAAAGTTCTATAACATTAAATATAATTAAATTTAAACCACAATTAATAGAATAATAAAAAATTCGGGAATACGAACTTACATAATTATAAAATCAACAATTCCTCATTTCATAATTTAACCATTTCACAACGAATGATTAAAAGTAATTCTTAATTTATTCCACAATCATACATGTATATTTATTTCATAATTTTCCATTCAAAGGGAATATTCAATTACACATATAATAACATAATTAAATATCAGATATCTCTGATTTATTCCATAACTATTTTTATATATATACACAACCAACCATTTAAATATATATATCTTCAATTAAATATCAATTTAATTAATAACATAACTAATTAAATAATTAAAGTTCAAGTTTTAAGAACTACGAACTTACTTTGACAGCATTTGATGCATACTTTTGCTCAATTTCAATCTGATATACATATTTAAAACAATTTCATATAACTACTTCAAGATAAATCAATTCTTTCTTGACATTGGACTGTAGCAATAAGGATATAAAAAAATTATTTCAATTATCAGCCCAAGTACTTAATAATAATTCATTCAATGCATATGACTTCTTTATTGACATTTTTCATAATTACCCTAAACTTTTACTTTTTATTCAATTTAGTAACTAATATCAAAACAAGCTTATTTTCACAATTAACTCATAAAGCCATATAACCGAATTCTTAAACATCCATAATCAGCCCTCTAATACTGAAATTTTACAAGAAAATCATGCCAAAGTGAACCTATTTTCAATTTAGTCTTCAATCTTAAAAATTATACAAAATCACTTTACAAAATAGTCATATTTCAACATCAAACTTCAAAATCTTCCATTTAATATCAAGAACATCCATAAATCATTAATGGAAATTTTAACGAACTTTAAAATTTTCAAAAATTAACACATGGGTCAACTAAATCAAACTTCCGGAATTTCAAAAACATAAAAATTACAATAAAATAATTAATTTATACTAACCAATTGATAGCTTAAACCCTAGAATTTTATTTCACCGAAACCATGGCTTCCTCCTTCCTTCAAATCGGGTTAAAAAGTTGGAGAAGACAATGTCTTTCTCTTTCTTTCCATTAACTACTTTTTTTATTACATATGTTTTTATTTATTTTAATTATATATATATATACTTACTATCACTAAGCCACTGTCCAATCAAATGATTAGTGGTATAATTTCCACTTTAGGCCTTAGTCCTTTATTATTTATTTTAAATTACTAAAAATAAAATTTTTACCACTTTCATGATTTAGCCCTTTTTCATTAATTAACTATCAAATCTTTAAAATTTTTGGACCAAACTTCAATCCATGTATACAACTCCATAAACATTTAATAAAAATATTTATGAGTTCAATTTATGAAAACGAGGTCTTGATACCTCATTTTTTAAAATTACTTGACTTAACTATTCACCTAAATAACATAAATATATCAAATTAATGTTTATTATTATACTACATTTAACTCGTAAATATTAAATATTAATATTTACAAACTCAATCATCGGATCTTTGGCCCCGAATCACTATTTTCGACACTATTGAAAAATAGGTTGTTACAACTCTCCTCCCCTAAAAAAAATTCCGCCCTCGAAATTTCTTACCCAAAAATAATTTCGATTATCATATTCAAAAGAACTCTTCGATTTTTAATTCCTCTTGAACTTATTGATATAATATTATATCATGTCTTTTAGAATTTGAAACTCTTTGTAACACCCCTAACCTGCATCTATCACCGGATTAAGGTTACAAGGCATTACCGTACCATACAAACATGTACATCTAAATGCAATAATGATTCATCTCAATTATACGTCTATATAATTCATGTCAAACATTTCCATTTATCCTTAAAACATGCTTTTTGAGATCTTAAAAAAAATAGCTTAAAAACAATTCAGGACTAATTTGAAATAAATCAAAATGTTTAGGAAAAAGTTGAAAATTTTGGTGAAACAGGAGCACATGCTCATGGGGGTGGTCATGTGTAGGTTCGCAAATGAGTTACACGACTGTGTACCAAGCTGTGTAACTCACTGACTTGAGCCACACGCTCGTGTGTTCGTTAGTGTGAATTCTGCACCTGTCACACTGAGTCGAATAAAACCTATATAGACTCAAAAATTATTAGTACCCGATCAACTTTCTTTTATGATACATCACATTCTATACAGATATCATTGGAAATACCTTCAAATTACTACCAGACTTAACATAAATCAGTTCACGACTCTAACATTTCAAATCAATTTGTAATTTTATTTTATTTTATTATTTTTGTCAGAAATTCACTACTACATCAGGAGAAATAAATCAAGCTATTTTTCGTATAGCATCAATTCAGCAAGGAAAAATTACCACTCTAATTTTTTTTTCAGAGAACACCGTTTGCAAACAGAATCAACCATGTCTCTGTGATCTAAAGTATTTATTACTTAACCACATATTCCGTCAACTCAACAACAAACTTTTTCTGTTAAAACATTATGCATATACTTATGAGTGTGTCGTTCAAATGTCCATTAATGCCTACATAGTAACATTAGAGATAGTAAAGATACCATTAATATCTTCAAGGACTAAAACTTCTTTGCATACTCAAACCATATAAGCTTTGGCAAGAATTCTAATTTCAAATCAAATTGCTACGTCTTTTATTCTACTTCTACTTGTTCTAATTGTACTTCAAATTCCTAGTCATCTTAGAGTGATTTCGATAACAATGACTGCTTAGTTCCTTTTACTTTTCGAAGACTATCACCCTAGCTACTAAAGTCATCGATGATCCCTTGTTATTTTGTTTCATTCTATCTTTATTATAAAACTCTGATGGACCTGAAAATAAATACTCGATCCCTTCATTTATCATTGACAGAAAAAAATATATAAAATATTTCTTAATACACTCCATCCATTGAAGTCCCAAAAATCATGTCTCACTTTGTTTCTTGTGATAATACATTTCTTCTCTTATATATATAATTAATGAATTTCTACCCATTAAAAGTAACCTTTTAATCGGAGACTTTAGTTTCACTTTCGATTTCATCGGAATCAGCTCAATTGGAAAACATCTATTCTATATAAAAGGAACAGAATCATATTAAGTCAAAAGACATCACACTATCACTAGTTATGAAATGTCATATATTTCTAGACTCCATACATGCTACGTTCAGTTTGAGAAAGGACTAAACCGTAGCTCTGATATTATTAAATGTAACACTTCTCACCCGATCCGATCACCGAACCCGAGCAAAAGAGCATTACCGTAGATAATATATTTGAATTACATAAAAAAAATTAAACAAATTTTTTTAACCTAAAGGGCTTCTACTGATACTTTATTGACTACTACCGCAACAAGTCCTTTCAAAAACTATTACAAACAAAAACACCAGACTTGACACAACTTGAAACAAGTCGATCCACTTAAATAATTTTTTTAACCCTAATACATGCCATTTATAACCGTTAACCAAACGACCATTAATACCAGTATACCGAATGGATAGTGTAACGATGCCCTGACGAAATTCCAACAAGTTAAGCCTTCTAATGATCTACAAAACAAAGGAAATAACCACATAAGTAACTAGCGCTTAATAAGCTCGTACAAAGGATACTTAACTTACCGGTCCCATTAGGTTAAACAACTAAGAATAATTTATTTAATCCTGAGTAAAATTGAGTTTCCTAAATACACCACTTCACAAAGATTAGTAGGTTTATTAATAAACATAAATTCTTGAACTTACATTTCTTTCTTCCACATTATAACTTCACTAGATGAGGGAGTATCACATAGGAACATATCATTTCAACGAATAAATAGAACAAGTAATAATAACATATACGCATGTGTTTGATAACAAGTTTCCATTTCAAGTCTTTATATAAACATTTTCCAGGTCAGCGAATATTTAAACATATAGAGTTATGGAGAAAGTATCAACCAAAATAAGTATAAGAAATTTATTCACTAATTATCTATGAGAACATAATTATTTGAACCTTTTCATATCAGATAACTTTTTTAATATTCTGATGGATCGTAGTAAAAATATTTGAACATAAGTTAGAACGTATTATGCTCATAAGAGCTAAGCGAATCTCGTATTATTGCGTCAGGTTATCCTTTTGGATTAAACCAATGACAACACATATGAACTAGCTTGGCTAGAGCTAGTTAAACGTATGAAGTGATAATAGATAGTTAAATCATGCTAAATCCGAGTCCGCAACACATGCAAGAGCTCGGTTCCAGAACAGATATTCACATAGAAATTCTTACGTATGAAACTTTTACTTAATCCATCGGAACCTTTCATATAATTCATTTATACATCTTATAAATCAATATATTTATTGATATGAAAATTCAATATGTATAAAGATATTTTAAACAACAATCTTATCAGTTATACTATTTCAAAACTCATATTTCAAATTTTCGTAGGATAATTTTCATGTAACAAATTCATTTCATATATGTATAATATATTTCTCATCATTTTAATTTTCCCTATTAACAAGACTCGAACTCTAACTGATACACGGATACAACCAACACCCCAGTTTGGCACCCAATGCCTCATCAAATAAACAGAAGTAATAGTCGCCCCCAGCGCTATAATGCAAGCGACACCCAGTGTCTCATCGGTTAAACCAAAGTAATTTGACACCCATTGCCTCATCGGATAAACCGAAGTAATAGTCGCGCCCAGCGCTAAAATGTAAGTGACACCCAGTGTCTTATCGGTTAAATCTAAGTAATTTGACACCCAGTGCCTCATCGACTTGTGGTCGAAGTACCCTAAACTCTTCCTATCCTATGGCATGTCATCTATATCCAACTTAACCCGAACAGTTAATAGGGTAATCATTTCACTTAAAACTCAACATTATATATATATATATATATATTACATTTCATCAACCAAAAGCACACATTCAACTTCATATACAATTACATATAATTCAAATCAACTTATTTAGGTATAGAATTTCATACCTCAATTTCTTTGCTTTGTTCAAATAATTTATATGTACGACAATTTTTAACTAGTTTAGGTTATAGAAATACCAACATGTCATTTAATGCATATAACCAAATATGCATAATATTTCCATTCTTTATAATTCTTACTCCACCAATATTGACATACTTCCTCATAAGTCTTCTCAATTTCTATCCATGTGTCATTGCTATTATCGTCAATTCATGGCACTTGGTGCCTAGCGGATAAACCGCGAAAGTGAGCCCAGCTCTAATCAGTTAAATTGATGAATATTTAACAGTTCATTTCCATAATTTATTCAACTCATACTCCATCACAACAATTCAATTTCTACCCTTTCATCATTCCAAGATCCATTACTATTTAATCACATATACACTACTTATGTTATACATGAGTCAAAAGTTCTATAACATTAAACATAATTAAATTTAAATCACAATTAATAGAATAATAATAAGTTCGGGAATACGAACTTACCTAATTACAAAATCAACAATTCCTCATTTCATAATTTAACCATTTCACAACAAATGATTATAAGTAATTCTTGATCTATTCCATAATCATACATGTACATATATTTCATAATTTTTCATTCAAAGGGAATATTCAATTACACATATAAGAACATAATTAAATATCAAATATCTATGATTCATTCCATAACTATTTTTATATATATACACAACCAACCATTTAAATACATATATCTTCAATTAAATATCAATTTAATTAATAACATAACTAATTAAATAATTAAAGTCCGAGTTTTAAGAGCTACGAACTTACTTTGATAGCATTTAATGCATACTTTTGCTCAATTTCAATCTCATATACATATTTAAAACAATTTCATATAACTACTTCAAGATAAATCAATTCTTTCTTGACATTAGACTGTAGCAATGAGGATATAAAATATCTTAATATACAGAATTTAGTAAACATCAAACTAAAAATTCACTAATCAAATTTAAAGTTGTTCATCTCGTAACTATTTCAATCATTTTTTTATTAAATTATTTGATACCAAAGACATTATATAAATAACAATTCAAATATTTAGCAAAACATTATAATAAAAATGATATCATAAATTAACAAAGTAAGCTTCATATGAACTTATCAAAGACTAAACAACAAAAATTACAATGTCAGGGACCGATAAAAAATTCTCTTTTCCACAATTATCTACCGGCTCTTGATCTAAAAAAAATTTATTTCAATTATCAACCCAAGTACTTAATAATAATCCATTCAATGCATATGACTTTTTTATTGACATTTTTCACAATTACCCTAAACTTTTACTTTTTATTCAATTTAGTAACTAATATCAAAACAAGCTTATTTTCACAATTAACTCATAAAGCCATATAACCGAATTCTTAAACATCCATAATCAGCCCTCTAATACTGAAATTTTACAAGAAAATCATGCCAAACTGAACCTATTTTCAATTTAGTCTTCAATCTTAAAAATTATACAAAATCACTTTACAAAATAGTCATATTTCAACATCAAACTTCAAAACCTTCCATTTAATATCAAGAACATCCATAAATCATTAATGGAAATTTTAACGAACTTTAAAATTTTCAAAAATTAACACATGGGTCAACTAAATCAAACTTCCGGAATTTCAAAAACATAAAAATTACAATAAAATAATTAATTTATACTAACCAATTGATAGCTTAAACCCTAGAATTTTATTTCACCGAAACCATGGCTTCCTCCTTCCTTCAGATCGGGTTAAAAAGTTGGAGAAGACAATGTCTTTCTCTTTCTTTCCATTAACCAATTTTTTTATTACATATGTTTTTATTTATTTTAATTATTTATATATATTTTTACATTTTCTACTTACTATCACTAAGCCACCGTCCAATCAAATGATTAGTGGTATAATTTCCACTTTAGGCCTTAGTCCTTTATTATTTATTTTAAATTACTAAAAATTAAACTTTTACCACTTTTATGATTTAGCCCTTTTTCATTAATTAACTATCAAATCTTTGAAATTTTGGACCAAACTTCAATCCATGTATACAACAACTCCATAAACATTTAATAAAAATATTTACGAGTTCAATTTATGAAAACGAGGTCTTGATACCTCATTTTTTTAAAACTACTTGACTTAACTATTCATTTAGATAACATAAATATATCAAATTAATGTTTATTATTATACTATATTTGACTCGTAAATATTAAATATTAATATTTACGAACTCAGTCGTCGGATCTTTGGCCCCGAACCACTATTTTCGACACTATTGAAAAATGGGTTGTTTCAAGTAAACCATTCAGAAACAATGCAGAGTTCTTCCGATACTTGAGATAGTTCTACAAATACATGTGTTGCTTCTACCGAAATAAGTCATGCTTTTACCGATACTAAAAACTCTAAAGAGCTAAGAAGTCTTACCCTGCAACTTCTGCCGGAACAAGTACACAGGCTACCTATACTCCTATGAACAGAACTACCGATACAACTCAAGTCAGTGAACAACCTCTTTCCTACCCTATACTTCTACCGGTACATGCATGAGATCTACCGAAACAAGTATGCAAAATTCAAATAATCATGTCAAAACTGATGTTTATCAATCATTCATCATTCCATAACTTCAAAATATAATAGACCAACACATTATTCAAAGTTCTCAAGTCATTACATTACATTTCCTAAAGTCTATATTTCACATTGAGCAAACATACAAAATTATGTTCAACATTTAACTAAGTTCACAATAAGAAACTCAACAATCCCAACAAGTAATACAAAATATAACATCATCCTAGTACATGTCATTTAACCAAGTGATGAAAAACTACCAAACGAGCTCCACGATAATGTGACTTCTTTGAGACGATCCGATCTTCAAGCAGCCAAATAATCTACAAAACAATAAGAACATCACTAGTAAGCTTTATAGCTTAGTAAGTTCGAAGAGTCTAAAAGAGTTACCAAACGTATGCATAAAGCAGTTATAACTCAACCGAGCCAAGATAACTCATTGCTTCCTCGAGCCATATTTAACATTTCAACTTTGTTGTCCATATCATTTCTATTACCAGTACCCGATACTGCTCACACGAGCTGTCGAGGACTCGCAACATATGTGGTACCCCAACCATCGATATGGTGTCTATTTATATAATTGTCCCCTATCCCAGCCATCGGTACGGTGTCTTTTTATATAATTGTCCCCTAACGATGCTGCTCACACGAGCTGTCGAGAATATGCGCTTATGCATAAATCCAGTCATCATAGAACCTGTAATCCATTCAAGGATTCATATCTCTTTTTCGACTCACGATGATGCTCACACGAGCTATCGAGGACTCGCAACATATGCGATTCCCCAGCCAACGCATCGGTTTCATTTCATCGGCTTAAAGTCGGCTATCTTTGTTATCCCTTTCTTTCAACCTTTTTATTTCCAAATGCTTCCATTTGTTTTTAACAAGGATAAAAATAGGTACAAGTAGTATCAAAATACAAATTTACATTACGAACTTACCAGATTGAATTGTAGTGATGAAAAAGCTCTAAAGACTATTCTACTAATTTCTCTTTTCCTCGATCCGTGGAATGGTCGTAATCTAATCAACAAATCATCCAAATTCTTCATTAAATCACCTAAATATGTCATTTAATACAATTTAATCCTTTTGGAAAATTTACTAAATTACCCCTAATACTTTTCTTTTATTCAATTTAGTCCTTAAACACAATACATGCAAAATAACCTTTCTCTTACACAATCAATACCATCCGAATAACCATAGCTCTCCACAAGTCCCTACACTTCAATTATTTCACACCAATACACACAATTTTAACATTTTAACATTTTAGTCCTTAAACTCTAATTTCATCCAAAATCACTTTACAAAAAGGTCCAACCCAAACATCAAACATACAAATCCCTGAAAACCTTTCAAGAACAAGCATTTTCAACAATAGAAAGTTTCATAACATTTGACAAATTCACAAATCGGTCCTTAGATTAGCTAGGTTAAGCTAATACGAACTCAAAAACATAAAAATCACTAAAAACGATCAAGGTTTACTCACCTAATCAAGCTTCAAAAGTTAACAATGGAAAACCTAGCTCTCCTCTTTTTCTCCGTGAAGAAGATGAAAATTTGGGTTAAAATATCATTTTTCTTCTTTAATTTTATATTTATACTTAATGACAATTTTGTAAATTTTAAGACTTTCATGATTAACTTAATTAATCACTTATTAAATCCTAATTAATCCTACATTTATCAATATGTGTCATAATATACCACCTACTAAAATACTTTAGGTTAATTTTCCCATTTGGTCCTTCTAACTTAACAACTCTACTTTTGAACCTTTTACAATTTAATCCCCTTTATTCAATTAACTATCTAAACATCAAAACTTCATAATCAAATTTTTATGATGCTAACGATGTTATAAGTATTAAAAATAGATAAATTTATGACTCGAATAGTAGGAGTTGTGATTCCAAAATCACTATTTTCGACACCACAGAAAATCGGGTTGTTATAAAGACCAAGCTAGGAATGCGCCATGAAGGCTGCTCGAGTGGCGATATTATGCATACAGAAGACACTGGAGGGATATGGCAATTTGTATTTTACGTCATGTTTCAGTTTGTCTTTAACAAGGTTTTATGTTGTAATGACTTGTATACTATATATTAAGTGTTGTTATATCTAATGAGTACTTCTTTTTAATGGTGCAAATAAATAAACAAGAAGATCGTTGTAATGGAGTTACGATAGTTTAAAAAAATTTACTAAGTATTTATGTTTTATAGTACCCAAAATCTGGATTCAATAATACAGGTCAGGTAAAGGGTGTTACATGTTAGATTACTCGTCTAGGCTAAACCTTTGAAACAACATCAAGTTACTTGTCTGAGCTAAACTTATATCACATGTATCTTTGAGTCAGCAACAAAAGTTGGATCTTGGTAATCATCAATAATCACCCTATATCCATCTGTACAAGACATTTACAGAGTTTCATCGAGGCAATTTCAACATATAAAGTTCATTTATTTTTCTTTAAAATTTTGTCCAAATCTCACATTTTGTACCAAATCATAAACAATTCAAATTTCAATTAAACATAAATATATTTACAATTTAAAATATATAACAATATAAATACAATACACCATATGGACTTACCTTATTAAATCAGCAGACAAGTTGAATTGCAAGGACTATTCGATAATTTTGTATTTTCCTGAATTATCCTCGACTTGGTTCAATTATTGATCTAAACGATAATTGAATTCAATCTATCAATTCCAAATATGTTATATCATCTTATTATATGCATATGACAATTTAGTTTCATTTTTTGAATGTTCCCTAAAGTTTTTCATTTTATTCAATTTAATCCCTAAAGTCGAAATTATTATAACTCTCAAATTTGAGCCTCGATTTCAAAATAGATCTTAATTTTATCCTTCTACAGCCCTGTAATATCTATAGTTACAAAAATTTAACATCAATTTCAAATTCTTTACACTTTAGTCCTTATGTTCAAAACTAAAAACTTTTACTTTACAAATTAGTCTTTTTCCATATCTAAGCTTAAAATATAACAAATTAACACTAATCCCATCAAGCATTCAACAATGGAAACTTCAGAGAACTTTAACAGTTTTTCAAATTGGTACATGAGCCATCTAAATCAAGCTCCTAAGGCCTCAAAAATGTAAAAATTACAAGAAAATTAATTAAAACCACTTACCAAATGGAGGGTCAAATGCTTAAGCTCATAAAAATGGTTTCCTAGGTTTTTCTCAAGTGGTTTTGGTTGGAGAAGAAAGGAAATAAAGATGATGACTTTTAAATTTTAGCTTATATACATATAATTAAATTAATTAATCTTAATTTAATTAAAGTTTACTTAATTAATTCTTAAGCTTGATTAACAAATTAGTGGATAAAAATGTGCAGCCACCACCGAATATCTATTTATAAATGGATCAATTGCATAATTGGTCCTCTAATTAATTAAAAATCCATAGGGATTAACTTTTATAACTTTTACAATTTAGTCCATTTACCTTACTTAACTATTCGATTAACAAAATTAATAGATCAAATTTTAATTAAATTTTATACTAACCTTGTATTAAATAATAATATTTACGGACTCGATCATTGAAAATTGAGCTTTGAAACCTCTATTTTATACATCACCGAAAAATGGGTTGTTACAACAATCAACACATACACGAAGATTAGTAAAATCTAGATTTGGTACAATCTCTTTTTTTACTAATATTTCTAGTCTTTCTTTAGGTATATGACCCAAATGTTTATACCACAAGTAAGCAAAATTTACATTTAGCATACTACCTTAATTCCAACATTGTTATAATCAACAAGTAAATATTTCAAAAAAAAATTATCACGTTTCAATTTATATAAACCATCAATAAGGTTTTTAGACCCTAAAACAATATTTTTCTTAAATAAATTGAAACAACCATGTCCAAACTTAACATTTAACCCTAAAACATCAATTTTTGAAATAGATGTAAGGTTCATAGAAACTAAATGGTATATAAAAAGTTTAAAATAGGTTTAGGTGATAACCAATATCCAAGACTAAGCAATAACTCTTTATGCCTTCAATCAAAACCTTCATACATTTCCCCATGTATAAGAAATCTTTAGTTGGGTTTATGGTTTAGATCGAAAGAGAACCTTGAATCTTGTTGGATAGATTAGTAGTAGCACCGGAATCAAACCATCAAATATTATTAGGAACTTCAAATAAGTTTGATTTGAAACATATAAAAGCATAAAATTTACCTTCTTTTCGAACCAAGCTTTGCATTTTTGCCAATCTTTCTAATAATATCCTACTTTCTTACAAAAGCAAGTCTTATTTGTCATTCATTCCTTGTTCACGCCGTTGTAGACATTAGTTAGCATGGTTTTCTTTTTCTTAAACTTGTTGGTTTTCGCCTTAAGTCCTTTGCCAGTTTCTTGGCCCACAAGGTTGATGGAATTACTTCCTTGACTCTTTAATATCGTTTTTTCTTAAACGAGCTTAATAGCCAATTCATTAGCATCACACTTATCTTTAATAGTGTTATAGTTAATTTGAAATGACCCATAATTTAGAGGTAGTGAGTTCAATATGAACTGTACTAAAAAGGATTCATCCATCGTCATCCTCAAGGTCTTTAGCCTTGTTGCAATATTAGTCATGTGGATGATATGTCTTATACTCCCTTTGACCCACCACATTTTATGGTTGTGAGTTATGCCATTAAAATACTAGCTAGTGGCTTATCCACAGAATGAAAACATTCTTCCACAAACATATGATATGCTTTCGCACTTTCAATCTGTGGAATTATGATCTTGATGTTGTTGGTAGTAGCCAAACACAAAATCATAAGGCTCAATCGTTTAATCATTCTCATTGTTTATAGTACAACATCTCTTCCTCATTGCTTAAGTTAGTAATAACAATAGGTTTATCTTCTAATAGTGTCAAGTCAATACCCCAAACACCTAATTGGAAGTTGACTTGTTCACTTCATTAAAAAAAAGTTCAACCCATTAAATAAAGTGACAGATGGAGGTTGTGAACGAAGAGAAATAGCTACAAAATAATACATAAATGCAAAACATACATAATTGCTCAAAACATTAAATTTAATTTATGAATTCAAATAATCAATTACAATCTAAGAATATCATAATTCTCCTTTGGCTAAATACTACAATATGGTATCATAAATAAATAATTTTCATTAAATATACACGTTGTCTTTGAACATTCAAATATATATCTATATAACAAAAAATATTAGTTTATCACCATAATTGTAACACCCTTATACCAGTCCGACCGTATGGACCCGATATAAGACTATTTCATTTTGTGTCAAAATGGTTTAGTTATACACTGTACAATTTTAACATTTATACATGATGTTTTAACTTATTTAAACCAAAAATTATTAAATTAAACATACGAGATCGTTATTGGATGATCAAACGCGTTAGAAAATAATTAAAATATTGATTTTACTTGTAACAAGGTAAAATATCAATACCTACATAGAAGGTATCAATATTTTATAAAAAGTATTTATACCATAGCTAAAAATCGGTACCAAAATGACATTTTGGAATTCTGAAAAATTCAATTTTTGATGAAAATATTGATACCTTAGACTTAGGTATCGATACAATTCTTAAATATTGATACCTACCTTAAAAATGATACCAAAACCACATTCTATTTCGAAAATTTCAAGTTTCAAACCCTAAGTATCAATACCTATATCATTGTTATCGATACCTTTGATAATTTTGGAAAAATTTTAGTCAAAAAGGTAATTAAAAATCTCCTGAAAAGTTTAAGACTCATTTCAACTGTTTAAACCAAACCAATATGCATTAAAACTACTTATACAACTCCAATTTGATCACAATCACCACATTAACAAATCACTTGTGCAAACACGGTTATAACTCCAATAATTCATTTTATATAGAACCAAAATGCTTCATTTCAATATACCAAAACAAATGGAGTTTTCAAAAGTGAGATTTAAGCCCTACCACTTAAGGACACATTCGATCTACTTATGTATATGTCATTTTAACACGAAATATAATACCTAAATTTGTTTCCCTTGAAGATGTGATGTGATGAGAGGTCTCCTAGCCTAACATTAGCTCCTCAAGGCTAACTGTACCTATGCATTGAAATAAACGTGTTAAGTCAGTGAAGGCTTAGTAAGCACTACAACAATAATTAAATATTTGAATCATAACACTAAGTTTACTTATTCATTTATTACATACTCACACACATGTAAATTCCTACAAACTTTAATAAAATTAACTTACCTTTAATAGTTGTTAAACTCACCTCAATACTAAGATGATTCACTTTCATTCCTAATTCATATCCTTGGCTCATAATAAACTATTATAGAATATATCGGATATACGGAATAAATATAGAGGTGTATTATTATGCACTAATGAACAGAGAGCACTAAGGTGTTATACGGAGACCACGAATGTGCTAAACGGAGAGCACTAATCACACTAATAAACAGAGAGCGTGCTAGGGTCCCTTAATGGCATACCACTAATATCGCAATAGTTCTAACTTGTCTACTTGGGCATCAAAATCTAATTTAGTACCATTTCTCATAATTAATATATCACACGAAATAATTTTCCACAAATATACCATTAACATTTTTCACCTACATTTTCTCTAATAATTCCATAACTTCACAATTTAATCATTTGTTTATAATTTATATATACATACAATTCACTACATTTCTATTATAAATAGTTTCTATACTAAAATCATTAACATTGAAGGAGGTTAATTTTTAAATTCGTGTAGTACTTACAACAAAAGGTTGAGATGGAGTATTTTCTTCTCTTCTCACTCCTTGGTCTTCTCTTTCCCTTCAACTTGATCTTTCCCCTTCTTTCATTTCTCTTCAATTTCATATAAAGCATATATCATTTATAAGTTGAAACTAAAATCAAATAATTTTTCTATGCTAAATTATGAAAATAAACATGTATGACATGATAATTTATTCATCTCTTACCTTAACACCTTGAAAACCCAAAACCCTGCTCATGTTTTTCTCTCTCTTAACACATTTATGGGGGTTTCCTCAAGAGATTAAGATAGTCACTTGCCTTCTTTTTAATTTTTCTTAAAGAAATTTCAAAGAAAAACGAAGATTTTGAGCTTGGAGAGTTCAACAATGGTGGAAGGACAAAAAGAGAAATAAAAGAAAAGTTTAATGGAGATTTTGGGGTGAGTTACGTTTTAAGTGAATGGAAAGATGATATATTTTCATCTTTTTTTCCATTTTTCTACACAATTCCACTAAAATATCTCACCCTTTTTAATTAAAATGGTAAAATTGTTAAGGAGTCCGTTAGCCACCCATCTTTACACTTTTACCCATAATCATTACACCTAAAAATATCTACTTGATTATTTACCCTTTTATCCCTCCTCGTTTTTCATAATTCCTAAGATGTCTCATACTTTACTTTAGTTAAATTTCTTCTTAAGCCTTCCTCCCTTTCCACTACTACTAAGTCTCACCTAACTTATTATTTTTCCTACTTTGGTCACAACAACTCTTTATTCTTTAACTCAAGTCAATGCTTCTGTTTAAAATCTACCTAATTTAATACTCAATATTCTCATTTATTTTATTTCAAGAATGTGCACTAATTCTTAACTCGATCCATCATTGTATCTAACTCCGAGTTAAAATGGGGATGTTAAAATTCTCTCCCCCTTAAAAAAATTTTGTCCCCGAAATTTACCTGACGTAAACAACTGTGAATATTGTTGTCTTATAGTTTCTTGTCTTTCTCACGTTGCTTCTTTCGAATTATGATGTCTCCACAGGAATTTTACCAACGGAACTCGTTCGTTTCTCAATTCCTTCACTTATCGAGCAAGGATCTTAATTAGCTCCTCTTCATAAGTCAAATTCGATTGTACTTCTAGTACTTCAGGAGTAATCACATGAGATGGGTCAGGTCGATATCTTCGTAACATCCAAAAAGGCTTATTTGCATAAAATGATTAAAAATTCATGTTGATTTCAATAATTGAATGAAATTAATGTAATAGATCAAATCGTGTCCTGATCGTGAAAAAGGCAAAATTACGAATTTACCCCTGAAGTTCACTTTAACTGCAATTTCGTCTGGTAAGTTCGTAACGTTAAAATTTCATTTAAATAGTGCATTATTGTACTCTTTATAATTGTTGCAGAATAGTTTATGGTATGTGAAATTGAGAAAGATGAAAAAGAAATGAATGAAAGAGATATCAAGCTTTGACCCGGTAATTTAAAGCTGACACGATGTCTAAGGTATCACATGTGTTGCGAGTTCTCAATAGCTCGTGTGAGTAGCATCGTGACTCGAAAAATAAATATAGATCCTAAATGGATTATAGGCCCTACGATGGCTGGGAGTATGCTTTATGCATACTCTCGACAGCTCGTGTGAGCAGCATCGTTAGGGAATAGTTTAAAGTACAGACAGGCACTGTACCGATGGCTGGGGTACCGCATACGTTGCGAGTCCTCGATGGCTCGTGTGAGTAGCATTGAGTGCTAGTAACAGAAAATTTATAGACATGAAAGTTAAAACATCAAATATGGCTTAAGAAAGAAACAGTTCATCCTTGCTCAGTTGAGTTATAATTGCTTTATGCATATGATTGGTAACTCTTTAAACTCTTCGAACTTACTAAGCTATGAAGCTTACCAAAGATGTTATTGTTGTTTCGTAGATTATTTTGCTACTTGAAGATCGGATCATCTCAAAGAAATCACACTATCGCGGAGCTCATTGGTAGTTTTATTTCATCACTTGATTATATGGCATGTATTAGAATGATGTTACCCTTGAAATGCTTGATTTTGGATTGTTGGTTTCTTTGTTGAACTAAACTTGCTTGCTTGATGTTCTAATTAAGCAAATGTGTTTTAGTGATGAGTTGACATGTGAATTTAAGAGTCCTTGTGTTGATTGATTATATTTTGTGTTATATGATGAAACAAGTATTGTCATGTATAGATTTTGCAAGATGAGAATTTGAATAAGAGTCTTGTATTGAATGATGATTGATAAACTTGAGGACTTGCGTGATTAAATGAGTTATGCATACTTATTTCGGTAGAACCCCTACATGTATCGGTAGAAGTACAGGGCAAGAGAGAGGTTATTCACTGACTTGAGTTGTATCGGTAGTTGCATTATAAGTACCAGTAGTTTTGCTCATAGGAGTATCGGTAGTTAATGTACTTGTATCGGTAGAAGTTGCAGGGTAGGACATCTTAGCTCTCTGGAGTTTTTAGTACAGGTAGAAGCATGATTTGTTTTGGTAGAAGCTTCACTTGTATCGATAGAAGTCTGCATTATTTCCTGAATTATTTACTGACTTAACAACTACCGATACTTGTCTAACAGGTACCGGTATAAGTCTCTTAGAATTGTGAAAATGACATTTTTAACCTTATTGAGTTGATAAACAAAGTAAGAATAACGAATTATAAATGTATGTATTTTATTAAATCAAGGATAATGTTAAAATAAGATTTGAATAGGTAACGATTTGAGGCACGAATGCATGTGACCTCGAAACCCTAGCCGGCGACGATGTTGGGTTTGAGTACTATACAATGATAGTGAGAAGGATTGATGTAGCTTGGATGATATTGTGATATTATGGCTGACATGGAATATGGATGTCATGATTTGTGATATGAATATTGATTCTTTCATGCGATGTAATAATGAATATGTTTGGGTGATAGGTAAGCTAGTGGTGAAAACTATGTGTTTAAGACACAGAGCCATGTGATCCCAAGTGGAAAATATTCGTACATGACTCTTAAATTCTTGCATGATTGAATTTGATTCTTGATTGATTGAAAAAGTTGTAAATGAATGTGTGAGATTAAATGAAGTTAGTATTCTGAGCTACAAGTTGTAATTGTATAAATTGTGATTTATTTGTATGTATAAAAAAAAATAAAAGACTTGAACAGTTCTGTAAACCTTGAGACCTTGGACAAGAGATGATTAAGGTTTTTGGGTGTTACAATAACATTATGTTACTTATTCATTTAATACATACTTACACACATGTAGATTCTTACAACTAAACTTCACTTTAATAAAATTAACTTACCTTTGATAGTTATTAAACTAACCTCAATACTAAGATGATTCACTTTCATTCCCAATTCATATATTTGGCCCATAGTAGACTATTATAAAACATACCGGATATACGGAACAAATACAGAGGTGCATTATTATGCACTAATGAACAGAGAGCACTAAGGTACTATACAGAGAGCACGAACATGCTAAACGGAGAGCACTAATCGTACTAATAAATGGAGAGCGCACTAGGGTCCCTTAATGGCATGCCACTAATATCGCAATAGTTCTAACTTTTCTACTTGGGCATCAAAATCTAATTTAGTATCATTTCTCATAATTAATATATCACACAAAATAATTTTCCACAAATATACCATTAACATTTTTCACCTACATTTTCTCTAATAATTACATAACTTCACAATTTAATCATTTGTTTATAATTTATATATACATACTATACACTACATTTTTATTATAAATAATTTCTATACTAAAATCATAAACATTTAAGGAGATTAATTTTTAAATCCTTATAGTACTTATAACAAAAGGTTGAGATGGTGTATTTTCTTATCTTCTCACTCCTTGGCCTTCTATTTCCCTTTCTCTTCAACTTGATCTTTCCCCTTCTTTCCTTTCTCTTCAATTTCATATAAAGCATATATCATTTATAAATTGAAACTAAAATCAAATAATTTTTCTATGCTAGATTATAAAAATAAACATGTATGACATGATAATTTATTCATCTCTTACCTTAACACCTTGAAAACCCAAAACCCTACTCATGTTTCTCTCTCTCTTAACACATCTATGAGGGTTTCCTCAAGAGATAAAGATAGTCACTAGCTTCTTTTTAGTTTTTCTTAAAGAAATTTCAAAGAAAAAAAAAAGATTTTGAGCTTGAAGAGTTCAACAAAGGTAGAAGGGCACAAAGGGAAATAAAAGAAAAGTTTAATGAAGGTTTGGGGGTGAGTTACGTTTTAGGTGAATGAAAAGATGATATATTTTCATCTTTTTTTCCATTTTTCTACACATTTCCACTAAAATGTGGTCATTACATTTACCCATAATCATTACACTTAAAAATATCTACTTGATTATTTACCCTTTTATCCCTCTTCATTTTCCATAATTCTTAAGATGACGTATACTTTACTTTAGTTAAATTTCTTGTTAAGCCTTCCTTCCTTTCCACTGCTACTAAGTATCATCTAACTTATTATTTTTCCTATTTTGGTCACAACAACTCTCTATTCTTTAACTCAAGTTAGTGCTTCTATATAAAATCTTCCTAATTTAAAATTCAAAATTCTCATTTATTTTATTTCAAGCATGTGCACTAATTCTTGATCCGATTCATCATTGTATTTAAAATGTGGATGTTATTATAATCTTCATTATTCATAGAATAAATATCTCACATTTGAGCAAATTTTCAAGTTCTAAGGAGTAGCAAAAGTCAATTCTTCCAATTTTCCATTATAAACATTTAATTAATTACATGGATACTGACAATTTTACATACATAATTTATCTAGCATCTATGAAAACTTTCTAATTTGATGACCTTGATGACTAACAAATTAAATACATCACATAGACATCAAATTAAAAATGTTGAACTTTAGGGGATAAAAACTTTTAATGCTCATCATATAAAATGCATAGAATATTCATGACTTGATATATCCCCAAATTTATATATCAAATATAACCAAAATATATTGAACCTCATGTAATGACCTAATGGTTAAAGATGTTTATCGATTTAGATGTGATTTAAATTCGAATCGTGTTAATCGTGTTGATTGTTTGATTTCTCTTATGATCAACTTTTAATCCAATACGTCCATCAAGTAATTGAATGAACTGATAGTATTAAACTTCTATTAAAGCAAAACACTTGATCCTTTTAGACTTAATTTATCCATAAAATTGGACTGAAAATCTTAGAGATGCTCGACTTATCAATTTATCTTGTAAGCTCTTGAGAGCTCATGTAGTCCATGTCGAATTAATCGTATTATGGACCAAAACAATGAATCTATTTGAAACAGCTCATTTTGTTTCAAAAAAACCCATGCACGAGCAATAATTAATTTTAATTCCCCACCAAATTACTTTAGACTGAGGGTAGGTCCTGGCGAAAAAGTTAATTAAACACAAAACATTATTCGAGATAAAGATTCATATATGTGCATGTGTTAAATATGTATATGAAAGCTAACCAGGCTTCACATGTCAAAAGCTGAAACACTGAATATATATATATATATTGAAAGCTAATGGACATCAATTTATATGACTCAAGATAGAACCCATTTCAGAGCCATTATATACACGTTGTGATACTGATACTACCATTCCTCAATTGCTTCGAAACTTACACTGCAAAGGCATCATGCATGATTGGGTTCATTCATAAAAAAGTCACATCAATGATTCAATGGGGGTGCAGTTTGAAAGGTGATGGTTCCTTGGTTAACAAAATGGCAGAGACCACATGTGGCAATGGGGTCAAGAAGCAGGCAAGGAATGGTGGGTGGGTACATATCATCCAATGGCACCTTTAGATCCTCACCAATGCTGGCATTTATGGAGGTCCAGTATGTGGAACCATCACCTTACATTATCGGGTTTTCATGCTATGGGAAAAAATGAAGAAGAAGAAGAAGAAAGCTTCAGCTGCATGGGCTCTTGTATTAGATAATTTAAAATTGTACATCCAATTCTGCATTTTTTTTTTTTTGAAAAAAAGCATTTATAGTTCATAAATCAGACTAGTAAATAATTTTCAATGACTAAAAAAATTCGTAGGGATATATAGAACATGGAAGGTTTTTATGAGAGAAAGATGGCCCAATTTTGATTGCCAAATCAGTCGAACAGTTTGTTTGCCTTCGTATCACGTCTCAGACATTTCCTACATATCCCTGTCCGTAGGAAATATAAACTTACATGTGTTACTGGTACCTTCTGTTTATCCAGATTTCCTTCCTTTCTAGTAGTAGTTTTGTCCTAGTTAAATTATTAAAATTTTAAAATAAAATCAAGTAACAGTGTGCGAACTCAAGTTAGTTCCTAAAATAGAAAATTTTTTATTTAATTTTTTTATAATTTATAAAATTTTAAATTAATATTGATAAAATTGTATTTTGACTTTCAAAAATTAATAAAATGTTTAATTTAATTTTTTAAAATTTATAAAAATGTAGATTATTGAAATGATGAACTTGCATTTTTACTATTGTAAAAATATAAAATTTAATTCTGTCGTAAAAAAATTTTCTAGCTTCGAACTTGTCAAGTAATACATTTTTAAGGATATCTATTTGGTACACATTGATGAAGTTTTTTCACTTTATAAGTGGTGTTAAAGAATCACCACTTGTCTTTAATTAATAAATAGGTATAAGGTGATACAAGAGTCACAAGGCTAAAACTTTAATCTGGCAAATCACGCGGCTTTAGGCGATTTTTTTCTTCAAATTCACTTAAGTTAATCTTACTCTCGCAAAATTAAAATTCTCATAAAATTTCTCTAAAACATTGAAACAAAGTGGAAGCAGTCTCGAAACGAAACAGAAAAGAACGAATAAGAAAACGACATAGGAAAATAACACATACCAAGAATTTGAGTAAATGCTATCAAATATATTCACAACTATGAATGAAATGATTATAAATGAGGGGAAAGACTCCTATTTATAGTTGAGTTACCCCAAAAACCAATGGTACAGATTGAGTTACATCGACGGTCAAGATTACAGTTTATCTACAATTGAGAGTCCTAAGAGATTTAAATTTTATACAATCTTATCCCTTTAGGATTTACATTATTTACGCTACTAACTCTAGTTATACTGGAGTGTTTCATTGGGGCACCAAAGCTTCAAATATATGAGTTTCTTCATATGTTTCACGAGTCGAATCAGTTCAAACGGGTTAAATGAGCTCCATTTCATCAATTGATCTATATGGGATGCTTTTTGCGCAATCGTCACGGATTTTGATTCGCAGCCCGTGACACAAGTGTATAAAAAATTAAATATATAAATAAATATAATACTTATCACACCTTCAACTTGCTTGTAAAATCTAAAAAACTCAACAGACGATGCATTAAATAATTACCAATAAACACACATTTGACAATCTTATGGAGTTTAAAAAACTCTAATGAATGAATCAAATAATAATTTTTTAATAATTTCAATTTATTTATTTCAATCTTCCTATGTTGAATCTCGCTTTTGTTGAAGCCCAAATTTGTCTGGACCTATTGGAAATTGAATTTATTTAAATTTAAGTTTATTTTAAATTTAAATTTATTTTAAATTTAAATTTAGAAAGTCCAATTAAAAAGTCCAAAACAAAGTACAATTACAAATTGCCCAATTACAAACAGCCCAATTACAAATGGCCCAAGTACAAATGGCCCAAGTACAAACGGCTCAATGGCCCAAAGTCAGCCCAAATACCCTAAACTTAATCAGCTACAACAGATGCTGCTACCACCTCCCCCTCAGCCAACCAGAGGCCGCCACGTCATCACCAAGTTGCACCACCAGCAACTTGCACTGCCATCAGCTGCTTCAACCGCCACTGCCATCGCCGAACCTGCAAAAACAAAGGGATTAGATGTACATTTAATTGCTAAAAACAAATAATCATCATTGTAAATCTGGTTATAAAACCAGATTCAAACAATTTTGTAAAGGAGAAAAAAATTTTCCCAGAAAAAGATCAATATAGAATAGTTAGCTTGCGAAAATTAGAAAACACAAGGCAATCAATATCAAAACGGTGAACAGAATACCAAGCAATCTCAGGTTCGGTGTTAGCCAGGTATTAATTTCTAAAAGTATATACACTTATTGCTCATTTATTATCCCGTATGCATCAAAGGTAACCGTCTGTATTCGGTATAGGCTAATGTATATCATTCATTAAGTCTTTATTATTGTTTGCTAATATTCATAGTATTCAATGCTCATAAGTATAATAATAATAATAATAATAATAATAATAATAATAATAATAATAGTAACGTTAATGACATTAATAACAAACGAACCGTATTCTTAATGACTATTAATAATAATAAATATTTTTAATAATAATAAATAACGTTTTAATAATAAAAAAAGGAAATTGAATGGACAGAAGAACCCCCTCGTTGTGCCGCCGCCGGAGGTCCGTCGAAACCATCACCAGATATCACCCATGCCTTTACGAATCTGCAAGAAAACAAGGAAAATATGTTAAAACTCTAAAAAATAGAAAGTAACAGAATCGCAAAAAAGAGATTTCTTAAAAACTGTTAAAAAGGAAAAGATCGGGATTTGATCTCACCGGATCTAAACCCGATATTTGTTTTAAAAAGAACATACAAAAAAAAAAGGAAAGAAAAGGACGATTTACCTTCGACGGAGGCGCATAGCGCGTGGGAAGAAGCACAGCGACGGAGACACGTCTGGACCGGCGCGCGTGACTAGGCGCGACGGCGATGCGCGATAACGCGCGACCGCGGATCAAGGTGCGTGGTGGCAACGCGCGACGGACGGCAACCAGCCCGACCGATCGGAGCATGGCCGGCCGAGGAGGGACGAGAGGTTTTTTTTGAAGGGTTCTTTTGGATTTTTTTTTTTTGAAAAGGCTGAAAGAAATGATTTTTTTCTCTGAAAAGGGGTATTTATAGGCCCTCAAAACGGTGTCGTTTTGAGGGCTGAGTTTCAGCCCTAGAACGGCGCCTTTTCGAACTATTACTCATGTCCGACCCAAAATCCGACCCGACCCGACTTAGGATCCGCGTGTTTTTGAGAAAAGGGATATTTATGCATTTGGTCATTCCGTTTTTTCCCAAATTTTCAATCAGGTCCTTCTCGTACTTTTAATTAATTTTAAATTGGCCCAATGGTTTTCACGGTTTTTCAATTTAGCCCCTCGACCTTTTAAAAGCATCAGGGATGCCACGTGTCATGATTTTGGCTTATTTATGTAAATGGTCCCCTTTATTTCTAATTTGTTTTAATTTATCCTTAAATCAGGTTCGCTTTAATTACAAAATTGCCCCAGAAATTTTCCATGGTTTTCAAAATAGTCCTCTGGCTTTAGGATGCCTGAGGGGCTGTCACGTGTCATCTGTTTTTGGTTTTATTACCTCGAGGGTCCCTAAACTGTCCAAAAATTCCATTTTTACCCCTGAACTTCCAAAAATCCTATTTTTGACCTCGAAACTTCCAAAAATTCCATTTTTACCTTTGAACTTCCAAAAATCCTATTTTTGACCCTGAAACTTCCAAA
Source organism: Kokia cookei (assembly GCA_039519145.1). Classification (NCBI taxonomy): domain Eukaryota; kingdom Viridiplantae; phylum Streptophyta; class Magnoliopsida; order Malvales; family Malvaceae; genus Kokia; species Kokia cookei. The sequence continues at coordinate 9,539,291 of CM076910.1, forward strand.
AATTTTATTTTACCCCCGAACTTCCAAAAATCCCATTTTTGACCCCAAAACTTCCAAAAATTCCATTTTTACCCCCGAACTTTCTAAAATCCCATTTTTTACACCAAAACTTCCAAAAATTCCATTTTTAGCCCCGAACTTCCTAAAATCCCATTTTTGACACTGAAACTTTCAAAAATTACCATTTTACCCTCAGATGTCCAAAAACTCCATTTTCGACCTCGAAACTCTCAAAATTACCCTTTTACCCCTAAATGTTTAAAATTTCCATTTTTAACCTCGAATTTTCCCAAAATTACCATTTCACCCCCGAGAATCCAAAATTACCATTTCCCCCCCCCCGTGGGTATCCAAAAAGTCTCATTTTCGAACCCGATCGCACCTTTTTTTTTCACCATCAATATTTGTGTTTATTTTAACCATTATGTATTTGTATTCTGCATTTTTGTGTTTTTCGTCATTTTATCTTTTGATTTATCTTGTTTTGCGTTATTTAATATCTATTATTAACTGCTTATTCATATTTAACTCGCATACTTGTTTTCAAAGTTGTTTTTTTTATAAAAGCTTTAAAAATTGAGGCAATATTCTTTTATTTCGAGTTTCGAAAATTTGTGCCTTAACTCACTAGGTGCAATTTTTCTTCAAATCGAAACAATCGAATACCTTTAATCGAGGCAATGTTTCCTTATCTTCGATTTTGAAATATTGCGCCTTAACTTACTATGTGCAACCTTTCTACAAATCAAGATAATCAAATATCCTCTTTGTAAAAATTTTAAAAAAATGAAGTTTTACAAAGGAAAGCTCATTATTTCTGGATCTTGAAATGTCGTGTCCTAACTCACTGGACGTAGCTTTTCTTCCTCGATCACTTTGAAATAGCGGGATTTCCAAACAAACTCGATTTCTTTTAAACTTAACTCCTGCATTTAAGGATCGCATTTTAAGCTTTATTTGAACTTTTAAATGTTACAAATTAAGACCCGAAAATAATCAATACGATACCAATTTTGGGCGTATGAGGGTGCTAATCCTTCCTCATGTGTAACCGACTCCCGAACTTATTTTTTTGGATTTTGAAGACCTACATGTTCTCAAAACGATTTTTTAAAACGTTTTATGGTGATCCAATCACACCGAACGAAGGATTAGTGGCGACTCCCATTATTTTTTGATTTTAAAATAATTTTCGAAACTCGTCGTTTTCCAAAAAAGGATGGTTTCGACAGGTATAGAGCATATAATTGAAAAAATAGTATTAATACATCATTTCATATTTGAGTTTCACTTTTTTTCAATGTAATATTTATTATTTTTGGTTTATTGTGGTATTTATATTTGATAAATTATATCACTTGGCGCATAAAAGTAAAAATGTTAACTTTTTATTATTTAATTAGAATTTTAGGATTTATTTGATCGAAATTCATAATTAATTAATAATATTAACAATTAAATTTCATTAAATCAACTTTAAAACCCGAAAAAAAAAATACATTCATTAAATTGTATTTAACAAATAAACATAAAAATAACCAAATTTATTTTATTAACACAATCATAAAAATTCATACTTACCAATATCAGCAATTAATTTTTTTACAAGTCAACTTAAAATTTTGACTAAACACTAAAAATTAATATAATTAACATCTAAATGCATAATTATTGCCAAATATAAATAAAAGGTTGAACCAAAAATTTAGAAATATTACATTAATAATTTAAAAAATATGCATGACTCCATTATTTCCACTTAGGATGAATTATATTTTTCCTATTATATTTCTTTCTTTGTTAACCGTAGAAATAAAATTATAGAACTCAAAAGTGGTTTCAATGAAAAAGAAAATTTATTTATTTTAAGATATTCGAATTCGAGCATCTATGTGTATAAGATGTATATGCGTTGTTAAAGAGTTAAAAAATTATGAACAAATATTACCATGTAATCACATCAGTATATTTAAAAAAATAAAATTAAATGCAACTAGGAATGATTGTCCAAGGACCAGTTGATGAAGTATCTTAATTCATATGCTAAAAATTATATATTATTATTTTTGTTAAATTATATTTAATAATAATTATATTAAAATATGATTAGATTATTTAATATCATTTTATTAAATTATATTTAATAATAACAATAATCATCTACCTAAAAGAATTCTGTTAAAGGTACTCCGATTATTTTAGTTTTTTTTTTATATTATTACAACATCTATTACATTCAACCAAACACAAAAATATTATTATAGTTCTATTTCATTATATTCAACCAAACAATTGAATTTTTTATTGCAGCTATATTCTATTACAACCTTATTCCATTACAATCATATTCAATTATAATGAATCAAACGCACTAATAATATGTGGGATAAGAAAACCAAATAAGATGAACCAGCTAACCAACTAATAAAGAAAAGGAATTTAATATTTATATTTATTTCTTAAAAAAATTTAATATTTACAATAAATTTACTTCAGGTTTTATCGATTTTGTTGGTCTAACATCATAAGTTAGAATGTTGCGAGCTAGAGATACCAACGAGGTCAAGAACTTATGAGCTCAAGCAAATTCACAATCTCGCAAGCATAGGTTGTAGGGATCACACTTTTGACATAAACACATCACATTTATTTTTTTATAACAATTCATACTTACAAGATACTAATTCTTTTTCATACGTAATTGATTCTCGAATTTAATTCTTATTTTTGAGTTAAAAATGTATAATGAAATCTCGATTTTGTTAAATAAAAATATATTTTTGCTCAAGGAAAAAGCTAGAAAATTTTTTTAGGGGCCGAAATTAAATTACAATTTTTACGATAGTAAAAATATAATTTTTAAAAGATTAAATCAAAATTTTATCATTTTTAAGAAAAATCAAAATGCAATTTTACTTTTATTAATTTAAAATTTTAAAATTTTTAAAGCACCTAAAGGAAAAAAATTCATTTAGAGGATAGGGTCTTTATCAATCCCCTGAGTTCATCCCTGTTTTTTCTTGTCAATTATACCTAAATAATAATAAAAATTGCTGATTACTCTTTATTTTAAATTTATACTAAACAAACAATTTTGAAGTTAAAATTACTTTTGGAAAGTGTTTTTGAACCCAAAAGTAAAGAGAGTTTTTTTTAGCTTCTCTTTTTGGTAAAAACACTTTTAAGAGCAAATGACAATTTTAACTCTTATAAAATATTTTATCTCTTAGATAATAAAATATGTTAACATGAGGAACATATTTACTAGTTATGTCATATGCAATCGCCTGAATTTCGAGGCACTCTTTGAGCCCCCACTAAAACCGTATATGAGACTTTCATCTCGTACAACTCAAACAAAAACATCCAAGTAATAGCTGAAACAGATATGAAATAAAAAGTTTGAAACTTCTTAATCTTTTCATTCAATTTTATCTAAAAACACAAAAGAGTGAAAATCCGAAAACTCTTTTTTGTAGTTGTAATTATAATGCCAAAATATCAAGTCGACACAGTCGTCTTTATGTTGATCGTTACATGCCTCTTGAATCTTCTATTTACCTACTTATTTCTTTTTCTTTGCTTTGATTTGTTCTTTGTATGAAATGTGGTTTTATTCTTGTTTTCTTTCTTTTTTATAGGAATTCTCTTGTTAACACCTTATGAATCAATTGAAACTTCAGATTCATATTAAGACCGCGATAATTCAATAAAACCTTCAAATTACTTTCCTATTAAAATTTATTTTAAATATATAATATTATATATTTAAATTTTTATTGGTTATATTTTAATATTTAAAATATAGTTTATATATTCAAATTAATTTTTATAAATAATTAATATTAATTGCTTAAAAATATTTAAAATTTATATTTCAAATAATAAATATTAACAATAAATTATTTTTTATATTCTTACTAAAATATCATAATATTATTTAAATGCATATTTTTACTTTATAACATCATGTCTAAAATGAGCATTTTATTTCTCAAAATACTTTTTGACACTAAACACTTAAATCTTAAATTAAACTTTTTAAAAATACTTCTCAAAATCACTTTTTCACAACACTTTTTAAAAACACTTTTCAAAAGTAATACTAACCTAACAGGTCTAATGTTCGTAAAATTATTATGACAATTATTTTTAATTTAAGGGTACTGTTGTCATTTTTCTTAATTTTCTTTATCTATTTCCTAATTTTATTTTACCCAATCAAACAAATGTAATATTATCATATGGCTATCCATTCAACCTACCAAGCTGTGTAATATTTATTATGTTCTCTATTTCATTTGTATCGATACGCAATTGGAGCAAGGGAGACCAAACCTCATAATTTTGAAAATTTATCATTAAACACTTTAAATTTTTTAAAATTTTTAATTACACTTCTAAAATTTTTAAAAATTTTAATTAAACGCTCTAAAAATTTTAAAAACTTTTATTAAACCACAAAAGTTTTTAGAAATTCTCATTAGACTCCTAAAATTTTTGAAAATTTTAGTTAAACTCCCATAACTTAATAGCACGTTCCAGACTATTCTTTCTACTTTATTTTAGGGATAATATAAATTTTGAACCTTGAACTTAGTAACTAGGTTCACTTTGGTACATCTATTTTTTTTTTTTTCATTTTAACACTTGAACTTGACAAGATTCACTTTGGTTCTTAAATTTGAAAATTATAAAAGTTTGGCTATCAGTCTTAGAGTGCCACATTATTACTTGAAAATTAAAAAAATTATATAAATTTTCAAGTTTTGATGTGGTACAGTCTCTAAGCATCACATTCAGTGTTTTAATAATTGAGTCGGTAATTCAACAGGTTAAACCACTGATTCCTGCTTCAATTAGTTTGATCGGTCCAACCACCGGACCAACAATAACTAAATAAATAATTAAAATTTCATAAAATTCTAAAAAAATATTAAACCGGTTCAATTTATTCAACAGTCGATTTTTATCCCAATTTTTTATATTTACCAATTTCAAGTAGTTTTCGAGTAAATCGATTTAACCCTTTTGTTCGAACCATTATATGGATCAATTCTTAGTCCATCCAATCCAGTCATATTTCAGTAACAATGGTCACATCATCATATCTTAACAGAATCCAAATTCATGGACCAAAATAAATCTAGTTGTTAAATTCAATAACTAAAGCCAATCAAATAATACAAGTACTAAAATGAAACTAGTTGCGAAATTCACAGGAAAAAGTGATATCATCCCCATTCCGAACATGGGATTGGATTTATTTAGTATTTTGTGTATGGCTGAAAGTATGGTGTGGTGTATAGGCAGGTTTAGAAGAAGGGGTTGCTTAAGCAGTGTTGTGAAGCGACAGCGACTCCTATTACAAGCAAAGCATACAGCACCATTTTTTTCCTTTCCAGATCTCAAATCTGAAACTTTTGCAACACTTCGTATGTATAATGTTATTATACATCAACTGACTGCATCATCACTTTCATACCTAATCACCTACCATTGACTCATTTATTTTATTTTTTTTTAATTAAAAAGAACAAAATCCTAATAACAACGTGATTAATACGATTCGAATTCACGTCATACTTGAGAGGATGAGCGCCTTAATCATCAAACTAACTTTTTTTTCTTTGGTCAGGATTTCTTCAGGCCCTACTACTTTGATTGGTGTCAAATCTCATATCAAAGTTTAATATATTTAGTCTTTTGATTTTATTAATTAAAAGATTTGATTTAGTTTATTTTCATAGAAAAGAAGCCAACAAATGTGAGATGCCTTAAAAAAATAAATCTTAAAATTACATATAGGTTTGATCTTCATGTATAATTTGATATATGAATTTTGATTTAATGTAATTATATATATGAAATTTTAATTATGGTTCAAATGTACATATAAAATTTTAATTTTGATTTCATTATACATATTTAAAAAATAAATACATCAATTTATTTTTATATTAAATAAATATAATTATTTGTGTATGTGATATGTAAATGTAAAATGGTTCTATATCGATAATTTTATTTGTGAATTGTGAAAATTAAATATAATAAGATATTTATATATAAAATTACACAAAATCAAAATTTGTGTATAACATTAAACATTTAACCAAAATCTATGTTTAATTAATTCAAAATTCTTTTAAGAGATGGAATTGAATTATAAAATTTTTTAGAAATTAAAACATAATTTTTTCATATATATATATAATTTTGTTAATTTTTAAAAGATTTAATATTTTTTATTTAAAAAATAAAATACATTTTCATCGTATATTAATTTATAATTTAATCATTTATTATAGTAATGTTGCTATTGGGGAAGGGATAATGAAGGTGAGGATTTTTTTTTTTCTTTTTTGGTGTAAAGAAATAAAAGAAATACATTAATTTAAAACCTATGAAATCTCTCTAGGTGGAAGTGTTAATAGAAGCAAATCTTCTTCTTTATCAAAAGCCATTTTAGTTATATGATCCGTATCTTTATTCTCTTATTTAGAAATGTATTGTAATAACTATTGATCAACTTTCATCAGAAGTAGATAAATCTATGAGATTAAAGCTGAATTCGAGAATAAGGAGGATTCTTGAATGGTCTTTGCAACCTTTACACTATCGGTCTAAATCAATATTCTCTCATAATTTCGATTCTGCAACATGTTCAAACCATCAAATATACCCCATAATTCAGCTTAAAAAACTAAACACTTTCCCAAGGATTTGCTAAAAGCTAAGGATCCATTTTCCTGCATGATCTCGCAGAATTCCTCTCGAAATTATGACTCCGAAACCCTTGACAACACTGTCTATATTTAAATGAACCCAATCATCTTAATGAAAGTGAAGTTTTGAAGATTAAGATGAAGGCTCACCATGATATTTTCTTAAAATTATTTTAAGTTTAAGTCGAGTTTATAAAAAATTAAAAAGATAAAAATATTTTTACAATGATATTTATTATTTTATAAATAATATATTTAATTGAGTTAGGAGATTAATAAATACATATAAATAAATTTTAAACTTTTGATGAAGGAAAAATTAAAGTATATTTCGAAATCCACAATTATAGTGGCTCTTATCTTATTTTTAAAAGAAATTCCGAAATCCTGAATGAGTAAAAACTAATCCTAATATTATAACTTTACATTTACCAACAAAAATATTATGAAAATTTTAACGTATTTATGCGCCTGCTCCAATACGAAATTCTATGTTCCAAGTTTCCACATCACACTTTCAATAATCCCTCAACAACAATAATATAATATAATGTAGATATAATAATAATAAATCTTTTTAAAAGTATCTAATTATAATTAATGTATTTGTGTAACTGCAATCAGAGTCTATTTATTCATATAATGATTAAAATTAATTATTATAAAATAAAATAGACGGATCGATAATTGAAATATATCCAAATCTAAATTAAAATAAATTTAAAAAATACTCACATATGATATATTTAAATTTACAATAAAATTTGGATTAAAAATCCATCTATACATAAATTTGAATTTAAACATTCAAAATTATAAGAGCTCATATTTTACTAAAAAGGGTTAAAAATAAATGAATATAAAGTTAATACGTAGTTTGTATCTTGAAATTATTCAAAAAATTTTAATTGCACTCAAGATATTATCTTTGCACTAACACCGTTTAGTTTGCTGATGTAGCACTAGAGATCAATATGATGATTACACGTAACAATCTCTTAGTAAAATACATGGGGACATAAATTAAAAAATTAAAAATATTTAAAAAGATATAAATTAATAAAAAATTCACATTAAGAATGAACCTGGACAAATAGTTGTTTAGATATTAGATTCATTCTAAATGAGTCTTTTTATATGTTTTCATTTTTTTTTAAATTTATTTATATAATTTTAAAGATTTTTTTTATAATGGGATGGAGAATGAAATAGTGTGGGATTAAATCTAAGCTCTCATCATATAACATAATACTTTTGTCATTATACCAAGAGATTGTTGGCAAATTTTTTTAATCTGTTAATATTTGTTAATCATGTATCATATTAAGAGGTTTTCGCGTGTTATCATTGAATTGATCATCAATGATACATCAAAATAGACTAATAGTATTAATATAAAGATACCAATTTGAATAACATAATATAAATTCAAGCACTAATTAAATAAAAAATTCAGATACCAATTAATAATTTTTAACATATTTAAAGGTAAATTACACATTAACCTACGAATGTATTAACATTTAAACAAATAAAATTATAATATATAGTAATTAAAAAATAATTATCATATAAGAATAATATAAATAGGGAGTCCCCCATCCTTTTTGCGGATTCCTCATTTGTCTCTACAGAAGGGCATATGTCCCTTTTGAGTGGTTGATATGCGATGGTTGAAAAAGGAACATCAACTTACTTATCGTCCATTTTTAACCGCATCATGGCACGTGTCAGCCTTGGTCGTGAAGTGGGACCCACTGCTGTCCTCCCCACTTGGGCTTTGCTCTCTTTTTCAGCATCCACGTGACGCAGAATGCATGTGTCACATGATTAACGGGTGGGGGCCGAGGCGTAAGATCTAGTGAAGTACTTTATCCAATTGTAGTTCGCCACGTAGCAAGCTGTTACCTCTTCTCATGTGTACTCGTCTGTATTTTACAGTTTTCCTATTATCACTCTTCTTTGTTTCTGGATCTTGACATTCGCACTCTTCATTAATGAGCCTGTTTATCTGCTGATCTAATGTTATAGGAAAATTAATGCTTTATTCTATTCTATTAATGTTGGTTTGATAGTTAAGATATTTATTTTAATTTAAAAATTTTAATTTAATGATAGAAATGACTTTTAATTAAGAAACATTTGTTTTAACTTGTTCATAAAAAAACAAAAGACAGAACTGTTTTAATACTTTAACTTTACGTGAAATGTTGGAACCATGTAAATTTATTTATTAAAAAAATATTATCACCTATAGAAGGACGACATTACCATCATGTGAGGAGAAATTGTAATTATTAACAATTATACCTATAAATCAAATGCATGGATAATATGGCACAACATAATTAAATTACTAAATTAAAGAATCATTTCCCAATAATTAACTTTTTTTAACTACAATAAAAAAGTTTTGAAAATTGAAAAAATATTGTATGAAATTATAATTTTACATCATCCATATTCTTTTTTAATAAGGGGATGATAAATAAATTTTTTTTTCTTGATTTTCAGTGTTTTAGTTTCGATAAAGTTCAAATTTAATTAAAAATGTTAAAAATCAGGAGGAAAAATCTGATTTGTCATTTTCTTATTAGAAAGAGATAGGAATGACGTGGAATCACAATTTCATATAATCTCTTATATTGGAAAAGAACATCCTACTTCTAAATTTGGATTTAAGCTTCTTTTATTTATATATATATATGCTAATTCTTAATAAATGTTCTATTAGGAACCAAACAAGTGATTCCAGTGAAAAGGAGGATATTATTCATCTTAGAGATCTCGTGTTCGAGTGCCTGTGTGTGGAAGATGTGTGTGTTGTCAAAGCCATGTAATCATAGCCCCTACATGAGCAAAACTAAAAATGAAACTTATTTAATGTGAGGATCAAGGCCCCTACATGTTTTTCTCTCTGTCCTTGATTTAAGGGTTGAATTGTGGTTTGCTTGTACTTTTTTATGAATTACAAGAGGAGGATAAATCTTTAACAGTAACATAACTGACGCGACTCGAATCCAAACCACACTTAAAACAATTAACATTCTTAACTATCAAACTAATACACAAAATTCTAATTTGCTTGTACTTTATTTTGATTTTAAAGATTTAAGTCTAAATTTAATGTGAACACCCAATATCTAAAGTGATTGTCACTTACCAAGTGCAACAATTATTGAGTGATATAATATATTTCATATAACTTGGACTTGATTTAATAATTCATAATTCAATCTACTTCAATTTTGTTTTATTTATTTAAAAAAAAAAAACGTTTTTATTATTGAAAGTTATGGATTCCCAGTTTCCATTTTCCAACTATATAGGCATTTGATACTAGCAATTGCTAGATTCCATAAATTTTATTTATTTATTTTTATCAAATTGCTATAGGAAATTAGAATAAAAAGTTAAAATGGAATAAGGCCAAGGGCATAAATGTCACATACTAGGGATGTCTCATTGACTTCCACTTCTTTTAGAGTCTACTCTATACCCAAGTCAATTGATTTAATTAACAAAATATTATCGGATTATGGTTATTTATATTATTGTAAAATATTTTTACTTTTTGTAATTTTTAATGATTATATTTGTTGAATTTCATACTTATAAAATTTTATTTATATAATCCAATCAGATAAATTTGAATGGACGATGAGGTGTTATGTAATGTATTTAACTTATTTTTTTGTTTTACACTATAATATTATTATAATATTTAATTTTATCATCTTTATTTTTTTACATTAATCATAAATAAATGTATCGAATATCCAAATCTATCTTAGCCATGCATAAATACATACCATCGAATTAGAATAAGGAAAAAAAAATATAGTAAATAAAAAAAAAAAAAGGGGATGAAATGGTAAATTTGTACAAGAAGAAAGCAAGAGAGAAGCGGTTAGTAGTGGGTCGTCTCTCACTTGTGTTCAACGTCCCTTGCCTGCAAGCAATGTTGAGACCTCTCTTTTTGAGGCTTTGACACATAGAATCTATACAGAGAAACAAATAAAAAGAAAGGAATAAAAATAGCATTTCATAATAAAACAGAGCTCTCTGTTTCTGTTTCTTTCTCTTCTTCTGAAAAAAAATTGGAGCTCTTGGGGTTCTCATTTTCGGCAACTGTCGTTTTGATTCGGCTCAAGCTTCTTCTTCTTTTTCCATATGGGTTTTTTGCTTCTTTGATTGATAGTGTTGGAGAAATAGAGGGGAGTTTAGGTTGGGGGTTTCGAAAATATGTCTTTTAAAACCAAAACAGAGCAGTCTACTAGGAGTTTTGTTTTAAAGAAATGGACTTTTCTTCTTTGTTTGAGCTGCTTCTGTGCTGGAATTCTCTTCACCAATAGGTAATCCCCTTTTCATTCTTTTTTTTTTTTTTCCAGTGAATTATCAAAGTTCAAAAATTTTGGCTTTCCCTTATTTCAACGGTGAAACCATGTTAATTTGCTTTGTTAGAGATTTGTTCTTTCTACAATTATTTGTCCAAGCTTGTGTTCATGTTTGAGTTTCATACAGAGATGATTAGTGGGTCTCATTTATTTGGTGTGCCTATTAAGGCAAAATTGGATCTAACCTTTGGGTTAAGGTTGGTTTCAATTGACAAGTCAATTTTCATATTTATTAAGCGTTCTAGTTTTAATGCTTTTATCTCATCCATGTTTCATCATTTGATAATCATTGTGCAGAAGAATTAAATAGTTGCAATAGGGAACCTTGACTCTGGTTGAAGTTTTTACTGCTTTTCTTTTCATTATTTTTCTGCACATATATAAATTTTTGGTTCAAATTTGGGTTTTCATTATGTTAATGTGTAAAAATGGTAACAGGATGGTGGCTGTTCCTGAATCTAAAGGTATCATGCGGACAACCGCAGTAGAAGCTGAAAAATTAAAACTAATTTCTGAGGGTTGTAATCTAAAAGCTGTGAGTATCTTTAACTTGCATTCATATAAACCTTTTGTTAAGTTTTGTAGGGTTTAAGCTCATTGGAATCCTTTCTTTGTATCAGAAAGGAGAAAAGCATGTATCAAAGGACATCATTGGGGAGGTTTTCAAGACTCACCATGCTATACAGTTAGTATTGCTTTTGTCTAACTATGGTTCATTTGATTTTTAAGTGACTGGTCAATGAACTGATTGTGTCATTTTTTGATGTAGGACATTGGATAAGACTATTTCCAACTTAGAGATGGAATTAGCTGCTGCAAGGGCGGCACAAGAATCTTTACTCGGTGGTTCTCCGTTATCCGAAGATGTGAGTAGAGTTGGATCATCTAGGAAGAGAAAGTACCTGATGGTTATCGGAATTAATACGGCTTTCAGCAGCAGGAAAAGAAGAGACTCCATTCGTGCTACATGGATGCCACAAGGTGGTCGGATTGATTCTTTTTGACCCTTCCCTTCCCTTCCCCTATTCCCTTAACACACATCTGACCCTTTCCTGTTATTCTAATGTGAATTTGGGTGCTGAATCAAATCTGTTTTGGAAAACAGGTGAAAAGAGGAAGAAATTGGAGGATGAAAAAGGCATTATAGCTCGCTTTGTTATTGGCCATAGGTGACGGTTTAATTCTCTTTCTATCGTATTGTTTTATAAGTGAACTAGTATCCTATTTTTTCTTGCTGTTCTTATGCTATTAACTTCGTTGTATTCGTCATTGCCTTTGACCCCTTATGGATGATTAAGTTTAAGGAAGCTTAGAGAACCAACCTTGATGAACAACTCTAGCACTGTGTTGCCTCGCATGGTATGCCTTTCAAGGCTACTTTTATTATTAGGCTTGGTTTTTATTTCTCATGGAAATGAGACACTGGTTTGGTTCAATATAGACACACTGATTCGGTTCAATAATCATATATTGATATTCCATCCAAAGATGGTGATGATATTTCTTGCTTTTTATAGCCGTTCCGTGTCATGAAATACTGTCTGCAAATAGTTTGGGACCTACATATCCTGTTAATGTCCATTATTCTTTTCTTACAATCTCCTTGGCACACACTCTAAATGGTGCTACAAGCAATTAAATTGAATAATGTTTCTTATACAGTGCTACAGCGGGTGGTATTTTGGACCGAGCAATTGAAGCAGAGGATAAGAAGCATGGAGACTTCTTGAGGCTGGTAGGCTGTTGTGGCAACTATTGATCCTTTTTGTTTAGGCCATTCTGCTACAAATATGCTAGCCTATCTAAGAACATTCCATTACTATTTACTTTTGAGAATATAACGGACCGAGAAATATGTTGTTTCGATTGCAAGCAGGACCATGTTGAAGGTTACCTTGAATTGTCTGCAAAGACCAAGATTTATTTTGCCACTGCTGTTGCTTTGTGGGATGCAGATTTTTATGTTAAAGTCGATGACGATGTCCATGTAAATATAGGTAAGTTTTGTTTATTTTATATGCTTCTTGTGAGAATTATAGTACTTCATTGCTCTTAACAGTAATTAAGTACATATACTTTTAATTCTTTGTTATTTTATGTTCTAATCTCCCATAAAATTACTGCAGCAACACTTGGAGAAACTCTAGTTAGACACCGAAAGAAGCCTCGTGTATATATCGGATGCATGAAATCTGGTCCCGTCCTCTCTCAAAAGTGAGCCCCATATTCCTTTCTTCTTCTGCAAAAGATTTTTGTGAAAGTGTACCAGTTTCTAAATTGTTATATTATCGAACATTATCGAACAGAGGAGTTAGATACCATGAACCCGAGCACTGGAAATTCGGCGAGGCAGGAAACAAATATTTCCGGCATGCTACTGGACAGTTGTATGCCATTTCCAAAGATTTGGCCTCATATATATCAATAAACCAGTAAGATCCAAGACCTCTCTGTTTAAAATTTTATGTTGAAGCCTGTGCATGAATTTTTGTACTAATGATGATTACATACAGACACGTTCTACATAAGTATGCTAATGAGGATGTTTCACTGGGATCTTGGTTTATTGGACTTGATGTGGAACATATTGATGATCGGCGATTATGTTGTGGCACGCCACCTGGTAAAGTCTTAAACACTCGAATTTGAGTAGAACTATGATTATATTAGATTGAAAGACTAAGGTAGACTACTTGTGGCAAGTCATTGTTCACACTTGTTTAATTTGCATGGAAGATGATGATGTAAAATCTAACACTGGTATGATTACTGGTTCACATGTCATACAAGTTGGCAGCGAGTCATTATCGTATCAATTCTAAAACCTGGTGAAATATACTAAACACCAAAAAGCTGAAGTGTGTAAATGGCTCTGAATGCAGATTGTGAATGGAAAGCCCAAGCTGGCAATGTCTGTGTCGCTTCCTTTGATTGGACTTGCAGCGGAATTTGCCGGTCTGCCGATAGGATTAAAGAGGTTCATCGGCGGTGTGGGGAAGGTGAGAATGCTTTGTGGAGTGCTACTTTCTAATATGCCGCTTTCATGTGCTTCCTGACTCAGGAAGACAATATGCTGGAGCGTTGAGCATGCGCAAGCAGACGTTCAAAATCTTTCGTTTTCGTAGTCTAATGAGTATAGAAAATGTTATATCTAGAGAGAGAGCATTGAAATGGGGGCCTTTGCCATTTTAGTGGAAGGTTATTGTCATTGTCATCATAGCAGCCCTAAATGAAAGCGGCTGTCATCACTCACCACCCACTCATTCTTTCGGACATGAAAGCCTACTTGTAAGTTACAGTTCCATAATAAAGAGAAGAAAATATATTTTTTGGGTAACATTTTTTGGTCTTAATCATCGATTTCTGCGACTCTGGAATCAATGTAAAAGATTTGATTAACAAAAAGGTGAGAATGAAATAAGACTTGGTTTGGAAGTAACATTGTCTTGCGAAAGGTAAGCAAAAATGAGATGATATGAAGAATGTGAAGATACTTGGGTGACTTTTTTTTCTCCATTGTGGAAGCAGGCAGATTCCCATATGTTGAAATGGCTTAAAAGTTGATGTTGAGTGCTCATTTAGTTTACCCAAACTTACTTTTTATATTATTATAATAAAAATAATTCGACTTTTATTATATAATAAAATTCTAAAGACATCTCAAAAAAGGATCAGTTTCTTCTCTACTGTTGAATCAAAATATTTTTTTATCTCCAGATCCGTTGATCCAATATATCAACAACATATAAACATAAAACTCCAAAATTTTCAATTGTCAATTAAAATTTGACCAAAGCTGGCAATTAGCATGGAGTCTTTTTCAACCCTCCCAACTCGAATAAAAATATTATATTATTTTCAAATATATTTTTATAATTATTTTAATTTATTATTTAATAATATAATATATTTTTTATTATAGTTTTATATATAGTCATCTCAATTTTTTTTAAAGTTTACATTACAGTAGTATTATACATTACTATAAATTTAATTTTTATATATTTTAAATTATATAATATATAAATTTAACATAATATAAAACTATAAACTTGAAAAAGGGGTTGGACTGAATCAAATTCAGATGTTGAATGTTCAAATTTGAACTCAACCCATAATTTAAATGAATTTAATTATTTTGTTGAAACTCATTTTTCAAATTTAATATATATTTTTTTAATTCAGGCTGGACTGATAAACTAACTCTAATTATAATTCAATACAACCAACAAAGCAAACATAGGTTATTAGAAATCAAACAATACAACCAACAACAACAATAACAATAAGGTAATCAAATATGAAAGTAGTAAATCCCAATTTGAACATAGGGTGGTGCTAATATTATCAACTTTTTACACTTTTGAGAATGCATAAATTTATTTTAATCCTTCATTTTATACAATACATCTAGACGTGCTCATGGGCCGAATCGGATCGAGTTTGGGTTGAGTCTAAATATAATATTAAATGTGGAAATAAGTTTAAATACACCATTACTAATAAGTGTTTGACACAATAATAAATATATTATACTCTTAAAAATATAATTTAAATTCGAATCTTGGAGATCATATTATTGAGAGAGATAATCACAAACTCCGAAAAGATTAATCTTCATGGACCATAAATATACCTTAATTATAATAAAAAAAAGAGTTTAAATACCACATCAAAGTTGGACTTGGAGCATTGAGTACAATAAAGGAAAACTAAACAAATAAAAATGATTTCAAAACTTTGTATAAAAAGTACAATCTAAGCATTAGATTATGAAAACCCAAAAAGAGAAGGCAAGAATCAATCCCCATGCTTATGCCAGCATAGTAGCATAATGGCACATCTCCATAGTATGTAAAATCTTGACTTTTGCTCCTTTGCCATAGCCACACGCCTCTTTTTGCAGCTACAAAGCTCCTTCAACCTCCCTCTCTGACCCATGCTTGCCTCTCATATCAAAGCACTTCGGCCATTATATAAACCATAGAGCAAGGAGGCAGGAGCATGCAGACAAAAGAATGTGGTCCAAAAATGCATATGTATGTACTCAAGGTTTCGAGAACAAACTTATATGATGATGAACCGACGCAATCGAGCTCATTTGAAGGAGATAAGTTGATGCAAGAAAATTGGAGACAGCAGAAGAAAGATTTGGGTCGAGAAAGAAAAAAGGATGGGCCAAAAATGATGGATGGGTCATTAGGAGAAGTGACTTAACCTGGAGGTAGACACCAATGGGGCGTGCCTAATGGCTGGATTGTGGTGTCTAGAGACTTCACCTGCCTATTCATGACCCAAACTATCACTGTACGTCTGGCTACTCTCTGAATGGGGCCCTTACACGTGCTTCATTTCAATGCTTTTTTTTAACTTCTCTCATGAATAAATATATTAAAATTTGAGATAATATTTTAAAGGGCAAACTGCACCAGAAGTTAGGGATATGCATAATTCGGGTAAAATAAATAAAAAAATAGTTAATAGATCGAATTTGATTAATTGAATGAATTTGATCGGGGATTAATTAATAATTTTTTGGACTTTCAGTTAATGATTAATTCATTTCGAAACCAATCGATTAATCGAATTAATTGAATTAATAAATAATATTATATATATAAATATTAGCTCACTATACATCCAAATCCAATCCAATATAAATTCAATATAAACTCAATCAAATATATATAAATCCAAGTATCCAACCCAACCCAATCCTAAAAATTACAAATAATTTAATAAATGCATATATTCATTTGTTTATATTATTTGATTTTTTTAACATATTGATCTGATTATATGGTAGTATCTGTTAATACTTTCTTAATCCTTTGACAAGTCACACACTCCTTGCACACATAGGTGCTCGAGCTCGGAACCCTTAGGATGAATAACATCTTTTTTTTTCCATTTGAGCCACTTTTTGAGTTCATATTACTTGATTTTTTAAATGCATATATTTCTATTATATGCTCATTTTTTGCACATATTTTTTTGTAGGTATAATGCAAAAGGAAATCTTTTGAAGAGAAGAAATGGGTACAAATGGAGAATATTAAAGACTTACAATTATGTGTGTAAAAGCCCAATTTTGTCCGGGCCTTTACAATATAATTTTATTTTTTTTTGTTTTTATTTATTTATTATTATTTTATAGATAAATAAACAAACAAATAAATAAAAAATAAAATTAAAAAACAAAATATAAACCCAATTCCATTTATCCAAAGCCCAAACTAAACTAACACTAAAAGCCCAATCTAAACTAAGTCCAAATAACCTAAAACATTATACACAAACAAAAAAAAACCTTAACCACCTTTTTGGATCTATCGCCATCGCTAGCACGCCCACGCAACCATCGTCGCCACTATCACCGAGATCTTTGGATGCCACTCTCGGATTCAGATCTCCACGATCCGCAAGCAACCCACTCACACCGAAAAATCCGAAAAAAGATTGTAAAAAACATGTATATGAAATTTTTATTGAAAAGAAAAAAATTTATATACAAAAAAATTTCTAGCATTTGGAATACAAAGAATTAGTTTTTTTTTCTTCATAAGGTATATTATTTTTATGTTCTATTTATTTATTTTATTTTTTTCTTTCGAAATAAATACTAAATAAATAGAAAAATAAAGAAGTTTGAATTTTCATACTTGTCGACCTCAGCATCACTCTCGTGCTTGAAGGGATTTTTAAGAGAAAAAAATAAAAAAGGCAAAGTAGATTCGAAAAATCGTAAAAAAATTGAAGTTTTCGTGTTTTTTAAAAGGGATTTGGCTTTATTATTATTATTTTTTAAAGTATAGATCTATTTTTTAAAAAATTTAAAAAAGAAAAGATTTTTTTTGAGTTTCCGACCATTCGGCATGGCGGTTGCCGTCGTCGAAGACCGATGGTCATGGTGGAGCCACGACGGTTTGATGGTCGAGCATAGGGGGCATGAGAAAAGGGTTTGAGAGAAAAAAAGGAATGAAAAAAAGTTTTTTTTTTAAATAAATAAAACAAATGATTTTTTTGAAAAAAAAATTCTTTGATATAGGCTTTCAAAACTACGTCGTTTTGGCCTAACTTAATAGGTTCCAAAACGACGTCGTTTTGGTCTACCCGCCCCGACTCGATCCAGACCCAATGAGGATCCGCGTGTTTTCATAAAAAGGGATATTTATCCCCGTAGTCCTTCTATTTTTTTGACTTATTACAATTAGGTCTTTTAATGTGCTTTTTATTTATTTTAAAATTTACCCTACATTTTCACTAGATTTTCAATTTAGTCCATGACACAGAAGTATCCCAAAGGCTACCACGTGTTAGGATTTTTGGGTTTATGGCCCACGAAGCCTCTATTTTATTTTAAAATTGTTTTTCGACCTTCAAACTATCTAAAAATTTGAATTTGACCCCTAAACTTTTTAAAATTCAAATTTGACCCTCTCATTTTCTAAAAATTCAAAAATAACCACGAATTTTCCAAAAACTCAAATTTGACCCTTAAAATTTCTAGAAATTCAAATTTGACCCCAAATTTTCCAAATTTTCTAATTTAACCCTAAACTTTCCAAATACTCCGATTTGGCCCCTAAAGTTTTCAAAAATTCAAATTTAACCTGATTTTAATGTAATTTTTTATTTAATCCCTTTTATATATACATATGTATATTATTTTATTTTATTGTATTTTATGTATATATTATTTTTTATTATGTATACTTGCAAATCATGTGCATTTTTTTTGCATAACAGGAAAAATTGTTTTTAAAAAAATACTCAAATTATTTTAATAAATCAAGGCAATGTCATATGCCTCGGGAATTTAAAAAAATCATGTCTTAACTCACTAGGCGTGGTTTTTTCTTTGAACCGGGATAATTGAATGTCCTTTTAAAATTTAAATATGAGATTTTTTTGAAAAGCTCGTCATTTTTGAATATATAAATTGTTATGTTCTAACTTACTGGATGTGACTTTTTCTTAATTAATTTGAAATAACGAGCTTTCTTCGGAAGCAAATTTTTTTTCAAAATAGAATAAATTTAACATTAATGCATTAAGGATTGCGATTTAAATTTTTCTCAAATTTTTAATTTTCAACAAATAAGATTTCGAATAATCGATTGGATACCAGTTTTGGGCGTGTAAGGGTGTTAATCCTTTCTTATGCGTAATCGACTCCCGAACTCATTTTATGGTTTCAAAGACCAAAATTCTTTTAATGATTTTTAAAAAAAAATCTCAAAAGGTGACCCAATTACACCTGTTTTAAAAATTATTGGTGGCGACTCCATTTTCATTTTCCAAAATATAAATTGAGACTTATTTTGTTTTTTTTTTCAAAAAATGATTTCGATAGCTTGGCGACTCCCCTGGGTTCCATAAGAGAGTCAAGCCGTAAGTCGATTATTTTTTGTCTTTTTTGTTGAAAATTTCAAATTCAATTTAATTTAATTTGCGATTCTATACATTTTTTGTGTGTTTTATGTGCTTGTTGTGATAATAGCATGTTGATATTATATGTTTATATTTTTGCATACATGCATTTGTTACTACACCGCTTAAGTGGAAGTGAGAAGTTACTCATTCGTGAGGTTTTCACCATCGTGTAGGATAGTAAATCACTTTCGGAATACATCCATACCTACGTTTTCGTGAAGTTTTCACTTTCGTGCAAACATATGGGAAATATGTCCCCCTAAACTGAACTCGTCTGTATGAGCCTATAATAGGTAAGGACTGAGGAATCTGCTGGTTTGGATACCATTACTTTATAACTGAAAATCGCATATAATGAGCCCTAAGTACCCACCTTAGGTTGAACTATACCGAACCTTTAAAAACAACCTAATAGATGCGTAGGTTCTCTGTGGTATATTTATCGATACATTTTTATTAGTACTAACTTGGTTTTTTTTCCTTATTGTACATTGCATCCTCATATTAGGAAAGATATTGACTTGAGTTCGACTACTAGTAGAGAATTGGTCATGGAAAAATGGTATCTTGATGACGTAGAAGACAATGTGGCCATGCGTATGTGGTCAGAGGATAGACAATGTGAGAAGGGTGATAGTGTAGCCGAAGGCCATGTATCGGATTACTGGGACTTCACTCGGATCAGTGTGACTCAGAATAGCTTGCAAGAGTTGAAAGAAATCTGGGATCAGTGGGATGTTAGAATGAAGCGGATTTTCTACTGAGAGTTTGGGGATCTATCATACTTGCTAGAAGTTAAGGTGGACAAGCATCTCTTTCGAGCTCTTGCACAGCACTAGAACCCAACTTATAGCTGTTTCACCTTTGGGAAAATGGATATATAGTGCCCACGATTGAGGAATATACCGCTTTATTTCGTTGCCCCAAAATTCAAGTAAAAAAGGTTTATTCGAGAGCCGCTAATGTGCCAACTTTCCTTAAGAAGCTGATGAACATTATAGGAATGAGTGAGCAATGGGTTACAACTTGAATTAAGGTGAAGGGCGACAACAAATATGTAACTTGGAAAAGTTAGCAAGATTTGATTTTAGCTTATCCTAATACAAGAAAAAAGGTGGATATATTTGCTCTCAGTTTGTATGGACTAGTTATATTTCCCAAGGCGTTGGTTCACATAGATGAAGCGGTCATTGATTTGTTCGATTAGTTCGACAAAGGCTTACACCTATTCCAACAATTTTGACCGAAACTTTTAGGTCATTAAATGCATGTTGAAGAGAGGGAGAAGGGAGATTTATTGGTTACGCACCACTACTGATGGTTTGATTTTATAGCCACTTTTGGAAAGTGGAAAAGATTCATTGTCGGGTGTTTTCTATGAGATATTCTCCTTTGAGGGAATTTGTTACTACATAAAGGCAAGAGGATATTTTTGAGGAAAAGTGGATGGCAATACTCCATTGTCTCCGTGACGAAGACATTGAATGGCGAGCACCGTGGTTCATTCTCGACGAAATTATTTATCGATGCGGTGATTTCGATTGAGTTTCGTTATTGAGGACATGGGGAGTTGTAGGGTATGCTCCTTTGTTAGTAATAAGATAGTATTGGTCAAGACAATTCATCCTAGCAACTCAAGGTTTGGCTCAGTGTGAGTTTGTATACAAAGGCGAGAACAATAAGAAAAGAGTCCGGGAGATGTCAAATGCCTGGAATCAAGTCCGTAAAATGAAACCATTTACTACAAATCCCATGAAAACCTAAGAGTATGATGAATAGAGGGGTAAGAGAGTCAAAGATAACATCCCCGTGCCAAATCCCGATAATGTTCGCCTAGTTAAGGAGCACTTGCTAGTAGTCCCATCGGAATTAGAGCCCATCAAGCAAGACTTTGAGAAGAAATGTTTCGAATTGGGGAAAAAGATAGAAGCATTAGAAGAGGAAAAGATGCAATTGGGTTTGGATGTTGATGTCCAAAAGTTAGAAGCCGAAAAACTAAGAAAAGGGAAGAAAAAGGCTGAGGAAGACTTGAATGGCTTGAAGGAGGACTATAAGAAGTTTTGCCAATCAATGAGAATTACTGGTTTGGGTAAGACGTTAGAACATTGGCAACGAGAAGTCCAAGAGGAAAGGACTCAAGCGGATTAGTGGAAGAGAAAATTCAAAGATGCTTAAGTTTAAGGAGACGCCACAAAAAGTGAGTTGCTAGAAAGCCAAGTCGAGTTAGAGGAGTCTTTGTATATGCATCGTAATATCAACTCTATAATAGAATTAAGGGCAAGCAAGGCTGAGAATGAAGGATTAAAGAGAAGGATTGGAGAACTTGAAGCTTCAATATAGAACTGTGAGATTCGGATCGAGTTTCTCGAAAGAACTTTGGAGACAAGTAATAGGCAACTTTAACATTCTCAGAGGCAAGTCAAAGACTGAGACCATGTCATGGGTGAAGCATTAACACAAGCGAGAGAGGTGGCAAAATACTTGTAGAAGTTAGCTGTCCAGGCAGATGCTTTAAGCATAAAGTATGAGTCGGTGTTTGATAAAGGCTAAAAGTTAGCATGTCTCCTTCAAAAGATTAAGACTTTAAGCATTAGGGTAAGGCCTTATTTGTAATTATCTTATGTAAAGACATTAATTTTCTAGTAAGGTTATTCTATTAGAATTCGATTGAGAGTTAATACCTTTCTTGCATTTGCACTCATGCATTCATAAAGTTTCACATTGCATTTTCGTACATTAAAATTTCAAGAAAAACAATTCTAATTAATTAAAATTTTCTTTTAAAAGTTACTTTGGAAAAACCATACCGTTACTACACTCGTGCTAAGACAAGAGCAATAGATCAACGATTGAAGAAGTTAGAGCAAACACAAAAAGAAATGCAGGATCAGCTGCATGAACAGTTAGCAAAAGTACAGCAGGATATGAAGGACCAAATTATTGAGTCCTAGAAAGACATTATCAATCAATTAACTCAATTACTGGTTGGAAAAATTAATAAGGGAAAGGGTATTGTAATTGACCCAAAAGAAGGGAGTGATGGTCTTCCGTGTCCTTCAAATGTTACCCTCTCACCAGCCTAGGTTCCACCAGAAACGTGCGTTTGAGGAGCATTTGTCACTATTAACCCGCAATCGTGCTTGTTTAGCACACCAAAGCCGGTAAACTACCAAACAGGTTCTAGTTTTAACCCAAGAAATAATTTTGTCGACCTTGGTATACCATATTTAAATGAGGTGATAGAGCCAGAAAAACATGAGCCGAACTTCCTAACCAATTAAAGAAGCATTGTAAATGGTTAGAGGAGAGGTTCAGAGCTTTAGAAGGAGTTGAGGGGTGCTGTGAGATTGATGCTAAGGAGTTGACTTTGGTTCCCAACCTGGTACTTCCCTCCAAATTTAAAGTTTCAAAGTTTGAGAAATATAACGATACAAGCTGCCCGAAGGCACATATCATCATGTTCTACAGAAAGATGACGGGGTATGTCCATAATGATTAGCTGCTAATCCACTATTTTAAGATAGTCTGATGGGATCAACTGTAATGTGATATAATCAATTAAGACATGCCAAGATCAGTTCTTGGAAGGATTTGGCACAGGCTTTCATGAGGCAATACGATCATGTTACAGACTTAGCTGTTAACAGGATTACGTTCCAAAATGCTGAGAAAAGGCCGGGTGAGAGCTTTAGGCAGTATGCTCAAAGGTGGAGAGATATAACTACCAAAGTACAGCCACCACTGTCTGAAAGGAGACAACCATGCTCTTTGTCAGTACTTTGAAGGCATTATATATTAATAATCTGTTGGGAAACATTACTAAAAGTTTCTCCGATATGGTCATGTCAGGAGAAATGATTGAAAATGCAATTTGGAGCGAAAAATCGATGCCGGAGAAATTACCAAAAGGTTCGCTCTTAGAAGGAAGGACAATAAGGTGATTAATATAAGCTTATACTGAGCGAATGTTACAAAATTGGTCATGGTGACAAAGTTTAAAACCCCGATAACCAATTATCAAAGTAGACTGAGACAAGAATTAGACTTGAGGTCGAACACTGAAAGAATCCAATTCATTCCCATATCGATGACCTACAAGGAGCTTTACAAGAGTTTATATGATGCTCGAATGGTGTCCCCTATTATTTGAAGCCAATGCAACCCCCATTCCTAGAATGGTATGACACAAACGCTCAATGTGACTACCATGCAAGAATAACGGGTCATTCCTTCGAGAATTGCATTGCTTTCAAGAAGCTGGTTGAAAGATTTATTAAGATAGAGATCATAAGGTTCAATAAATCCGTAGGACCTAACGTGACTGAAAATCCCTTACCAAATCATCCCAATCAGGGGGTGAATGCAGTAACGAAAGAGAGGAGCAAGAGGATTAAGAATGATGTAGGAGAGATCAAGTCTTCATTAAAATAGGCTTAGCAATAGATGATTAATAGAGGTTTGATCATACAAGAGAGAGAGGACATGGTGCCAACAACTGAAAATTGTTGCGAGTTTCATGCCGTAAAGAGGCATAAAATCCAAGGGTATATCAAATTCCGAACCTTGGTACAGAAGTTGATGGATAATAAGAACTTGAGTTCTTTGAGGAGAGAAGAGATCAAGAGATAAGTGATGTTTATGTTTTTGAGGAAGGGGCACCGGGAAAGGCTTATAAGTACAACCTACCATTGGTGATCATATCTAGGCCAATGGGTAAGGTTGGGGGTCAACTGACACTACGGGTCATCATTCAAAAACCTGTAGCATTTCCTTATAAGGACAATAAAAGGGTACCGTGGAGCTATGATTGCAGCATAACGATACCAAATGAAGAAGGATTGAGTGAAAATGCAATTCTTACAGATTTAGAGAAGAACGTTAATAAGAAAGCCTTGATGGATGGGCTTGAGAAGAGAGAAAACAACAAACTCAGGGTGCGAGTGAATGAGCCAATAACTGAGGAGAAGGCCAAGGAATTTTTGAAATTCCTAAAGCATAGCAAGTATAATGTGGTGGAACAGTTACATAAGCAACTGAATCGAGTATCAATTTTAGCCTTGTTATCAAGTTTAGAAGCCCACCGTAACACGCTACTGAAAGTGTTGAATGAAATGTACCTGGTTAATAACTTAAGTGCATATAATTTTATTTTCTTTAATGATGACGAAATACCTTCATGGGGCATGGGCTCAATGAAAGTTCTTCACATTACGACTCGATGCAAAGGGTACACTTTACCGGGCATATTGATAGATAATGGCTCAGCCTTAAATGTGCTACCACTGACAACATTGAATAGGTTACCGATAGACAGCTCTCACATGAAGGCATGCCACGGTGTAGTAAGGGCCTTTGATGGAACGGAGAGACGAGTGATGGGAAAAATTGAGATTCCACTCCTAATTGGTCTAAACATGTATGAGATGAACTTTTTGGTAATGAATATTAGGCCTCCTTACAATTTCCAGTTGGAAAGACCATGGATCCATTCAACAGGGGCAGTACCGTCATCCTGGCATCAAAAGTTAAAATTGGTAATAGAAGGTCGATTAATCACCATTAATGCTGAGGAGGACATCATTGCATCAGTGACTAGTTATGCAACCTACATAGGTACAGATGAGGTGGCCATGGAGTGCTCCTTTAGATCATTGGAGTTTGTGAATGCTACCTTTGTTACTGAAAGAGATAAGATCCTCAAACCGAAGATTTTAGCGACCACTAGGATGGGGTTGAAAATGATGGTTGGAAAAGGAGCTTCACTTAAAAGAGGATTGGGGAGATATCTCCAAGGAAGGATTATAACGCTAGTATTGGCAGAGAAACGTGATCAATTTAGCTTAGGATTCAAGCCAAATATGAAACAGAGAAGGGAAAAGTTATAAAAAAAGTAAGAGAAGAGAAGAGCACGAATAAGTAGGGAAGAGATCAAAAGCAAGCCAATAGTCCTTCCTCATATCTCAAGGTCATTCGTATAAAGAGTTGTTATTAAGCCCGAGCGAAAGCCGATAGAAGATAAGTTGGCAGGAATAATGGAGAATTAAACAGTGCTATTTCCAAAGGGATGAGTGATCTAAAGAATTTGTCAAGAATTCGTCTTTACGCCATCGGAAGCGTTCTAGACAACTGGACTGCGGAAGAGCTCCCTGTAACTTTTAAGTCTTTTCCAGAGTAATATTCAGAACACCCTTATTGCTCTAGGTCCGAGAGCAATTGGGATCTTTTTGTAAAGGGCATATGTTCATTTACTTTTTATTTTCAATAAAAAAGATGCACTTTTTTTCACCAAAATTGGTAAAAATTCTCATTATTCTTTTCATTCATCTCATACCGCAATAAACATTCTTAAATTCATTTATCTTTCAGATCTTTTGGTCCATATGACAGGTCCCTAGATATCAACGATATGAGTAACGTCGTTGTTGACTTAGAGCCTTATTTTGAGCATGATGTGTGTTTAGAAGAATCTCAGGATTTTGAAGAAGCCCAAAATTATAGTTTATCTCCTGATTTTCTACGGATGGTTGAGCAAGACGACAAACATATCCTACCTCACAAGGAATCAATAGAAGTTGTGAGCTTAAGGGATGATGTTGACAAAAACGAGGTGAAGATTGGGACCTGTATCTCTGTAGAAATGAGGTGAGATCTCATTGATCTGCTTCAAGAGTTCAAGGATGTGTTTGCATGGTCGTAACAGGATATGCCCGGTCTAAGCACTGATATTATAGTGCACAAGATCTTTATAAGAGAAGAATGTAAACCGATCCAATAGAAGCTTCGAAGAATGAGACCAAATATTCTCCTAAAGATAAAAGAAGAGGTCCGAAAACAGTTTGATGTCGGCTTCTTACGAGAGGTAAAATACTCAAAATGGGTGGCCAACATAGTGCCAATTTTTAAAAAGGATGAAAAAGTACGAATGTGTGTGGATTATCGGGACTTAAACAATGCTAGTCCAAAAGATAATTTCTCGTTACCTCATATAGACACTTTGGTGGACAATACAACTGATCATTCTTTATTCTCTTTCATGGATGGTTTTTCTAGATACAACCAAACAAAGATGTATCTTGAGGATATGGATAAAACTATATTCGTCACCATGTGGGGAACCTTTTGCTACAAGGTTGTGCTATTTGGATTGAAGAATGCAAAGGCAACATATCAAAGGGCTATGGTGACTCTGTTCCATGACATGGTGTACAAGGAGATTGAAGTCTATGTTGACGATATGATCGCAAAGTCTCGAATAGAAGAGGAACATGTGTAAGTTTTGAGAAAGTTGTTCTACGATTGAGAAAGTTCTAGTTGAAGTTAAACCCAAACAAATGTACTTTCAAGGCTACTTTAGGCAAGCTATTAGACTTTGTGGTTAGTGGAAAGGGATTGAAATCGATCCTGATAAAGTTAGAACTATACAGGAGTTTCCACCTCCATGTACTCAAAAGGAAGTTAGAGGGTTCTTAGGGAGATTGCATTAAATCGCTCGGTTCATCTCGCAACTAACCGAGAAGTGTGATCCTATCTTCCGTCTTCTAAAGGAGCACAATCCGAGAGTTTGGGATGATGAATGCCAAAAGACTTTTAACAAAGTCAAAAATTATTTGTCCAATACTCTAGTTTTGATTCCATCGAATCCAGACAAACCTTTGATCCTGTATTTGGCTGTATTCGAAAACTCTATGGGATGCGTATTACGCCAGCACGATGAGTGAATAAAAAAAGAAAGAGAGATCTATTATCTCAGCAAGAAATTCACTGAATACGAGATAAGATATTCGACAATCGAGAAACTATGTTGTGCTCTGGTTTGGACTACCCAAAGGTTGAGGCAATACATGTTATATCATATGACTTGGTTGATTTTAAAAATGGATCCTCTCAAGTTTATGATGGGGTCGGTTGCATTGAATGGAAGGATGGCCAAATAGAAAATTCTTCTTTCTAAATTTAACATAGTCTATGTGAATCAAAAGGCGATAAAAGGGAGTGCAATAGCAGATTTTCTGGCTAGTAGAGCTCTTCAAGATTATGAGCCATTAGATTTTGATTTCCCAAATGAATATCTAATATATGTTGTAACCACAGCAGAAGAAGCTTCAAAAGAGCAACCATGGAAAATGCATTTTGACGGTGCTTCAAATGCTACTAGCAAAGGGATCCAAGCAATCCTGGTATCCCCGAAAGAAGATCATTATCCCCTCACAAGCAAGCTTGACTTCGATTGCACAAACAATATGGTAGAATATGAAGCATGTGTCATGGGTATTCGAGCAACTATAGAACGCAAGATTAAGACTCTGAAAGTATACGGAGATTTTGCGTTAGTAATTTATCAACTCAAGGGAGAATGAGAAACGAGAGATTCCAAGTTGATGGATTATCAAAAGTTAGTTCTCGAGCTAATTAAAGAGAGGAAAATCATATGGCTGATGCTTTGGCTACTCTTTCCTCCATGATCATGGTCAATAAGCAAGAATATATGAAGCCTATTCAGATGAGTATCTACGACGTTCTAGCTCATTACTACAACACTGAAGGGAAAGAAATGGATAGTCACCCTTGGTACCAAGAAATTTTGCAATATGTAAAAGACCGTAAGTATCCCAAGTAAGCCACTAAGAACGACAAAAAAAATTAAGAAGGCTTGCGATTGACTATGTCTTTGATGGGGATACTCTATATAAAAAGAGAAAAGATCAAGTATTGTTAAGATGTGTTGATTCTATTGAGTTGAGGCTAAAAAAATCTTAAAAGAAGTTCATGAGGGTGGTTGTGGAACACATGCCAATGGTTTCATGATAGCCAAACAGATTATGATATTCGAGTATTACTGGTCAACCATGGAAGGAGATTGCATTAAATACGCTAAGAAATGTCACAAGTGTCAAGTTTATGGAGACAAAATTCATGTACCTCTTTCACCTCTGCAAGTTATGACTTCCCCATGGCCTTTTTATATATGGGTCATGGATGTCATTGGACCAATCTTGCCATAAGCTTCTAATGGACATAGATTCATTTTTATGGTCATCGATTACTTTACTAAGTGGGTGGAAGCTGCTTCCTATACTAGCGTCATGAGATCAACAATCAACAAGTTCTAGAAGAAAGAAATTATACGTCGGTGTGGAATACTAGAGAAGATAATATCCGACAATGCTTTGAACTTGAATAATAGCACAATAGCAGAGGTCTGCAATCAATTCAAGATCAAGCACCACAATTCAGCGTCGTATCGCCCGAAAATGAATGGGGTTGTTGAAGCAACTAATAAAAACATCAAGAAAATCGTGGGGAAAATGATAGACATACAAAGATTGGCACGAGAAGCTACCTCTTGCTCTTTACGCTTATCGAACGTCAGTTAGAAATTCTATTGGGGTAACACCTTTCTCATTAGTATATGGAATAGAGGCAGTTTTACCCATTGAAGTAGAAATTCCTTCCCTCCGAGTCTTGTCAAAAGTAAAGTTAGATGAGGCTGAATGGATCCAATCAAGATATGACCAGCTAAACCTAATTGAAGAAAAAAGACTGAAAGCTATCCGACATGGCCAGATGTACCAGAAATGGATGATGCGGGCTTCTGATAAAAAAGTTCGTCCTAGAGAATTCCATGAGGGAGATCTAGTTTAGAAAAAGATCCTTCTTATGCAAAAAAATTTCTGGGGCAAATGGATGCAAAATTGGGAAGGTCCATATGTGGTAAAGAAAACTTTCACTTGAGGAGCTTTGATTCTAGCTGAGATGGACGGCAAAAATTTGTCAAACCGCGTAAACTCAGATTCAGTGAAGAAATACTTTGCTTAAAAAAAAGAGATTGAGTTGAAAACCTGCAAAGGGTGGCTCAAACCCAAAAAAAAGGTGGGGCCGAGATGAAAACTCGTAAAGGGCGTCTTGAAGCCTAAGAAAATTTAAGTCGAAAACCTGAAAGGGAGGCTCAGATTTGGATCAAGGATTGGGCATGAAGAGCTTTTTTCTCAGAAGTAGAAAGAGGGAGAGTCATTGCAACTTGGGCATCGACAGAGTGCAATAACTTTTATTGGTACACATCAGGCTCAAAGTGGTCCTCATCAAGTTTACTCGAAGAAGTTCATACGTTGATATATAGGGCATCTGGTTTTATTTTCTGTTGCTCACTTTAGCAATTCTTGATCAACGTTTGCTAGTTTTTTACCAACATTTGTTATCTTGGCTGATGTTTCGATTAATGTTTGATGTCTTCTCATTTATTTCCATTCAAGTGTTATTTCTAATAAATTCAATATTATCCATTTTTGTAACCTTGCTCAGAGCATTCTTTGCATTAAAATAATGGTTAATGGACTTGATAATATAAGGTATAAAAAGATTTCTGTGTATTACTCTAGAAAATTTTAAATAGTACAGGAACCTGAAATAGGACCATTAGTCAGAAATAATAGAATTTGAGGGTTGAAGGGATCCTGAAATGAATAAGTTTAGCTTATGATTACCTTTTCGGATTTTGTACCAAGAACACTAGACTTGAAGGAAAGGAATGGTGACACATAGATGTTAAAACTTAGGCAAAAGACGATCAGTGACAACCTAAGGACTAAAACAATAAAAAACCATTTTAAAATGACATCTTTGTATGCATATCAGTATCATTCATGCGCATTTAGATAGGAGCATTTAATTCATTCAAATCATGGCATCCTAGTTACATGGCTTAGATAGAGGCCCATAAAATAGGTTTTACAGGTCATATCCTAAAAGAATGGCGACAGAACGACGAGTCCTATACCCCTAAAGGTGTAGAGGAACGGATTAAAGCCCCAATGGAAAATCTCATACACCTAAAGCTGTAGAGGGGTAGATTGAAGCTGTAATGGCGAATCTCATTCACCTAAAGCTGTAGAGGGGCAGTTTAAAGTCACAAGGATGAATCTTATACTCCTGAAGCTGAAATAGAGTGAAGTTATAACCTCGAATCTTTTACCCCAACTATGGGACAGATTGAAGCAATCCAATCTTTTACCTTAACCAGAGGTAGATTGAAGATCATTTGATCTTTTACCTTAACCATGGGGCATATTGAAGCAATCCAATCTTTTACCTTAACCAGAGGGCAGATTCAAGACCATCTGATCTTTTACCCCGACCATGGGCAGATTGAAGACCATCTGATCTTTTACCCTTAAAGGCATAGAGGGGCAGATTAAAGCTAGAAAAGTAAATCTTATACCCTTAAAGTTGTAGAGGGACAGATTAGAACTCACAGTAGTAGATCTCGATCTTCACTAAAGTGGCAAATAAATGGAGTGAAGCTATGAAAGGCGATTCTTTATCTCTCTGAAGTTACAGTGGGTCGGAGTAAAAGCATAAAAGCAATTTTTTATCTCCTTGAAGCTACAGTGGAGCAAGATGAAGCTACAACATCAAATCCTATATCCAGTAGGTTGGATGAAGACTACATTAGCAAATCATATCTCCCTAAAGATGAGGTGGAGCAGGATAAGGCTACAGCATTAAATCCTATCTTCTTGAGTTTGTAATGAAGCAGATACAATTGAATAGAGCAGTTAATAAAGTGGAAGGACGGGTGGCTTAAGATAAGAAACACCAGAAGACGAAATTCAGAAGGACCGAACGAAATTGGTCTTCTTTTGAGTCTTTGCTCCGTTCCCGTTACACGATACGAGCAAAGAGGGGCAGTTGTAAAAGCCCAATTTTGTCTAAGCCTTTACAATCTAATTTTGTTTTTTATTTTTATTTATTTATTATTATTTTATAGATAAATAAACAAACAAACAAATAAATAATAAAATTAAAAAACAAAATACAAACCTAATTCCATTTACCCAAAACCCAAACTAAACAAACCCTAAAAGCCCAACCTAAACTAAGCCCAAGTAGCCTAAAACATTACAAAAAAAAAAAAAAACCCTGACCACCTTTTGGATCTGCCGTTGCTAGCACGCCCACACAAGCCGTCGTCGTTACCGTCGCTTGGATCTTCGGATGCCACCCTTGGATCTAGATCTCCACTATCTACACGCAACCCACTCACACTGGAAAATCTGGAAAAAGATTGTAAAAAACATGTATATAAACACGAAATTTTTACTGAAAAGAAAAAAGGAAAAATTGATATACAAAAGAATTTCCAGCATTTGGAATACAGAGAATCAGTTTTTTTCTTCACAAGGTATATTATTTTTATGTTTTATTTATTTATTTTTTCTTTCAAAATAAATACTAAATAAATAGAAAATAAAGAAGTTAGGATTTTCATACTTGTCGACCTCAGCTTCGCCCTCGTGCTTGAAGGGATTTTTAAGGAAAAAAATAAAAAATGCAAAGTAGATTCAAAAAATCGCAAAAAAAGTAAAGTTTTCAGGGTTTTTTTTAAAGGGATTTAACTTGATTTTTTTAAAAAAGCATAGATCTATTTTTTTAAAAACAAATTAAAAAAGAAAAGTTTTTTTTTTGAGTTTCCGACCACAAGGCACTGCGGTTGCCGTCGCCGACGATCGATGGTCGTGGTGGAGCCACGATGGTCTGATGGTCGGACATGGGGGGCATGGGAAAAAGGTTTGAGAGAAAAAAAGGAATGAAAAGGGTTTTTTTTAAACAAATGATTTTTTTGAAAAAAAAATTCACTTATATAGGCTTTCAAAACTACGTCGTTTTGGCCTAACTCAATAGATTCCAAAATGACGTCGTTTTGGCCGACCCGAAAGAGGATCTGCATTCATAAAAAAAGGATATTTATCCCCACAATCTTTCCACTTTTTTAACTTATTACAATTAGGTCCTTTAATGCGCTATCTATTTATTTTAAAATTTACCCTGCAATTTCAGTGGTTTTTCAATTTAGTCCATGATCCAAAAGTATCCTAGAGATTGCCACGTGTCAGGATTTTTGGGTTTATTGCCCACGAAGCTCTTGTTTTATTTTAAATTTTTTTTCAACCTATAAACTATCCAAAAATTCGAATTTGACCCTTAAACTTTTTAAAATTAAAATTTGACCCCTAAATTTTCCAAAAAATCAAATTTAACCCCTAATTTTTCAAAAGATTCAAATTTGACCCCTAAACTTTCCAAAAATTTGAATTCGACCCTTAAATTTTCTAAAAATTCCAATTTGACCCTAAACTTTCTAAACATTTCGATTTAACCCCTAAAGTTTTCAAAAATTCAAATTTGACCCGATTTTAATGTAATTTTTTTTATTTAATCCCTTTTGTATATGCATATGTATATTATTTTATTTTATTGTATTTTATGTATATATTATTTTTTATTATGTATACTTGCAAATCATGTGCATTTTTTTTTTGCTTAACATGAAAAGTTGTTTTAGAAATAAATACTCAACATATTTTAATAAATCAAGGCAATGTCATTTGTCTCGGGAATTTTAAAAAATCATGTCCTAACTCACTGGGTGTGGTTTTTTTCTTTGAATCAAGATAATTGAATATCCTTTTAAAATTTAAATATGAGATTTTTTTGAAAAGCTCGTCATTTTCAAATATTTGAATTGTTATGTCATAACTTACTGGATATGATTTTTCCTTGATTAATTCGAAATAACGAGCTTTCTTCGAAAACAAAATTTGTTTATAAAATAGAATAGATTTGACATTCATGCACTTAAGGGTCACGATTTAAATTTTTCTCGAATTTTTAATTTTTGACAAATAAGATTTCGAATAATCGATTAGGTACCAATTTTGGGCATGTAAGGGTGCTAATCCTTCCTTATGCGTAATCGACTCTTGAACTCGTTTTATGATTTTAAAGACCAAAATTCTTTTAATGATTTAAAAAAAAAAATCTCGAAAGGTGGTTGTTAGAATTGGGTGACTAGAATTCTTGTTAAAATAAAATACAGTGGTGAAATAAAATAAAAGAAAAGTCCAAATAAACTAGACTTCTTCTATTTTATTTTAATTAGAATAGATCATGTATTTTATTTTAATTAGAATAAGGTGTTTCAACTTTATAACGAGTACTTCTATTAGTTGTTGATTGGAATAAGGTTTTTCAACTTATAAATAGACATAGTTATCTTCTCTTGAAATTATTCGATTTTTGACATTAGTGAATCTTCTTATCCTCTGCCCGTGGTTTTTTCCTGAAAGGTTTCCACGTAAAATCTGTGTGTTCTTTCTTTTCGTTTTTTTCTTTACGATATTTATTTATTGTCGACATTGAATTTTAACAAAGTGGTATCAGAGCTTTTTCGGGTTACTAGTCTCGATCACTGTAACGACGACATTGAAGTATGATATTCTGTTGTTGGATCGCAATACCAAATTCGCATTGTGGCAGGTAAAGATGTAGGCAATTCTTGCGCAGATGGATTTGGAGGATGCCTTATTAGGGTTGGATAAGATGTCTTCGACTTTGATAGATGAAGAGAAGAAGCATAAAGATCGAAAGGCTTTGACGCAATTACAACTACATCTGTCGAAGAAATTCTATAAGATGTGTTAAAAGAAAAGACTGCTGCTGCATTATGGGCAAATTTGCAGCAATTATATATATGTTGAAAACCCTAACCAACAAATTGCATATGAAACAGTGTCTATATTCTCATTGTTTGGAAGAATGTGTCTCTGTGCATGAACACTTGAATGTGTTTAAAGAAATTGTCTCAAACTTGGAGGCCATGGGGGTTTAGTATGATAAAGAGGATTTAGGGTTAATTCTCCTTTGTTCGTTACCACCATCGTATTTAACCTTCAGAGATACAATTTTGTATAGACGTGAATATCTTACAATTGATGAAGTTTATGCTTCCTTAGCCTTGTATGACAAGATGAAGCATTTTGTGGCTAGATCTGACTCTTAGAGAGAGGGTCTCATTGTTCGTGGAAGACAGGATCAAAACAATGGTGATAATCGTAAGAGGACATAGGAACGAAATCCCCGTAGTAAATCTAAATGTAGATCGAGATCTTCAAATAGAGGTAAAATTTGTAACTTCTACAAGAAGAAAGGGCACATTAAGAAAGAGTGCTACAAGTTACAAAATAAGATCAAAAGGGAGGTAGAGAATCAAAAGGGAAAACAACCAGAACAATCCGATGAAGCTGATGTAGTAGAAGATTACAGTGATGGTGGTGAACTCTTAGTTGCTTCTGTCGACAATTCTAAAGTGAGCAAGGAGTGGTTCCTCGATTCTGGTTGCACCTTCCATATAAGTCCCAATTAGGATTGGTTTACAACATATGAAGTTGTGTTTGAAGGTGTTGTTTTGATGGGAAATAATGCTTCAAATAAAATCGCAGGTGTTGCCACAATCAAAATAAAGATGTTTGATGGGGTCGTTAGAACTCTTAGTGGCGTACGACATGTACTAGAATTGAAAAGGAATTTGGTTTCGTTGAGTACTCTTAATTCAAAAGGACACAAGTACACAGCTGAAAGTGAGGTTCTAAAGATTAGCAAGGGTTCGCCCATTGTGATGAAAGGGCAGAGAAAGACTGCCAAATTATATGTTTTGTAAGGTTCAACTATTACTGGTGATGCTGAAGTCGCTTCCTCTTCCTTGTTAGATGATGATATTACTCTACTTTGGCATATACGTCTAGGACATATGAGTGAAAATGACATGATAAAATTGAGTAAAAGAGGACTTCTTGATGGGCAAGGCATTAGCAAACTGAAGTTTTGTGAGCATTGCATTTTTGGGAAGCAAAAGAGAGTTTGATTCACCAAAGGAATCCATAACACGAAGGAAACATTGGATTATATTCATTCTAATCTTTGGAGACCATCTAGAGTGCCTTCAAGAGCTGGAGCTAATTATATGCTAACTCTTATTGATGATTTTTCTAGAGAAGTTTGGGTATTCTTTCTGAAGCAGAAAAGCAATGTGTTTTTTGCATTCAAGTCTTGGAAAACTATGGTTGAAAAACAGATAGGAAAACAGATAAAACACCTTCGCACAGATAATGGCTTGAAGTTCTATTCTGATGAGTTTAATGAATT
This sequence comes from Kokia cookei, assembly GCA_039519145.1. NCBI lineage: Eukaryota > Viridiplantae > Streptophyta > Magnoliopsida > Malvales > Malvaceae > Kokia > Kokia cookei. Next base: position 9,574,830 of record CM076910.1, read on the forward strand.
GTGCAAATCAGAAGAGATCATGAGACATTTGACAGTTCGTCATAATCCACAGCAAAATGGTGTTGCAGAATGAATGAACAGAACGATCATGGAAAAAGTTCAATGTATGTTGTCAAATGCTAATTTATCGAAGTCATTTTGGGTTGAAGAAGCCTTTGCTACATGTTTTTTGATCAACCGATCTCCATCCATAGAGAAAAAGACTCCACAAGAGACATGGTGTGGTTAGTCTGTTGATTATTCTGATATAAAGATTTTTGGGTATCCTGCATATGCTCATGTTGATAATGGAAAATTGGAACCAAGATCCATTAAATGTGTTTTTCTTGGTTTTAAGGCTGGTGTAAAAGGATATAAGTTATGGTGTCCTGAAAATATAAAAGTTGTGATTAGCAGAGATTTTGTTTTTGATGAAACTGCTATGTTACCTAATTTATCTCTTAAAGACTCTTCTAGTAAAGAACAACAAAAATAGGTGGAGTTTCATATTGATCCAGTATCTACAATAGAGTTAACTTGTCAAGTTAGTATAGAAGTTCAGAATAGAGTCACTTCTTCACCATAATATTCTATTGCCAAGAATAGACATAGAAGAGAAATTAAACCTATAAAGAGGTATGTCGAGGCTGATCTAGTGGCTTATTCTTTAAACGTGGCTAAAGATATTGATATAAATCAAGAGTCATCTGCTTATTCCGATGCAGTTAGCTGTGAAGACTTAGAAAAGTGGATGATTGTCATGTAAGAAGAGATGTAATCACTCAATAAGAATAAAACGTGGGACTTAGTAAAGCTTCTAAAAGGTAAAAGGGTTGTTCATTGTAAATGGGTGTTCAAGAGGAAAGAAGGGATTCCAAGAATTGAAGAACCCAGATATAAAGCAAGACTTGTTGCAAAAGGTTACAATCAGATTCTCGATGTAGACTCAGACGTATTTTTCCAGTTGTGAAACAAGTTCGATTTGAGCCTTACTTGGTATTGTGGCCATGTATGATTTGAAGCTTGATCAGTTAGATGTAAACATAACGTTCTTGCATGGAGAACTTGAGGAAGATATTTACATGCAACAACCAGAGGGTTTTATAGTCTCAGAAAAGAAGGACTATGTTTCCTTGTTGAAAAAGTCCCTTTATGGTTTGAAACAATCACCAAGGCAGTGGTACAAGAGGTTTGATTATTTTGTGACTATCCATGACTTTAAAAGAAGTAGCTTTGATAGTTGTGTTTATTTTGAGAAAAATGGTGATGGTTATTTTGTATATCTACTGCTTTATGTTGATAACATGTTGATAGCAACGAAAGATAAAAAAGAGATAAGAAAGGTTAAAGTCCAACTTAGTGAAGAATTTAAGATGAAAGATTTGGGAGCAGCAAAGAAGATGCTTAGGATGAAGATTCTTAGAGATAGAAAGGCATGTAAGTTGTACCTAAGTCAGAAAGGTTACATTGAGAAAGTTCTTTGCAGGTTCAATATGCAGAGTGTCAAGCTTGCTAGTACTCCATTAGTAGCCCACCTCAAACTTTCATTAGCTTTGTCTCCGTAATTAGATGATAAGATTGATTACATGTCACATGTTCCATATTCTAGTGCAGTGGGATCTTTAATGTATGCTATGGTTTGCTCACATCCAGATTTATCATATGCAGTCATTGCAATTAGTAGATACATGGCGAATCCCACTAAAGAACACTGGAGCAGTTCAGTGGATTTTGAGATACTTACGAGGTACTACTAATGTTTGCTTACAGTTTGGAAGAACTAGAGATGGAGTCATTGGGTATGTTGATGTTGATTTTGCTGAAGACCTAGATAGAAGAAGATCTCTCACAGGATATGTCTTTACAATTAGGGGTTGTTGAACCAGTCGAAAAGCTACTTTGCAAACTACAGTTGCTTTGTCTACCACTGAAGCTGAGTACATGGAAATTACCGAGGCTTTTAAAGAAGCTATTTAGTTAAAAGGACTATTTGCTGAACTCAATAAAGATCTTCAAATTGGTACAATATTTTGTGATAGTCAAAGTGTCATTTTCCTTACGAAAGATCAAATGTTTCATGAGAGAACAAAGCACATTGATGTTTGGTATCATTTTGTGCGTGATATTATTGCTCGTGGACATATTGTTGTGAGCAAAGTTAGTACTCATGAAAATCCTGTAGATATGATAACTAAGTCACTTCCCATAACCAAGTTTGAGTATTGCTTGGAATTGGTTGGTGTTCATTGTTGAAGAATACCCCTCAAGGGGTTTTGTGGAAGAGGTGGAGAATTTGTTCGTTGAAAGTTCTTATTCGTAAAGAATTCTTGTTAAGGTGGAGATTGTTAGAATTGGGTGACTAGAATTCTTGTTAAAATAGAATACAGTGGTGAAATAAAATAAAAATAAAGTCAAAATAAACTAGATTTATTTTATTTTATTTTAATTAGAATATGTCAACTATTTTATTTTAATTAAAATAAGGTGTTTCAACCTTACTATGTTACTTCTATTAGTTGTTTATTGGAATAAGATTTTTCAACCTATAAATAGGCGTAGTTATCTCCTCTTGTAATTATTCGATTTTCGACATTAGTGAATCTTCTTCTCCTCTGCTCGTGGTTTTTTCCGAAAGGGTTTCCACGTAAAATCTGTGTGTTCTTTCTTTTTGTTTTTTTCTTTATGATATTTCTTTATTGTTGACATTGAATTTTAACAATGACCCAATTACACCTAATTTAAAAATTATTGGTGGCAACTCCATTTTTCATTTTCCAAAATATAAATCGAGATTTATTTTTTTTCAAAAAATGGTTTCGACAATGTGTTAATTTCAAGACTTATGTAGTGTTTTTAATTATCTAGTGATTCAATACTTTAATTTGATTAATTTCTTAATTCGGGTAATTCAGTTAATTCGATAAATTCAAGTAATTCGGGTAATTTTTTATACTTATTTTAACCAAATAATAATAATTTTCGTTTAATTCGGTTAACCGGCCGAATTAACTGAAAAATTTCTGTTCGGTTAATTTGTTTAAAAAAATCGGTTCGGTTAATGGTTAAATATTTAAAGGGATGAGTTAATTCGGTTAATGGTAGTTTGGGTCGATTAACCGAATGAACACCCCTATCAGAAGTCACCAAATTATTGGCAAGTTTTTTCTTGATCATCCAATTCTGAAAAAGTTACAAAACAGTCACTCGACTATTTTTTTTGTCTTTTTTTGTCACCAACCTATAATGGGATAGGAAAAAGATGAAGTGACAGCTTTTAAAATTGACATAATCTTAATTCTAAGAATTTTAACTCTCATCATTTACACATAGTGTAATTTGGTCTTTTTTGGACTTTTGCTTTTCTTGTGGCCCTTTCACCAAACTATTTTAAAAATAGATTAAGCTATACCCTAGATCACTAAACTATTAATACGTTTACGTTTTGGTTACTCAACTTCAAAAAAATTACAAAATGATTATTGGATTATTCAAAAGTTTTCATTTAAGTGATTGAGCTGTTTAAATTGATGTTGTATGACCTTCTCTGTTTGCACCACCTACACCAATTGAAAGCTCTCATTCCTCTACTCTATAGTTTAGTCCTTTTTTCATGAAATAGCTTTGAGCTTCACAAATCTGCGAACCAAAATCCAAACAGTTTTCTTTTTTGATCTTCAATTGACTGTCAGATACTTGAATCTAAAGTATGTTTTTCTACTCGTCGATGAGAATTGATCCACCATACTAATCATTGAATCATTGAACATTATAGTGTTTTTCTTGTTTCTCTTCACTAAACCTTCTCTGCATTGATTAAAAATCTATGGCTTTTTTTTCTTTCCACAATAAAGACTAGGAAGAAAAATCAACAAAACAAGATAGTTCAAATTTTTTGTTAGTCCCTATAATATAGAATTTTATATTTTGGTCATTATACTTTAAAAGTTAAAAATTCAATCCTTCTATTTTTTCAATTTAAAAATCCTGATTCAATCATTGTATTGTTAGTACTTTCTCTCAAATTTCTATGAATCATATGCCACGTCATATGAGGAATGCTTAATCAGGATTCTAAGTTCACAAAAATCGACAAAAAATACTTATAATTTTAATGTCTGGACTAAGATTTTTAAATAAAAAGAACTTATTTTTTTTTAACTATTTTAAGTATATAGACTAAATCTCAATTTTTTTCAAAGTGCAAGGACTAACAACATATTTTTAACTATTTTAAGTATATAGATCATGCATGCCAAATTTGATGTAATATAAAAAATTTAACTATTTATATTATGTAAAAACTTTCAACATTTCAATAAGTATTAATATATACATTATTTTAGATATTGAACCGATTAAAAAATAATTTATTTTGTAACAAGAAGTATTGTTGTTTGAGTTACAGATAAGCATTTTAATTTTACTTCAAAGGCAATAAAACAAGTTCATTATTGCTTTCTTATTCTATTTTTTAAAAATAATTGTTTGTTAAATTAATTACCAATTAAAAAATATAAGTTATATAATTTTGCACTCTTTGCAGCTTAGGGTTTTTTCTCTGTTTTGCTAATATCTTTCCTTTAGTCTGTTGCATTCGCGGTTCTAGAGTTTTTGTTTTTATTTTACTAAATCACAAAGATTACACCATGTCAGGAGTATCAACAATCTCAAAACAAAGCTCACAGAATATGGAAGAAGAGATGGCGAGATTAAGGCTGATTGATGAAGAGAATGAATTAGTCCGAGGTCTTGACGAAGAGGAAGAAGTTAAAGAAGATTTTTGACTATGTTTGGTTGGGAAAGCCCTGACGAACAACACTGTTCACTTTCCATCATTAAGAAACGTTTTGGCAGAAGTATGGTACCCAATTGAAGGGGTTACAATAACGGAGTTAGAGGACAAAAGAATTTTATTCAGATTCTATAACAAACTCAATTTGAGGAGAGTGATTGATAGAATGCCTTGGTTTTTCAATAGACACTTAATTTTCTTTCACAAACTCGAAAAGGGAGAAGACCTGATTTAGGTCCTAATAACTTCTACCAACTTTTGGGTTCAAATCCACAACCACCCACTTGGATGTATGTCGAAGGGTATGGCTAGAGAATTAGGTAATTTTATTGGTGAAGTTTTAGTTTATGACGCCGCAATTATCGCAAAAGGAATTAATAAATATATGAGGATAAAGGTGAAATTAGATGTTAGAAATCCTTTACGAAGAAGGAAGTGTACAACTTATGGCCACGACAAGACGACCTTCACATATTTCAATACGAAAAGCTTTCATTATTTTGTTTCATATGTTGGTGGTTGGGCTAGGGAGAGAGCTTTTGTTCATTGCGACTTACGACAAGAATTCATAAAGACGATTATGGCTGGGATCTTTTGCTCTGAGCTTCGTCAAGAAGGTCAGAATCGATACCGAGTAGATGGTTAAGGGATAAGTTACGAGAGTTAATAAGAGGAGAGAAATCTATAATGGATTGAAAAATATGCAAAAAGGGAAGAGATTAGAGGAGGAGAGCCATGGAGTAATTTTAGGAGACAAAGGGAGGGTAAGGAGAAAGTAGACGATGAAATCAATGACGATTATGGTCGAATGATGGCTATGGAATTTCGAGGAGAAAAGGAAAAGATCTATGACTTAGAAGACGCTCTTTAAGAGTATGTGGATGGGAAAAAGAGGTAAAGGATTAACCAGGAGAGAGATAGAGGCAGTAATAGTCTAATAGAGACGGACTCTCTTAATGAACCTGGGACAACCACTACAATGGTGGCTGGCCATTCATAAGCCTACCCTAAGTTGAAATGTTTGTGGTTTGGGGAAAGCACGAACAGTTAGATGTCTCAAAAACAGTTTAAGATTGATTCATCCTCATTGTTCCTTACTGAAACGAGAGTAAGTAAAAAAAGGATGGATAAAATACGCAGAAGATATGGTTACAAGAATGGGATTGATGTTGGTGCTGAAGGGTCAAGAGGAGGACTATCTTTGGGATGAATGACGATGTATGAGTTTCTTTAAAAAGCTACTCCAATTATCATATCAATGTTGAAATAGATGAGAAAGATGGGAGGGAAAAATGGAGACTCACGGGTTTCTATGGATCTCTAGTGGAAAGTCAACAATGAAAATCATGGAATATCATTAGACAAGTGAAAGAGGAGAATCGAACACCATGGTTGGTAGTAGGAAATTTCAATGAAATATTATTTTCCTTTGAAAAAAGAGGAGGAAGGATATGAGAGGAACGACAGATGCTAGCCTTCAAAGAAGCCTTAGAGACTGTGAGCTTATAGATTTGGGATTTTCAAGACAATGATTTACATGGGAAAAAGGGAAGTTGGCGGAGAATAATATATGTGAAAGACTTGATAGAGGAGTAGCTAACTCAAAGTGATAGGAACAATTCTTGGATTTTTTAATATGTCACTTATCGTATAGCTTCTTGGACCATTGCTAGGTTTTCATTAGCCCATTTGGGAGAACGAATGTTTCAAAGAAGGTTGGAAGGTTACGAATTTGGATTTATCGGTAAAATTGGAAGCTTTTGGTAACCATCTGAAAACTTGGGCAACATTGTCAAAAGGGAAGAGATTTAAGAAATAAAGGCACTTGTTTTCGTAACTCGAGAACCTTAATGAAGAAGACTTAGAGCGAATCTTGCAGAAATCATTGAAGTCAAGTTAAGCTTAAATATAGAGGCTGACAAGGAGGAATTATTTTGGGAGCAAAGAGCAATATCAAATTGGCTTAAGATGGGAGATCATAATACTTCCCATTTTCATAAAATTGTAACACAAAGAAAGAAGAAGAACTCTGCACAGTCATTGGAGGATGAAAGTGGCGTTCCAATTGAAGAAGAATATTTAAGAATCCTGCCACGTGTTACTTCAGTGAGCTTTTTAGGTTTAGCCAGTGCAAGAAAGTGAGAGTCTAATGTCTAAAATTGAGCCATGCATTGAAAGTCATCATAATGCGAAACTAATGATAGCATTCTCCAAAGTAAAGGTCATAGAGATGTTAAAGTCAATGACTCCCTTAAAAGCATCAGGTATCGATAGTTTTCCTGCTTTTTCCTATCAAAAGTTTTAGCATATTATAGGGGATGATGTAGTAAATTTCTGTCTCGATGTGTTGAATAATGGGATGGCAAGACAGGATATTGACAAAATAAATATAGTGCTAATTCCTAAAGTAGGCTCACCGAAGAATATGAGTCAATTTAGACCTATCATGTATTATATAAAATTATTTCTAGAATGGTAGTCAACAGATTTAGAAGAGTACTAAGTCTCTGTATTGATGAAACACAAGGCACTTTTGTATCGAGAAGAAAAATTATAGATAATATTTTGATCGCTTATGAAGTACTATATTCATTAAGAAGGAAAAAAAGGAGAAGGGTAAGATCTTTTGTTTTGAAACTCAATATGATTAAAGCATACGATCGAGTGGAATGGTCTTTTCTGGAAAAAACGATGGTAAGTTTGGGTTTTTGTAATGAATTGGTATCATTAATAGTACGATGTATAAATAGTGTTTCTTATTCGATAATATTGAATGAAGTAAGAGGAGAAGAGTTTAAACCCTCAAGGGACTTGAGACAAGTGGATCTATTGAGCCCGTATTTATTCATTATTTGTGCAGAGGGTTTTTCCAAGTTAATGGAAATTGCGAAGCATGAAGGAGTGATTAATGGTGTAAAGCAAGGAAGAGGTGTGATTGCAACTACTCACTTACTTTTTGTAGATGATAATATATTATTTGAGAAAGCTACATTAGAAGGAGCAACTGCCATAAAAAACATGGTTAATTTGCACGACAAGATGTCAGGTCAGTTGGTAAATTTTGGTAAATCTCTAATCTACTTTAGTAGAAATATAGAAGATAATATTAGGGATCATATAAGGCAAATGCTAGGGGTGCATATAGCCAACAATCCAGAAAAATCTCTGAGATTACCTATGATGGTGGGAAGACGAAAGAAAAGTGCTTTTGTAGAAATAAAAGGAAAATTTATCCAAAAAATGCAGTCATGGAGCGTTCACAATTTGTTGATAAGGGGAAAAAATTATTTTTGAAAGCCGTCTTGCAGTCTATCCCCACATATTCAATGTAGAGCTTTAAATTACCAATTACTTTTTGTCGAGAGTTAGAAAAATTAATGAACAAATTTTGGTGGCGTAACTCAAAAATGAATAAAGGAACACATTGGTGCGACTAGAACGCATTGTGCATCCTGAAGACGCAAGGGGGGTTGGTTTGGGGATCTTCTAAAGTTTAATATTGCCTTGTTAGCGAAACAAGGATGGAAACTAATTACCAATCCTGATAGTTTACTTGCTAAAGTGCTAAAAGAAAATATTATCCACAAGGAGAATTTATGAGCACAAGATTAAAGTCTTACCCTTCTTTTATCTGGCATAGCATTTGAGATGCTCGAAGTCTATTTGAAAAGGCTTGGGATGGAGGGGCAATGGAAAGTCAGTAAATCTCTAGAATGATGTGTGGATACCAAAACATGGAAATGGTAGAATATATACTCAAATCATAGACATCAGATACACTATAGTGGCAGATCTAATCAATAATGAAAATTTTATATGGAAAGAAGGGGTGATACAAAACTTACTTCAACCTAAACAGGCTGATAGCGTCCTTAGTATCCCTCTACTAAGCCCCATGCGAAAGGATGTAGTGGTGTGGTGAGGAGATAGGATGGGCGAATACTCAACGAAAGGTTGATATAAATGGCTCATTGTAGAGGAACAAAGTAGCTAAAATTAGAACAACCTAGCACAAGCAATTGATATAAATCAATACTTTACAAAGATTTGGCAACTTAAAATTCCCAGTAAAATAAAAATAAACCTAGGGAGAGTCACAAATAACTATCTCTTGCTACTAGTAAATCTGGTTAAGCGAAGATTAAGAACAAAATCATTATGCCCTATTTGTAGAGAGGCGGATGAAACAGTTGCACATCTGTTCTGAGAATGCACATTCACCGGACGGATCTTTGAAGAGATAGGGCTTCAACCCACCAGGAACACCTTGTAACAAGGTTGGAGAGAATGGTTAGTAAAAATCTTTAACAAAAACAATAAAGAACAATGCTCGATTTTGGCTACCACTTTCTGGGCTATTTGGTTCAATAGAAACAAAGTCTACCATGAAGGATTACGAGAATCAGTACGTGGGGTAGCAAGTTTTATTATAGCCTACAAATTGAAGATAGATAGCTTGGAAACACTTCTAACCAGTAGACTGACTGCGGAAAAAAATGGTGGAAGGCTCCAGAAACATATAAGGTCAAAGTTAATTTTTACGCTTCAATTAATAATCATTCGACAAAAAAAATTCAGGGATCATAATAAGAAATGAATCAGGATTGGTTATTGTTTCTTGTGTTTACCCGTGGGATAAAATGATTGACCTAACCACCGTTGAAGCCATGACTTGCTTGGAAGCTATTACATTTATGACAAATTTGGGTTTTAGAAGGGCTTACATAGAAAGGGACGCATTAACGATTATAAAAAAACTTAGATCTGTGAGCCAAGATAAATCGGTGATTTGTAACATTATAAAAGAAATTCCAAGCCAACAAGAAATATTTTGTCACTTATCTTTTCATTATGTCCCAATATCTACGAATAGAGTAGTTCATGGATTGGCTGTTTGGGGATGTCGTTTTGATTCTCCAAGGTACTAGGTGGAAGAGATACCACCGAAGTTGGAAGATGTTCTTAGGATAGACGAAAAAGAAAGGTAGGTTGGAAAAGGTACTGTTTTTTTTATTGAGACTGGAGGAAGTTGGTGAGGAAAAGCCTCCAATGACACTCAACAGAACTAGTGCTGGTAAAGTGATGTTCACATTACAAATTAATAATAGGAAGATCAAGCCCACACAATTTTTCATCTGACGCAAGAAGGAAGGAAATAAGAAAAGGGGGAGAGTCTTTTTAGGGTTTAAAAGTCTGCTTTGTTTGTTTTTAGGAAGATTCATTTTCTTTGTTTCTATTATTTTTTCTTAATAGATATTTTTTAGGAATAAGTGAGCCCAAGGCACCATCCTAGTTACCCATTAGTAAGGTGACAGATGAAAAGGTTAGTCAAGGGAATCGACTTGGTACTCCTCCCCTTATTTAGTCAAGGGAATAGCCAAATTTAACTAAAAAAAGAATAAAGGCTAATTGACAAAATATATAAATGTTAAGGGCTAAAATTATCTTTTTGCCTTATATATTAAAAAACATACAAAATAATTAAAGTTTATTTAATTGGCTGATGGCAGTTGTCAACAACCCAACAGTAATGATATTGACATCAATTGTGGCGACAACGAAAATCCATAGTGGTGGCAGCGATTCGATAATAGTTCCCTGCCCTTGCATGGTCTCTTGCACACTCACTAAGTACGTTAGCTTGCCTTTAGGCCTCATTCGGCCCCTAAGGTCAATAAAATACTTAAAATACACTTTTTATTAAATTTAAACTAAACTATAAAAACTTAACTAAAACATAATAAAAGTGTTTGTATTCAAGCTCCTCAAGTACGAAAAGTAGTTTAATCTACTATACCGAATTAAGACAAATCAATCCCTTCGATGTTTTTCAAGTCATTTGGGTTTTTGGAAAACCCAAAAACCAAGATATTTGGCTTTCACCTAGAAGACCCAAAATATGCTTTGGGGTAATAATTGTAATTTTTATTATCCATTTTTCTAGAATGAAATCATGGAAACTTTGGTTGGTTAGAGTCATTTAATTTTATGTTTTTTTATGATAGCATGATGATATTTAAATTAAATGAAAAGTATGTTCATGCATATGTGTGATAAGCATTCCATGTAATTTATGAAAAGAATGTCGCATGTACTTGTCATGACATTTTAATTATTCGTGATTGAAACCATAAATAAAATATTACATGTTTTTAAAAGATTGAGTGAGAGAAGGTTCCTAAACAAGACTTACGGCCTCAATCAATGGTCTCTTGTGATGGCATGACAATTTGTTGGCCCTAAGGTTGGTATTGTCATGTGTATTTCATTGAGGAGATTTCCTTCAAATAGATAACTATCTTGTGATAGCATATGATAATTAGCTAGCCTTGAGGTAGGTATTATCATGTGGAATTCACTGAAGAAGTTTTATTTTTTTATAGAGATAACTAGTCATATATGTTACTTGTTGAGACTATCCTAAGATGACTCATTTGTGGTACATGGAATGATAGATGTAACTAGTCATATATGTTACTTGTTGAGACTATCCCAAGATGACTCATTTGTGGTACATAGAATGATAGATGTTGAGTTGATGGTTAAACACTCAAGATCCTTCTAATTAAGTAGCTTCACAAGAAGTTATGCTTAAGTTAGAATGATGGTCAAACAAGAAACGATTATTACTATGTGTGAATACCTAAGGAATTAGGTTCCCGTATTAATTAGATGGAAATGTATGTTCTTACTAGTTGATTAAAATTGCCCCAAGGTGACTAAATTCAATGGGTGTAGAAATTATCATTGCAACGACTTACAAATGCTTTTAAAGATCAATGTAAGACCGATGCATCATCTTAATGCATATCGTTTGTTGGAGAATGTTTTAATATTTTCTTAATAAAAAGATATAAATGAATGAATGTTTTATTTTCAGATTGAAAAATGACACCTACTTCCATACTAAACATACTTACTGAGAATAAATTGAACAAAAATAATTATAATGAATGGAAAATGATCCTCATAATTGCCCTAAGCTATGAGAAACTCAAAATGATTCTTGATAATAAATGTCCACAAGCCATTCAAGTTTAAGCTAAAAACGGTGGGAGGAGTTTGATGAGATCGCTCGTTGCTGCATGCTGGCAAGCGTGACCAACACCTTTTATAAGCAAATGGAGAGTTGTAAGACTGCTAAAACAATTCTAAACAAACTAGAGGACATGTTCGGAGGCAAAGATGCCTTGGCCGACAGCTAACTATAACTAGTTTGAAGAATGCCCAACAAAAACTTGATACTCCGATCAAAGACCATATGATAACTCTTATGGTTTACTTTGTCAATGTCGTGGATAATGAGGCCAATCTAGACTAGAACACATAAATAGAGTTGGTGTTCAAAAGCTTGTCCATAGATTTTGCAGGCTTTAAGGTCACATATAACCTTGAGAACAAGAATGTGATGCTTACACAACTCATGAAAGAGTTACAATCCTATGAGTTGATGTTAAATGGTTGTCAACCGGTTTAGAAAGCAGAAGCAAACTTATCGGTTTATTCCTTTAAAGGGAAGGGAAATCATGCTAAGAGAAACAATACTAAATCCTCTAGGCTACCTAAAGTAGAAAGGAAGAGAGCCAAGTGGCCTAAAGACTTGTCTAAGTTTAAGTATTTTTTCTGCAACAAGAAAGGTCCCTTCAAGGCCAACTGTAAAGAGTGGAAGGATTACCTAGCCACTAAGGGCAAAGGTATGAAACTCTTTATGGTAAAAATTTGCTTACTGGAAGATTTGATAAACCACTCAGTTATTGATTATGGAGCCTTGACCATATGTGTGTTTCTCTATAGGGGTTCAAGGAAGCGAAAGATCGTAGAGATAAGAGTCTATCATTATAGACCAAATATGAGACAAGTGTGGCAGCTGAAGCATTGTGAGATGTATATCTTTATTTTGATAATTTCAGGAAGATTATTTTAAAAGACGTTTTCTATGTACCAAGTTAAAAAAAAAAATTTAATTTCTATTTGCAAGTGGTGGTTATTATTGTTTTTAAATAATATATAAATTTGGAACTATATTAATTTAAAATAATAATAAAGAGATTAAGTGAAGCAACATGCAACAATTATGATAATAATCCATGAAAAATATGAAAAAAATTATACTAAAAAATTAACACATTTAATAATAATGATTAAAAATAATTATTGAATTTTGACTTTCTTTTCAAAACCAAACTCATAAAATATTCCTCACCGGCATCAAACAAATAAGAAATATATAAAAAAAAAATGTTTTAAGAATACTTTCTTCACATAGTATAAACTTATAGAAATTAAAAAAATTTATCATAATATTATATTACCTCATCATCAATTAAAATAATCTTCCATCACTCTTAGGTGTTATTATTATTCGAATATGATTCGATATTGCTTCTTCATAAAACCATTCCTTTAATGCTTTATTATTATTTTTATATAATTCTAACTTATTAATGCTAACCATCTCCATTTTTCATTAGTATTTTTTCGTATATGCTATTTAAATGAACATGTCTAATTATTAAATGCTATTTATAAAGATAAACGTAAGTTTTAATTGATATATAACCCTAATATAAATTAAGTGATAATTAAGATATTTATAGTTCTAATCAAGTAATAACTTTATTTACAGCAACAAAATTAGAATAATAATTTTTAAGAAAAATAACATATCACAACTTTTTTATGTCAATTTTTTTGAACAATTTTATAGATTTTGATTATATCTGTTCTTTTTGATACAATGTCTAGAGTTACTCATATCATCTCCTCAACTCATAAATAGAAAGATAATGCGCTTCAATGCACTTAAATTCACATCTTCCTACATTGACAACAATGCTTATGCCAATCGAGTTAAGACTTAATCGACTTTTATATCAATGTTTTAAATTAATAATTATCACAAATTTATTTCTATTTTATGCTTATAATTTTATTTAAGTAATAATTTTTAAAATTAATTTAATAATAAAAGAGAAAATAAATGATATTTTGTTAGTCCAAACTCGTGGTTGTATATAAATTATATGTAGACCTTAATCAAAATTGAGCTTTGGGCCTTTGGCATTGGGTGTATCGGACAATACAACGTGTTGTCGAACCAAATTCCTCCTACAATAATAAAAAGCAATTATTTTCTGCTTTTTCTTTGTTTAGAAACCCAGATTCACTCGCTCACTCTACTTTATCTCTCAATCGGTATGCATCATCTCCACTTCTCTCTTGATCTGTTCTTTTATATATATATATATTTCTTATAAACTTTAATCAAGTAATTTTTCTATGTTTGATTGATTGAATTGTTTCGTTTTGCGTTTTGCGTTTTGGTTGCAGATTTTAATCACTATGGCCAAGAGTTCCTTTAAGTTGGAACATCCCCTCGGTTCGTTCTTCTCTTTTAACTATTTTTCCTATATCAATTGGTTTTGATCTCGTGAAACCCCAATTTCATTATTTTCCCCAATTATTCTACTTCAACCCTTGTAATTTTCTTTTTTGTTGTTGTTGAAATTCTTAATTTTTATAGTAGTGTTGTTTTTCCAAGAATAGAAACTATTTTGAACGCCCGATTTAGGGAAAAGACCGATCAGATAATTAGGGTTTCGAATAAGTGAGGATTGTCATGTTGTATTTGTGATTTTAAAGAGTGTAGTTTTTCTCTTTTTCTATTTTTGGTGTCAGAAAGGAGGCAGGCTGAAGCTGCTCGGATTAGGGAAAAGTATCCGGACAGAATCCCGGTATGTAATGTTTGGTTGCTTAGTTTTTCAATGCAACCCCATGTTTGGTTTCTCCTATGATTAGAAAGTCACATTGTTGTTTGATTGTTTGATGTAGGTGATTGTTGAAAGGGCGGAGAAGACTGATGTACCTGAGATTGATAAGAAAAAGTCGGTTACTTTTCTTTGAATGTTTTCTATAAGAACTTTAATTTGATCATGCATTTGTTCAAATATGTAATGTTGCTATTGGATATTAGTTTATCAATGCTTTGAAATGTAAGTGATCTCTTCTGGTAATTTTTTTGTCATCTTTTTCTTGTACTGTGGTTCTGATTTTGGTTCTTGATTTCTCTACTTTTGAGTTGTGGATTCCTTAGGTTCTAACTAATTTGAACCAAGAATTTCTGAGTTGGTAACCATTCTCTATGGGGTTTTTGAGGAAGGAAAGATATCATAGAAACGATCTCATTTGATGCTTGAATTATATATGCTTTTAATGTGATCTACTGAATCTTTTCTTATACTAGTTCTGAATTTTGCCTAATTTATTCTCTGTTTCCTTTTGGCTTTAATATGATTTTAATCGATATGATGCGACTGTTATGTTATGTATAATAAAGCATATTCTTCAACAAGATGGTGTCTTTGATATTATCCTTGCTTCTATGTTTACCTTTTGGAAACTGATTCCAATTTTTGAACACTGATTCTCCATTTCTCGGCTGTATTTCACTTTTGCTTCCTTTGAAACTAAAGGTCTCCCTTGGGATTAATGCAGATATCTGGTTCCTGCTGATCTAACAGTTGGCCAATTTGTCTATGTTGTACGGAAGAGGATTAAGCTCAGTCCTGAGAAGGCTATATTCATTTTCGTGAAGAACATTCTACCCCCAACTGGTGAGCTGAACCTTGTAGATCTCCCACTCTTGTCTTAATTTCCGTGTTTCTTGTTTTGTTAAACGGTGTGTCATTATGTTTGTGCAGCTGCTATGTTGTCTGCCATATACGAGGAAAACAAGGACGAAGATGGTTTTCTTTACATGACTTACAGTGGTGAGAACACATTCGGGATCATTGAGGCATATGATCAAGATGTATCCATGTGAGTACGGCTTGTGAAAAAAAAAGAAAAAAAGTTTAAGATGTAAATCCTCTTTGCTATGTGTTAGTTGTAGGTGGATGTTGTCTTGCTTATATTATTAGTTTAATATTCTGTGTTAAATGGCTTCCTTTGACCATTTTTTTCTGAAGTTGGCAACTAACATATATGGGATTAAACAAAGTTTGCTTTGATATGGACGTGTGCCATGGTACTTTGGAATATGTAAGTAGCTGAAGCTGAGTGTCAATTAGATATAGTGTATCTTGATTAAATTTTAGTCTGGGAATTTCTTATGGTGCATCCAAAGATTTAGGGTAAATTATGAAAATAGTCACTTTTATTTGCCTCAGATTACATTTTAATCACTTATGTTTGAAATGTTACGTTTTAATTACTTACATTATTGTTTTGTTACAGAGTAATCACTCTACTGTTAAGCTTCGTTACCTTCTTAACGGCAATTTTACGTGGTAGTTCAAATGGGTTTTAAATGTCAATTTGGATGTCCAATTGAGATGAAAATAGTTTTTTCAATCAAAATGGAAAAGAAAACTAAAAGAAAAAATAGACTAACGGTTTTTCTTTCTCAGTTCAAGATGTAATTAATTTAAAATTTTTAATTAATTAAATTTATTTAATTAAAATTTTTTTCTCGTCTCAATTGGACATTTAAGTTGGCATTTAAAATTCATTTGGTCTGTCACGTAAAATTGCTGTTAGGGGGGTAACGGAGCTTAACGGCAGAGTGATTATTTCGTAACAGAACGATAATATAAGTGATTAAAACGTAACATTTCAAACATAAATAATTAAAATGTAATTTAAGGCAAATAAAAATAATTATTTTTATAGTTTATCCAAAGATTTATTGGGGTTCGACAGTGTCCATGGTGGGTTGGATTTGGGTCCTGCCTATGTATGATGTGAACACTATACAAGTTCGATCCAAAATATTATCCTCAAATGCTCTTTTTAAGTTTATTCAAAAATGATAAACTCAAATCCATTTTATATTTGTAATGTTAGGCCGCCCATATGTTTTTTAATATCTATAATTTGTGGTCTATTAAAATTTTGAACATGGACAACTTAATATATTTTATAAATATTTATATTATAGTATTATATTTTTAATTTTCCGTGATAAATTTCATAAAAATAACATATTACAAAATTAAAATGTGTTGGGTTTGCAAACTCGCCTAGTTCTTGGTTTGTATATATTTTTCGAAATATAATATATTTATAATATTATGTGTTTTAATTAATGAGAAGAAAAATTTTAAGTAAAATTATTGTAATATAGAAATATATGATTAATGATTCAAAATCTTAAAATATATTTATAATACACATGTAAGCAAGTAAAATTATTTGTGAATCAATTAAAAATAATTTTCAAAAGGCATAATTTAAAAAAAAATCCCAAACTTTGGAGGCTTTTGGATATATACTTCTAATTTTTTTTATTTCGACCCTTAAAATAACAGAATTTTGTAGAACGGATTTTGTTGAAATAGTAACCGTCAGTTGATCGTTAGTCAACTGCTGGACAACAAATGTTGTACATGTGACGTTCTAAGTGATCGGATGACATGACATCAATTTAAAAAATAATATTGATATGGTAAAAAATTAAACAAAATTAATAAATATAAAACAAAAATAAAAACCTTAAATCTTTAAATAGTTTCAAAACCCCAAACATAATTTTTTCCAAATTTTAAAATCCCCAAATTTATCAAATCCATAACATCCAACATCATTCATTCAAACCACCAAAATCATAAAATTCCCAAATCCATAATATCCAAAATCTTCTTTGAATCCCTAAAATATTAAATTTCCTAACTATTAAAATCTCCAAAATGTTAAAATCCCTAAATCGTTAGCATTTCAAAATTTTCTTTGAATCCTTAAAATATTAAAATCCCTAAATATTGAAACTCTCAAATCGTTGAATCCCTAACCCAAGAACGAAAAGGCTTCAACAATCGTGGCAAGTGTCTGTAAACCAAATCGAAAGGTATGTGCTTTCTTATTTGGTTTGTTTGGAAAATAAATTATATGTTTTGTTTTGGTATGTGTTATAGTTTAGATACGATAATATGATTTGGTTTGTTGATTTTTTGTCGATTTTTGATGCGATAGTGATCCCGATTTTGCCTACAATAATTTTTTATTGTAGATGGTTATTTTTTATTTGTTATTGCAATTTTAGTGCCACAATGTAGGATATGTTTTTTCGATTTGTGATGCGAAAGTGGTCCCGATGTTACTGTTTTATTGATTTCTATTACCCAAGTAAAACTTCAACAATTTGTTAAAATTTTAGTTTAGTGTTGTTACTATTTTGTAACTTTTTATCTTTTTGTGAGTTTTGTAACTTTTTTGTTACAGTGATCTCGATGTAGGTAATGAGATATTTTTTTTAATGTTTTTTGCTTAGAAAATTGGTTGTTTATGCTTTGTTGCAGATGACAAAAAGTGATGAGAAATATTATATTATTTTGCATGTGGGTGGGCAATTTGTAAAGGAGCCATATGTTAGATATGTAGGTGGGGAAATGATTAGGCTTAAAGAGGATCCATACACAATATCTTATTTTGAATTATGTAAAATTGTGAAAATTGTAAAAGAAGTTATGTAATGGATGGAAGCAAAAATATGGTCCATTGGTGAAAGCTAAGTTTGATGCCAATAAGAAGGACTGTGTAGAGTGACAATTGATATGGAATGGTGAAAATGTATGTGAGTTGAGGAAAGGAAGTTATCAATATATAGTTGACTTAAGTCAAAGGATATGTAGTTGTAGAAGCTAGCAGATTAGTGGGATTCCATGTTCCCTTGCATGTTTTGCCATGTATCACTTAAGGCTTCAACTAGATGATTATCTGGATGAATGTTATCACATTGCTACCTACAAGAAAGCTTATTTTTTTCCAATGCAGCCCATAAATGGGCCACATGATTGGAAAAAATTGGTATTGAGCTAGTGCTACCTCGTATTGAAAGGAAGATGCCTGGGAGGCCCAAAAAGAATAGAATGATAGCCAAATATGAACCAAAAAAACTGAAGTCTGGCCACTTGAGTAGAAAAGGTATACTTATACATGTACTCCATGTGACCAACATGGCCATAATAAACGGTCTTGCACAAATTCAAAATAAGTTATATATTGAGTAATTTTTTCATTTTATTTTGTCTAAACAATGATTATGGTTCATTTTTTGGGTAGCAAAATGCACAACCACCCAAACAAAAAGGGAAATCTTCTAATAAAAGGTCAACTATCTCAAATCAATCTAAGGGAAAGCAACCCAAGAAAGGAAAAATACATGGAATAAGGTTGTATACAGACTTGAGTTCTAGGAATCAAACATTTTACGTGAGTTTCTTCCTTTTACTATTGATATGACATTGTATATTGTTTTAATATTAATATAAAATACTCTTGTAGTCTGGTAGAACCACAAAGAGCATGACGACAACTTCAAGATGGTAGAGGACAAACTTCTTTTACACCCAAGTCCCGAAATAACAAGTGAAAGGGCTCCACTCGACCATTTGGGAACACAAGAATCAGTTGTAGGAAACATGAGTAAGTCATCCTTATTTTGTTTTATGGTTTTTTTTTTATGTTGTATGCCAAATCATGCCATAATTCACTAGCTTGGCCTACACAAGAAGGATCTCATATGCTTGGCTTACAACATTTATCTTGTATCTATTTTCTGTTTCGCAGAACCTTCTCACGGCAGCTCATGATCCAATCTGGTTTTTTTTTTTGTTTTATGTTTTCTGCCAGGAACATTTTGAGCCTACAACATTCTAGTTTTGGAACACAAGATGGTAGTCACATTTTGAGCCTACAACATTCTGGTTTTGAAACATAAGATGGTAGTCACATTTTGAGCATGCAAGATTCTGGTTTTGGAATACGCCAATGTTGAATATTATTTTGTTGTATTGAAAATCAATATGTTGGTTTTTTTTGTGGTTCATGTATAGCTCATTCACATTTTTGTTTTTGGCTGGTATAGCATGAATGGTGTATAGACTAATCATATGATTTTGTAAAGTACATTATTGAAATTGCAATGGGGAAATCATATGCTTAAATAATCCAATTCGTCCTTTTAGTCTTATGTTTATTGTCACTGCAATATTTACTAAGCTAAATGAAATTAGGCATAAACAACCAATCTTGGTCATTACTTCCAACCAAAATTGTCACTGCATTATCGAAATTGCAAAATTGGTCATTACATATCAAACAACCGAAATTTGTCATTAGTTCCAAACTTAAACAAACATATGTTGGATCATTTACATTCAATTAACATTTGCAACTACTAGTTGCATATGCCTCTTACCACTACTGCCAAAAAAGAAACCTATGGTGATGCATACAATACATAACATAGAGCAAGAAAATAATATCTTATACATTGACTTCTCTTTCTTGATAACTTCAATTTCTTGCTTCATGGTCAACATTTTCTTCCTTAATGCTACTTCTCCTCCAACACCACAAACTAATCTACCACCTTCAACCTTAATGTCAACAGCACTGTTGCTACTATTATGGTTACCATCAAATGCAACCAAATCCATAACATTCTTTTTAAGTGCTAAATTATCCTTCAACATATTTCGTTCACTGTCACACAATTGAGCAGTAACTTAGTCACACGGTCATACATTTTGCCATCGTACCACTTGAAGAAATCATAACCATCATCCTACAAACAAGCCCCAATTCATCCAAATTGAAAACAAAACAAATTATGAGATTTATGAAACCATCAAAATCTCCTCCTCGGACTTAAATCGCTCCATGAAGTGTCTCTTGGAGCTAACTTTTTGCAGTGACATTTTATTGCTGGTCCATCGCAGACATACTCCTTCTGCGATGAAGTAACAATATTTGCATATGACGATTTATTCTTCGAACCATTCGAACCATGTGTTACCCAACTCTACACTGACTATTGGAACTATGCGAATCCATGATTTTAGATGAGAAGGAAGAAAAATAAAATTTTCAGAATGATTAGGGATTTCACGATTTGGGATTGCACGATTTTGTTCTTAAGGGATGAAGGATGTAGAAAAATCCCTCAATCAATGATTCAAAAAGGAGATTGTTGAAGTTTTTAGGAATTCAAAGAAGATTTCGGATGCTATGGATTTGAGGATTTCACGATTTTGGTGGTTCGAATGGTTTGAGGAATTTAAAGTTTGGGGATTTTAGAATTTGGGGAAAATTATCTTTGTGGTTTTATGATTATTTGGGGATTTAGAGTTTTGTTTTTGTTTTTATATTTATTAATTTTGTTTAATTTTTTTTTCACGTCATCGTTATTTTTTAAATTGATGTCACGTCTTCCGATCACTTGGAACGCTACATGTACAACATTTGTTTACCGGCTGTTGACTAATGGTCAACTGATGGTTGCCGTTTCAACAGGGTTTGATCTACAAAATTCCATTACATTGAGGATCGAAATAAAAAAAAATTAAGGGCATATATCCAAAAGCCCCCAAAATTTAAGGGTTTTCTTTTACAATTATGCCTTTTTTAAAATTATACATGAAATTTGAATAAAGGTGCATTATTATACGTAAATTTTAATTTTGTATAATTTTATACATAAAATTCTTGTTTAATTTATTTTTCACAAATTGTTTACTTAATTATCATTATTAAATCAATTTAGAAAAGATTATTACATGTACCCTTACTAACCTAATAAATTACTCTACATCACATATTTTTACGTGTCAGCATTAATCACATCTCCTATTTTTCCCTAAAAGCAAAAGAGAGGATTTCTCAAACATCTCTCTCGTCTTCTCCTTTATTTCAATTTCTGCTTTAGATTTTATTATTTGGTTTTTCTTTCTTTAATTTTTTGGTCGCATAATTGAAATTCTGATATTGGCTTACTTAGCCATACAATTTCTTTCTTCGATTTGTTTTTCATGTCCCTTTAAGCAGAAAATGATATTGGCTTATTTTGATTTGTTTTTCATGTTTCTAATTGAAATCTATAATTAATAAACCAAGCATTTAAGGTTTGTCATTTATATATTATATATTTTGTGATTGATGCACAGAATTAGTGATTTTATTAATTTGTTTTAGGGTATGATCAAACAATAATGCCTCAACGAAGAAACGAAAATGAAAATTATGCATTTTCTATTTATTTTTGAAGTCATATGTTTTTTTTTTTTTTGGGACAAGTTATTGGAGCCCTTATTAGAATATTGTGATTTGAGTGGATTCAAGAATTAATTATGCAACAAGTAAATTAAAAAAAAATAGTAAGGGAGTAGATCAGGAGTGGAATTTGAGGAAAGAAAAACCTAATATTTTGATTCACAGAAATAGAGAAGATGATAGAGGATAAGAAGAGAGTTTCAATTTTCTTAGAAATTAAATTGAAATAAGTGATATGGAAATAAAATGTTGGTGTCACAATATTATTGGAACGAATTATATCTGATGTAATAGAAATAATTTCTTTTATTTTTGGTTCACATATTACATATACAAATGATTATATTTATCTAATTTATAAATTGATTGATGTGTTTATATTTTTTTAAATGAATATAGTTAAATCGGAATTAAAATTTTTATGTATGTGTTTAAAGGTTTAATTCACAGTTTATTTCTTGTTTTAATATCTAAACTTTTTTTTATTCCCATTTAATACCTAAGTATTGTTGAAGTTATAATTTTTAGTCCAACATTAAAGACGTCCATATGGGGACTTTTATATTTTCATAAAATAATTTTACTCATTAAAATTAAATTAAATTAACAAAAATAAAAATATTTATTTAAATTCTCACGTCACCTCTGTCTTTTTATCCAACACCATATTTGCCGGATGAAATTTTTATTAGACTAGTTGTCCGTCGAATTGGTTTACCTTCACTAGTTTCATGCATGAAGGCATCATTGATTGAAGATTAGATGAGCCATTTGATTTCAATGATTGATCTTACGAGAAACAATCAATTCCTATATTTATTTTAATGAAATGGTTTTAGGGTTTAAAAACTTGTTATACACTAATGATCATTAACTCAAAATCTAGATAAGATTCGAATCGTCTATTCGTGACCTAATCAAGCCCTATTGGATAGATGTGTACGAGGTGTACAACAAGAGAACAATAAAGAGAGCGCGTAGTATCAACTCGAATAAGCCGAAGGGAGTTCGCGATCTTAATTTGCATATACCTAAAGAATTTGCATGTTGGGAGACGCGAGGTCTAGCAGACGATCCAAAATGATACACGTGTCGGACATGTCTGAAATCTGCTCAGAATGTCAATCCTATAAATAATGAGGTCAAATTCATAAACAATAAAATCAAATAATGAACATTGATAATATGTAAGTTTTTTAACGAGACCCAAAAAAAAAATACTTAACAAAACTATATTCACATGAAATTGGCGGGAGATTTCTCATCTCATGACTCAGATAAACATGGGTCGGTGCCCCTATCTATCAGCAAACAAAATACAAATCCCATTGGAGGAACAAATTGATCATAATTTGCAATTACTGTATAAAAATCAAGATTATAATGCACCATAAAATACCCAAAACCATAAAGGTAAAGCTTTGGAAGATTCATATATGATTTACATGAAGTTGTTTTATCACCATGCAAAGATTTGTAGACTTGGTGACAAAAACCAATTCCAAGGCCTCTTAAGAGTTCACAAATTTGATGCAAAATTATGAAATATTGAAATTAAAAATCAAATCCAAAAAACCCATGAAAAACCAGTTGTTTACCAGTGTTCTGGAAAATCTAATTAAATATTATATATTTTTTCTGTTATTTAGATACTCTGAAGCAGCTATAGAAAGAGAGCTTAATCAAAACAGATCTCTTCCATTTAACTTACCCAACAATGCTCTTCATCTTTTTCTCCAATTTCTCATCGATTTGTTTCTCAATTTCTCCTTATTGTAATTTTTTTTCTTTCACCATTCAATTCCTTTGCTTTTAGATGAAGGAAAAATGAGAAGACAATAAAAGATGAACGAGAGAGAGAGAGACAGGGGAGGGAGGGGGTGGGGTTCGGGAGTAAGAGACAACGTGGGGAAGAGAGAATTTTAAAAAAATATATATATATATATATATATTTTAGTAAGTAAATTTATTTTATGAAAATATAAAAAACTACCAGTATTATTTAATTGGTTGGAAATTTTTAAACATCTATTACAGATTGGATTAAAAATCATAATTTAGCAATACTTTAAATATTAAATTGAGATAAAAAAAATATTTAAGTATTAAAGTGAGAAAAAAAAGTATACTTTAAAAGTCAAATCATGAATTAAGTTGCATGTGAATGACAGTCAAAATTTTATAAATTCATGTTAAATTTCATATTAAATCAAAGATAATGTATAGGTTTGAGATTCATACATTAAAAAATAGTTAAAAATTTGAAATTACTTTAAATCATATTATTAAGATTAAGATCTCAAAATTGAAGAAATGAATATAAGAGTTTCATTCTTGGGGGAATGGAAAAAACACTTGTACTTAAGCATATTAGTTAATATATATAATATATATAAGTATTTTTTTAATAATTTAATTATAAGTTCTGATCATATCTTTTTTTTTTTAACATAATACTTAGAATTATCCATAATCCATCTCTAACCCATAAATAGGAGGATAATAAGTTTCAGCGCATTCGAACCCACGTTCTCCTCCATTGAAAATAATGCTCATGCTAGTCGAGTTAAGACTTAATCGACATGTATATAAGTATTTGATTTAATTATATGTGTAATTGTATATAAGCGTGAAATGAAATGATTTGTAAACAAATTTTAATTGTACAGAAGTTTTTTATTATTGTGTAAAGGGATAAATCTCAAAATTATAAATGAATTTTATTTAATGTGTAATTATATAAATAAACTTTAATACAGTACAATTATACACATGAACTCCAATTGAGATTCAAATATATACTGGAAACTTTAATTTTGATTTAATTATACATATTTAAAGAGATAAATACATCAATTAATTTTTTATTGGATAAATATAATTATATATGTATGCAATATATAAACATAAAATGATGTTATATTAATAATTGTGTGAATAATTTACAAGAATTAGATCAAATCAAAATTTTATGTGTAAAATTGTAAAAATTAAAATTTATGTATATAATTATGCATTAAACTATAAATCATGTATAGTTTTAATATTTATCTTTTGTGTAAACAATATGTTTATGATGTAATTATAAATTTTAATGATACGTGAGTTAACTATGCTTGTATGTAAAAATTTAATAACTTATGATAATTTTTAAAAATGATACAACTTATAGCAAAATAATCATAGTTATTCAAAAAGAATTGAAAAAAAAAAATAAATCTAACAAAGAATTCTCATATATTTAACAAAATATAAAATAATCAAATATTATTTTGTTACCTTAAAAATAATATTTTTGGTGAAAAATGTTACAAAGTGTCAAAATGTTTGCATAAAATTATTTTAAAACTTATATGAAAAACTGAATGAGATAAAATATTTAAAGTGTTTCTCATTATAGATAGGAAATACATTAATAATCTCTTATTTATAATAGTTACTATTATTTTTAAATATATAATATTTATTTCTATTGGTTTTGTTATGTGTTAATTGTGGGGTTTGATTGAATCAAAATAGGTGGTTTGTAGACCTTGAAATTAGGAATTGAATTGTTAGTAGTTTGGTTAATATTTTTACTAATTTGTTCGACTGTTTTTAAATATCTGTTAGTAGTGGCTCCTATTTTCTAGTTCATAGTTGTTTCTTTTTCCTATTTAAAGTTTTGATATGTGAATAATAAATCACAACATTTTCACAAGAACTTTAAATTCATTTTCCCTCTATCTTTATTTTTAATTCCAATACATTCAACAGTGGTATCAAAGTTTTTTTTTTTTTTTTTGTTTTGCAGCAGCAACAATAAACAAAGTGACGGTCATCGACAACTTTGTTCAACCATCTATTCCTCATTTTGATGGTCAGTACGATCATTGGAGTATGTTGATGGAGAACTTCTTGAGGTCCATTGAGTATTAGCAAGTTGCTTCTAAGAGAAATGAAGAACCAACAACTGGTATAGCAGTGACAGAGGCTAAAAAAAAGAAATAGAAGGGTTGCGCTTGAAGGATTTAAAGGCTAAAAATTATCTTTTTCGAGTTATTGATCGTTCAATCTTGGAAACAATCCTCTGCAAAGACACATCCAAGCATATTTGGGATTCCATAAAGAAAAAATTTCATGGTTCTAAAAGGGCAAAGAGGCAAAAGGTTCAAGCACTTCGTTCGGAGTTTTAAACACTACGAATGAAATCGAGTGAGTCGATAACTAGTTATTTTTCACGTACAATGTCTATTGTCAACAAGATGCAGATCCATGGTGACAAAACAGATGAAGTTGCGATCATTGAGAAGATACTTTGCTCCATGTCCCCAAAATTCTATTGTCACGTGGAGGCCATGACTGTACATCTTTCAGAACAAAGTCAACAAACAAGTCTGATGTTGATCATTTTCGATGTCATAGGTATGGTCATTATCAATCAGAATGTCGAGTTAATTTGAATAATAAAAATGGAGAAATAACTAATTCTGCATAAAATGAAGAAGAAGTGTCTTTGCTGATAGTTTTTCATGTTAAAGAAGAAACGCAGAAGAATCTATGGTACTTGGACACAGGTTGCAGCAACCATATGAATGGTGCCAAGTTTGCATTTTCAGTGTTGGATGAATCCTTTCGTGACAATGTGAAGCTTGATGATAATTTAAGAGTCTTTGTAATGGGAAAAGAAGAGGTAATAATTCAAACAAAGAATAATGTTGTTCAAACCATATCTAATGTTCTTTTTTGTTCCAGACTTGAGGACAAATTTGTTGAGTATTGGCCAACTGCAAGAAAAGGGATATGAAATTTTCATTAAAGATGGAGTTTGTAAAATATAAGATGGAAAATTAGGGATAATTACCCAAGTTGATATGACACCCAACAGGATGCCATTGTACCTCCACATTATCACTAACTCATGCTTCTCTACAAGGTTGAAAGATGAAAGCTGGATTTGGTATTTTCAGTATGGGCATTTAAATTTTGGAGGTTTAAAAACATTGTAGCAAAAGAATATAGTAACAATCCTCCCACAAATCCAGATTCCTTCTCAAGTATGTGAGGAATGTGTCATCAGTAAACACCATCGGAAATCATTTCAAAAGGAAAATCATGGATAGCGAGGAAGGTGTTGGAACTGGTGCATTTAGATTTATGTGGACCCATCAATCAGATGTCAAATGGAGGTAAACAATATTTTATATCGATCGTTGATGATTTTAGTAGAAAAACTTTTACGTAGTATTTGTAGATAGATTGTAAAAAAAATCCGTTGAGGACTGTATGAACAGTCTCCTTAAGACAGATTTGCCCTCTTATAGGTGTTAAAGAATTTTGGACGTCTATCTCCCAAGATACAATAACGATCAGTCACCAAAAGTAGCACAACTTTTGTTAACAGGCGAATGCTAATCAAGCATCCTCTATTACCAAAAATAGAACTAGAATTTGAGAGAAAATAAGAACAGGTTTTTGAGAGAGAGTAAAAGGTGTTTCTTTTTCTCTTGATGTGTAAAATGAATAGAAAAGTAGGCTATTTATAGTGAAATATAGCTGAAATGGTTTCATATAAATTAAAACAAACGTTATAGTTGGAGAGTTACAAAAAAATGACTTGTAAGATACAAAAATTGATGAGTTACAAAAAATTAAAACAAAATAAAGCTATATTAATTGCATTTGGAACCCCTAAAGGAAAGTTCTGTTGAAGAGAAAAAAAATATTTATATGGGCTAAAATAAGGCTCAATCGGTCCGAACATTTCGCATCATTCACATCGTATGGATGTGCCTCTAACCTGTTTTTGGTTTGATCAACACCCCCTGTGCGCAAGGGAGAGCTTTGATTTAGTCATTTACTAACTAACATGTTGCTTTTAGCTTATAAACCCTTCCAATATACCACACTTTTAACAATGTGGGATATCAGGTTTTAAGCACTATTTTTCCTCAACAATCATTTTCATGTAGCTTACTTTGAGCTTCAATTTCTCATTCATTACTCAACCATTTTGATCATTTTATATATCGTTTTAAAGGTCTCATGGAGTATAATATAATAATAAAAATTATTACTTAAAAACTCCAATTTTACCCATAAATAATATGCCTCAAAGTTCTCTAGTAATCATTATTTTCCAACAACAATTAATCTTGCTTCACATTCACCAGTTGCCTCATCTTAGGTCTTTGTGCAATCTTTCCCTGAACCACTTACATAATAATCCTTTCACTTTGGAGGAAATGGATTTAGCAAAGGTTGTGGTCGAGGAAGGTTTGGGCGTTGTGGCTCTCATCGTCATTGTCAAATCTGTGATAGGATAGGACATGTTTCTCGATGGTGCTTTTATCAATATGATGATGATGGAAGAGTTGAAGCTCAATCTACATCATCTCATCCTTTCCAAATTCCTCATCAGCAAGCTTACTATTGTTATGATTAGCGTAGTACAAGGCAACATAATCAGGGGTCATCTACATCACCCAAGTATTCTAGAATTGAAGTGTTGTATGTAAGGTTTAATAATTTTGAGTCTCATGCAAATTTAACTACAGTGATTGCTACTCCTCGAATGGTTATTGATCAGGCATAGTATCCTGACAGTGGTGCCACTTCCCACATGACCAATGATGCATCCAAGCTCATGCATGCTCAGTCATATGATGGACCAGGTAAGGTTGTGATTGGTGATGGTAGGTCGATCTACGTTTTTAAAAAGAAAAGAAATAAAAAATGGAAGTTTTACCTTTCCCCCGCCGTGGACGGCAGTGCGTAGCGATGGACGATGGCAGTTGGCAGCGATCGACGATGAGCGATGATCGGACGGACTTGGGACTCACGACTGGACATGAAGAGACCTTAAAGAAAAAAAGGGTTTTGAATTTTTTTTTTTGTGAAATGAATGAGGAAAAGAAACTTTGAGATGAAATTTGGGCTTAAATACCCTTACCAAAACGGCAACAATTTGGTATGGTTATTTAGAATAAAAACGGCGTCATTTCATGCAAATGGTCCTTTTTATTTTTGATTTGTTTTAATTTTGTCCTTAAATAAAGTTTTGTTTTATTTTAAATTGGCCCAGTAATTTTAAATGATTTTTAAATTGGTCCTTTGAATTCTAAAGACATGAAAAGCTGCCACGTGTCAACTCTTTTTGGTTTTATTTCCCAAAAGGTCCTTGAACTTCCCAATAATTATATTTTGACCCTCGAACTTTACAAAAATTATATTTTGACCCTCAAACTTCTCAAAAATTACATTTTACCCCTAAACTTTCCAAAAATTACATTTTTACCCTCAAACTTTCTAAAATTGCATTTTTACTCTCGAACTTTCCAAAGTTACATTTTTACCCTAAACTTTCCAAAAATTACATTTTCACCCCAAAACTTCCATTTTTACCCTCGAACTTACAAAAATTCCATTTTTCCTCGAACTTCTGAAAATCACATTTTTTCCCCTCGAACATCCAAAAATCACAATTTTGCCCCTAAACTTTCAAAAATCACATTTTTACCCCCTCGAACATCCAAAAATCACTTTTTACCTCGAATTTTCCTAAAATGACATTTTTACCCCTAAAACCTTTCAAAATTGCATTTTAACCCCAAACTCTTCAAAACTTCATTTTCAACCCCGATTTTTCCTTTCCTCGACTTTCGTATATAATTCTTTAACCTTTTTAAAATTAATTTTGTATTTTCTCATTTATTTTGATTCATAATTCGTATTTTATTTTTCTCATATTTATTTTCGTACATTTGTTCATTCTTTATGTTACTTAACTTTATCGTTAATTGCATAGCTCGTATTAAAGTCATTTTATATTTTTCTCCAAAATATCTAAAATCGAGATAATATTCCTTTATTTTGGGTTTTGAAAATTTGTGCCTTAATTTACTAGGCACGATTTTTCTTCAAATCAAGATAATCGAATACCCTTAAATCGAGGCAATATTTCTTTATCTCTGGTTTCGGAAATTTGTGCCTTAACTTACTAGGCGTGACTTTTCTTCAAATCGGGATAATCGAATACCCTTTTCCAAGGTTTAAAAGTTTACAACAAAGGAAAGCTCGTTATTTCCAGATCTCGAAATGTCATGTCCTAACTCACTGGACGTGACTTTCTTTCTCGATCACCTCGAAATAGCGAGACTTCCAAACAAAAATCGATTTCTTTCTTAAACATGACTTATGCATTAAAGGATCATACTTTTAAACTTTATTCGAGTTTTTAAAATTTTACAAACAATGCCCTAAAATAATCAATGTGGTACCAATTTTGGGCGTGTGAGGGTGCTAATCCTTCCTCTTACGTAACCGACTCTCGGACCCATTTTTTGGATTTCGAAGACCAAAATGTTTTCCAAACGGATTTTAAATGTTTTATGGTGATCCAATCACACCGAATAAAAGATTGGTGGCGGCTCCCATTTTTCGATTTTCAAATAAATATTGTTCGAGACTTGTTTGTTTTCTTAAAAATGAACGTTTCGACAATATTAATCATATTAAAAGTAATAAAGATATTAAACTAATAAAATTAATTATATTTAAGCTAAAATTATTATCAAATTTATTATATAAAATTATAAATGTGTTATAAAAAGTCAAATTAAAAAAAAATTGGGGGCAAACATAATTGAAAAATTATCTTATATATCGCATGTGGAGTTTTTTTTTACTCCAGAAACAGATTTAAGATGTGACAAGTATCTTATAGAGTGTAGTAAAAAATTAAAAAAAATTAAATATATAAATGAATGTAACACTTGTAACACCTTCCACCTACTTGTGAAATTTAAAAAACTAAACGGATGATGTATTAGATATTTACAAGTTACAAGTATCAATTGGTTAGCAATGAAGCGAAGGAGATTGCGCTATTGATGTTCTATTTGATGAGATTTTACATGATAAAATTGAGATACTTTGTAAATTTCAAAGATTAAATTTTTTATAGTCATGATAAAATTAATAAATTATATAATTTTAAGGGTTAAATATATTATTATACCCATTTTAAATATTGTTCTTAATCTATTACAAACTTCACACAAAAAAACACACTCGATTATTTAGATGAATATTTTAAATTTTTTTGTTAAATAAGGAAACAAAATTCAACCTAAGATTATTTGCAATCGTGTGAGAGTTGGATTGTGGAGCTAAATTTCAATTTGGCAATTCATTGTCCATTTATAAATACAAAAAAGAATGAAAGACAAAAGAAGGATTGGTGGAGAAATAGCAAACGGTTTTCACATTGCTAAGAGTGGAAAATGTTCAATCCGGTTCTTTAAGAAAATTTAAAATTAAAATATAAAAACTGGAGAAAAGGGTCGTCTATTATTAGAGGTATTCATGGATCGGATCAGATCGGGTCTAAACATGATATTAACATATTTTATATTTGTCCAAGTTTAATCCAACCCGAAATATAAGATCAAAATTTTACTCAAACTCACCTATATTTATAAAAGATCAATCCGAACTCATTTTAGTTCTGCTCATATTATTTTTAATTGTTTTAAAAATTATTTATATTATATTATTTTAATATTTAATAATTTCATACATTTTTTATTTATTGAAATTTTTTATTCATCTTAACATTATTTTAATGTTTATATTAGAGTATTATTATATATTTAGTATCTATTTATTTTTTTAATGTGTTTTAAATTACATTATATAAAGTATTATAAACTTAAAAATGGATCGAGCCAAGTTTGGGTCTTGAATGTTCAAGCCCGAACCCAACCCATATTTAAACGAGCCTAATTTTTTTTGCCTATATCGCTTTGTCGAGCCTGATATTTTTACTCAAACCCTCTCAAATTTCAGTTGAGCCTTTGAGTTTGAATGAATAATCTGACCCATAAACAAATTTTTCAATATAATAAAACCTCGAAATGATTGAAAAATCAAATAAACGCAAATCCTGTTTCGTTTTACCAATAATTTAGTTAACAAATGTTGGATTCTTAATTAATCTGAAATTTAAAATCTAATAAAAAGAGAAAATATTTAATAAATTAAAGTAATTAAAAATTGAACCGTTAGAGTTTTCGTCTATAAATGCCAAAGTACTTCTTCCCCTCTCTTGAGTTATTTCCAGGGTTTGCGTCCATTATTGTCCTTTCCAATTAACTATTAGATTCCCTCCACCCACACCATGTTCTATTACATTGCTTTGATCATCAACTATTTGAAGTTAGCCTGTAATTTGTTGCTTAACCATTCCATGTTCCCCAACATGCAGTCATATCCATCCGTTGCTGCCGCCATTGTTGTTCATCAACAGCAAAAACTTGGTGTCGTCCGATACAGCTGCAGCAGCGGGGGCGACGACCAAGAGGAAGTTGTTTGTGCAGTTTGCCTATGCAAAATCGAAGAAGATGATGAGATGAGAGAGTTGAGATGCAATCATCTCTTTCATATGGAATGCTTGGATAGATGGGTTGGAGTTAGCTATGGCTTTTCATCCACTTGTCCCATTTGTCGCACTTCCTTAACTCCTGCTAAACTAGTTGCCGGTGTTGAAGTGCTGGTGTTTAACAGTTTCAGTTTCGACTCCGACCACCTCCGTCACAACTGGTGGCTCCGCTAAGCTTAGCTGAATCCTCCACTTCAAAGTCCCTCCAGCAGCTGTACTTTTACTTTTAGTAAATGTAGCAAACTTCTATGGTTCTATAATATATCTATTTGTTCCAAAAATATACACATGAACATACTCTTTTTTCTTTTACAAAAGCCAGGAGTGAGGGAGAATGGACCCAAACCCACTTCTTAAGAAGTAGGCGAATAATAAAAAAGTGAAATTTTAGGAAACTTAAACAATAGTCAACTCAGTGAGTTGATGAATCACATTAATAAACAAAATAAAAATAATTAAACGACTTATAGATAAATATCCCAAAACTTATTTGGTTGCCTACACTTTCTCTCCATATCTCATCTTCTGCAAGTCCAAGAAATGGTTAATCAAACAAAAACTTTGTATAGAAATGAAAAAAAGTTTGAAAGTGAGTAAATGTTAGAGATTATTGCTTCTTTGATGACATTTAGGGCTCTTTTCAATTCACGTTTACTTTCAATACAATATATTTAGTTTTTTTTTGTCACACGTTATAATATTTAATTTCATCGTCACCGTTATTTTTACACGAATTGTAAGTAAATGCATCGCTCATTCAAAAAAACCTTTAGATAATCTTCGGCTTCTCTTCATAATTTATTCTCCAATTTGAACAATGTTTCAGCAAGAATAGCCTGTTAGCCAATTCTCCATAGTTTCCAGCAAAAAGGACTGTTCAAACTTCTTTACCGTAAAGAATCAATAGATGGGAAGAGTTCATTGTTTTCTCTTTTTCTTATTTATTTCTCCACGTGATGTATTTTTTGTACTAAAAAAAATATCTCAGAAATATTAAACGTAATATTTAAATAAAAACTAATAAAATAATATATTATTTGAACTTCCTGTGATCGTTTAATGGTCAATGATATTCACTATCTCAAGTATTATTTAAATTCGAATAATGTTATTTACGTTTATTGTTAAGAATTTACTCTATTATTGTAATTCACTTATTATTAATCGAAACTTTATGAAAATAATATCAACTTCATTTAAATGGCCAGGATGTAACATAAAAAAAATAGAGATATTTATTTAAAAATTCTCTAATATTATTTTATTTTTAAAATTCAAAATAGAATTAGTTAAACTTTAGAAAGTTATAAAAGAAATGAAAAATTCAAAAATTTTAATTTCTTTTTGCAAAAAATCAATTTAAAAGTATTAAATATTCAAATGAAATTTCCATCTAACATTAGTCAATGATTTTGAATTTTTATATTGTACGTATGTTTTTGAATTTTTTGGAAATTATATAAATTTTAAATTTCAATAAAAATGAACACCACACATCCCATTCTAGATGGTTGGAGGTGCAACATAGACATTCTAATAAAAGTTACGTGGCAACATACACAATCTAATAAAAGCCTTTTAAAATAAAAATTTTTTTATTTAAATTTTTTAAAATTTTAAAAATTTTAAATTAATAAAATTAAAATTACATTTTAATTCTCCTTAAACATGATAAAAATTTGATTTAATTTTTTAAAAATTATAAAAATTTTAATATAAAAAAATTTAGATACCAAAATAAAAATATATATAATTGAAAGATTCAAATCAGCATTACATATTATTTCATGATTATCGAGAATTATTTTATATTTTTACATAACAATGTTCACTTGGATGGATAGTTTCACTAAACCACACTTGGATAACCTCTTTAAATAAAACGTAATAAAATAAAATAAAATTGAATCATATGTGAGGACTTGATGGTTAATGATATTTATTATTTCAATTGTAATTTAAGTTTAAATCATATTAATCATGTTTGTTATTCGAGCTTTACTCTGTTATTATTATTCACTAAAAAAATTACCTTTAAGTTAAAAATTTATGCAAAATTTAAATAAAATATTTATTCTTGACATTGATAAATCCCAATTATTTTTAACCCATGTATAATTTTTTTTTGTAAATCCCATATACGTTCATTTACGCTCAAATTGTCAAATTTGTTCAAAATTCATAATTATTTTTTTAAAAATTATTATTATATATTAAAATTATAATCTAATATTTAAAAAAATTCCAATTTGATTTACATTGAAAATTCATAAATCTCATATAATATAAAATATTTTTTTCATAATGATCTATCAACATCATAATTTAATATTTAAATCATAACTATTTTTAAATTCTAATCACTCTATAAATATTATGTCTCTTTGAAAATATTTTTCAACTTACAACTTTCATTTTTAAAACTGCGCTTTTTTTTTTATAAAATTTTAAATTTTTAGTTATTATCATTTTTGAATCTTTAAAAAATTTGCTTCTATGTTTTAACTAATTCATAGTATTTTTGAAAAAAATCACTTAATTTACTATATGTTAATATTTTTTAATATTAATTTCTTGTAGGTTCTTATCATATTTAAAATTATCCATAATTCCTCTCCAACTCTTAAATAAGAGAATAATGTGCTTCAGCGCATTCAAACTCATGTTTTCTTGTATTAATAATAATACTGATGTCAATCAAACTAAAATTCAATCGACATTTTCAATGTGTTTTTGTTACTAATGTTTTTTGTTTTGTTATTTTAAATGCTATATGTTCTTACCATACCATTTTTATGATATAAGATGAAAGCACTGAAAAAAAATAAAGATATAACTCACGAAAATGTCATACAATAAAATAATTATTTTTATTTTTATTTTATTTTTTCTACCCATAATAAATTATCGATCAAAAAAATTAAAAGATTGAATTTTATTTTACTTTACATTAAAAATTAAAAAAAAATTAAATCCCTTTTAATTTTAGATTCTAAACTATCACACTTCTAAACTATCCAAAATCGGACCCGTATAGATATCGCACTTTTTCTGGAAGTGTCGTATGATGATTTTATTTATTATTTTTGCAGACACAAAATAAATTAATCACAAATTTGTGATATGATAAATGAGGAAAGGAAAATAAGTCTTAACACTTCATAAGTCTCCTATTAGCGTGCTTCTCGTGCCTCTTGATATTTTCTCAACTTCCACTTGCCTTTATTATTACTTTTAATTACAATAACAAAATAAAATTTAAATAATAAATATGATTAATCTTAACACTTAATAAGTCTCCTATTAGCGTGCTTCTCGTGCCTCTTGATATTTTCTCAACTACCACTTGCCTTTATTATTACTTTTAATTACAATAACAAAATAAAATTTAAATAATAAATATGATTAATCTTAACACTTAATAAGTCTCCTATTAGCGTGCTTCTCGTGCCTCTTGATATTTTCTCAACTTCCACTTGCCTTTATTAGTATTTTTAATTACAATAATAAGATAAAATTTAAATAATAAATATAATTAATTCGAATTTAAATTATATTTAAAATAATAAATATTTTGATCATCAATTTATTATCTAGAGTTTATTTTTTTATATTTATTTTGTTCATAAAGTTTGATAAATATTTTATAAAAATATAAAAAATTATATATATATATATATATATATCAATTTTTTCTTAAAATTGTTTGTGAATTAAAAAAAATTATTAATGTATCAAATATTTAGTAAATATATAACTAAAATTTTTAATTAAAATGTATAATTTAAAAAATTTTATATACCCAGTATCTTTTTGAGCGTACACAAAAATTTATCAAAAGATTTTGGTTCACAATATCTGATGTAATTTTAGCACGTATGCATTTCAATTATTTGAAAATGAGGTCATTGACTACTTATACTATTTCGCTTTCACGTAAATGTTTGGAAGATGAGGTCATTTAAATTTTAAAGATGTTACTAAAATTTGTGTATTGATTTGATGATAAAAAATGTTTATTATTTTAGATGTGGCTTAAATTCAAATCGTATTATTATTAGAGTTTTGTCTTTTCTTTTAATTCACCAAAAAATCTTTTTTTAAAGATGTTATAATTTTATAAAAATATTAGGTTCCTTTAAGTTTCTGGAAACTTATTTGGAAAATGAAAATAAAAATATTTGAAAATAAAAAATAATAAAAGTTGTTTTCACTAAAAATCTTTTGTAAAATTGAAAATGATGAAAATATGAATTTTAACTTTAAATGAATTAGCTCCATTCAAATCATATATACGCAAAAATATTCTTTCGTTTTCCAAAAGGCTTTTAAATATTAAATTTTGTATCTTAATTCAAATCCATAAAAAATATAATATAATTTATTTTATTTCTCATATTATTATTATTATGTGAATATGGTAAAAACGAGTAAATTGTGGGTTTTTTTTTTATTAATTTAATATAAAAAAATATTTATTTATTAACATAATATCTTCATCTCATTAATTATCAAAATGGTATGTGTCAAAACTCAATTTGTTCGAGTTCAAACTGAACCCATTCTTAAATTTACTTTAAATTTAAATTTAAAATAAATAATGTTCAAATTACAAATACTCAACCCTTAACCCAATATCGACCCAATTACATACGAACTTAAAAAGTCCAAATTCTAAACCTAAACCCAATCCCAATACACCCAAGCCTAAACAATAAAACCTAATCGTCTACAAGTTGCACTAGCTGCCATTCCTTCTTCCATTTAGAGCATGCCATGTCAGCACTACCAGCAACACCAACAACTGCCACCACCACCGCCACTGGAACCTGCAAAAGGAGAAAAGACTGGCATTAAGTTGTAAAAAACAAAAGAGAATCATTGTAAAAAAGGGCTATAAAGCCAAATTCAAAACAGATTGTAAGGTTATTGACTTTTTGTTGAACATTAAAAATCAATACAAAGAAGTAGACTTTCGAGCATTTGAAATCAATACATACAAGCTCATTTTTGAAATTAATACACTAGATATTTTGAAATCAAACACAAAAGAAACAGTCACACGAAGCAACAAAAAACAGATTCAAGTCAGATACAAATCTCTCAGGCATTAAGTCATCCAGGTACTTTCAATACATATTTATTGTCATTTATAGTTTAAATTTCTAACCCCTTGATATTCAAAATATACATTAATATGCATATTAAATACATCACTATTATCATTTATTTATTTTTTTTATATCAGAACACATTAAATAGATAAATAATAAATATATTAATAATAAAAAAGGAAAATAAAAGGTCATACCTGGCTTACTGCCGCTGTCGTTGCTCCGACCGGGATCCTTCAGAGCGTGGCCGTACATGTGAAGAAGTTCAACAAAGAGAGGTTCGACAGTTATGAAAAAAGAATAATGACCAAAATATAAAAATAATAAAAATGTGTTTTAAAAAAAAAAAAGGAAATCAAGATCTTCATAGAACTAAAAACCAATTGGATCTAGATTTAAAAAAAAAAAAGAAAAGAAAGAAAAAGAGACGATTTGGTTTTGAGTAAAATTTAAAAAAAAAACAAAACCTTTCATTTTCTTAGAGATCTAGGCTAGATCGGTTCAAAAGGCTTTTTTTTTTTAAAATGGGGTCTCAAATTTTTTTGGTCCAAAATTTGGTTTATAAAAGCTTCAGAAATAAAAAACGGCGCCGTTTTGAGGGTTGAGTTTCAACCCCAAAATGACATCGTTTTGAGCTTTGCCCGTTTTCAGATTCGACCTAGCCAAAGATCCGCATGTTTTCATTAAATGATTTATTTATGCAATTGGTTCTTCTGCTTTTTTTTAAATTTACAATCTCATACTTTTTGAACTTTTGATTAATTTTAAATTTGCCCATTAATTTTATTTCATTTTCAAATTAGTCTTTAACTCTTTGGAAGCTTGAGAGGCTGCCACGTGTCATTTTTTTTATTATTTATGCAGTTGACCCTTTCTACTCTTCATTTGTTTCAAAATTTTGTTCTTAAATTAAGTTTTATTTTATTATAAATTTGCCCAGTAATTTTAAATTATTTTCAAATTGGTCCTCTCACTTCTAGACGCCTAAGAATCTGCCATGTGTCCCATCTTTTTGGTTTTATTGCCCAAAAAGTCCCTAAACTTTTTATAAATCATATTTTGACCCTTAAACTTTCCAAAAATCACATTTATACCCTAAACTTTTCCAAAATTACCATTTTT
Organism: Kokia cookei; assembly: GCA_039519145.1. NCBI lineage: Eukaryota > Viridiplantae > Streptophyta > Magnoliopsida > Malvales > Malvaceae > Kokia > Kokia cookei. The sequence continues at coordinate 9,613,306 of CM076910.1, forward strand.
CCCCTGAACATCTAAAAATTACCATTTTGACACTAAACTTTTCCAATATTACCATTTTTTGCCCCCAAACTTCTCAAAAATCACATTTTTACCCCTAAACTTCCAAAAATCACATTTTTACCCTCGAACTTCTCAAAAATTACATTTTGCCCCCAAACTTTTAAAAATCATATTTTTACCTTTGAACTTCCAAAAATCATATTTTTACCCCCGATCTTCCAAAAATTACATTTTTACCCCTAAAACTTTCCAAAATTGCATTTTAATCCCAAACTCTCAAACACTCTATTTTCAACCCCTTTTTTTTTTTTTTTTCTTTCCTTTGACTTTTGTACATAAGTCTTTAACCTTTTTGTAATTAATCTTGTATTTCCTCATTTATTTTGATTCATAATTTGTATTTTATTTTTCTTATATTTATTTTCGTATATTTATTTATTCGTGCTTTGTGTTATTTAGCTTTGTCTTTAATTGCATAACTCACATTTAATTTGTATGCTCATTTTTTATCTCTATTTTTTAATTAAAGTCATTTTTTGATTGTTCTCAATATTTAAAATCGAGGTAATATTCCTTTATTTCGAGTTTTGAAAATTTGTGCCTTAACTTACTAGGCGCGACTTTTCTTCAAACCGAGATAATTGAATACCCTTAACTCGAGGCAATATTCATTTATCTCGAGTTTTGAAAATTTGTGCCTTAACTTACTAGGCGCGATTTTTCTTCAAACCGAGATAATCGAGACGTATTTGTTTTCCTACAAATAAACATTTCGATAGATTGCGACTCCGCTGCGACTTTAAAAAAATAAAAGAGAGTCAAGCCAAAAGTTGATTATTTTCGGGTCTTTTTGTTAAAATTTTTAAACACTCGATTTTGTTTTATATACGATCCTTTACATTTTTTATGCTATATTTTGTCGATATTGCCAGTTAAGTTTGCATTCATATGCATTTGTTACTACACCCTTTAAGTGGAAGTGGAAAACTATTCCTTAGTGAGGTTTTCACCTCCGTGTAGGATAGTAGATCACTTTCGGGATTACATTCGTACCCATGTTTTCGTGAAGTTTTCACTTCCGTGCAAACATGTGGGAAATGTGTCCCCCTAAACTAAACTAATTCGTATGAGCCTGTAATGGGTGAGGATCGAGGAATCTGTTGTTTGAGTACCCTTTACTCTAGAGATTAAACCACATGTAATGAGCCATAAGTACTTACCTTAGAAGGAGTTATACCGAACCTTTTAGCAACTATCCAAGACAAATTCTTAGGTTCTTTGTTTTATACCTATATATTGATACTGATGTGTTTTACTAACTTGTTCTATTTTGTCTCTTTTGTGTTGCATTGCATCATCATACTCAGGATGAGTAGCCAATATAGTCCCTATTCCCAAAAAAGTTGGGAAAGTGCGTATGTATGTGGACTATTGGGATTTAAATAAAGCTAGCCTAAAGGATAACTTTTCATTACCTCACATCGACACTTTAGTAGGTAATACAACAGGTTACTCCTTACTCTCATTCATGGATGGTTTCTCCTGGTATAACCAAATAAGGATGAATCCCGAAGATATGGAAAAAACCACGTTTATCATGTTGTGAGGAACATTCTGTTACAAGGTGATACCTTTTGGACTAAAAAACGCAGTGACAACTTATCAAAGGGTCATGGTAACTTCGTTTCATGACATGATGCATAAAGAAATTGAAGTTTATGTCGACGATATGATTGTGTAATCTCGAACAAAGGAAGAGCATGTAAGAATCCTGAGAAAGTTGTTTGGGAGACTAAGAAAGTATAAATTAAAGCTAACATAGCAAAGTGCACTTTCGGACCCACGTTAGGAAAGCTGTTGGGCTTTGTGGTCAACAAAAAAGGGATTGAAATTGATCCAGATAAAGTCAAAGCCATACAGGAGTTACCACCACTTAGTACGCAAAAAGAAGTTCGAGGGTTCTTGAGGAGATTAAATTACATTGCTCGTTTTATGTCACAACTGATAGAGAAATGTGACCTATTTTCCATTTGCTTAGAAAGCGCAACCCAGGTGTATGAGATGATGAATGTCAAGAAACTTTTAACAAAGTCAAAGATTATTTGTCCAATACTCTTATCTTAGTGCCTCCAATTCCTAATAAACCATTGATCTTATACTTGGCAGTCATTGAAAATTCTATGGGGTGCGTACCAATGAATCTGAAAAGAAGGAAAGGGCGATATATTATCTCAGTAAGAAATTCATTGATTGTGAGACTCGATACTCACCAATTGAAAAACTATGTTGTGCTCTAGTTTGGACCACGCGAAGATTAAGGCAATACATGTTGTACCATACCACTTGGTTAATCTCAAAACTAGATCCTCTAAAGTACATGATGGAGTCGGTCGTATTGAATGGAAGATTGCCTAGGTGGCAGATCTTGCTTTCTGAATTCGACATAGTCTATGTCAATCAAAAGGCAGTAAAAGGGAGTGCTATAGCAAACTTCCTAGCTAGCAAGGCTTTAGAGGACTATGAGCCAATAAACTTCGACTTCCCGAACGAGGATTTAATGTATGTTGCGACCACTGAAGAGGTAACCACAGTGGAACATCCTTGGAGATTAAATTTAGATGGAGCTTCAAACGCCATGAGTAATGGAGTTGGGGCAGTCTTGGTATCACCAAAAGGAGACCTCTATCCTTTCACCAGTAAACTCAATTTTGATTGTACAAATAACATGTCAGAATACGAAGCATGTATCATGGGAATCCGTGCGGCCATAGAACGGGGAATCAAAGTTTTGGAGATATACGGAGACTCCACACTAGTAATCTATCAACTCAAAGGAGAATGAGAAACGAGAGATTCTAAGCAACAAAAAACAGAATCAAGTCAAACACAAAGCTCTCAAGCATTAAGTCATCCAGGTACTTTCAATACATATTAATTGTCATTTATAGTCTAAATTTCTGACCCCCTGATATTCAAAATATACATTAATACGCATATTAAATACATCACTATTATCATTTATTTTTTTTTGTATTTCAAAACACATTAAATAAATAAATAATAAATACATTAATAATAAAAAAGGAAATTAAAAGGTCATACCTGGCTTATTGTCGTCGTCATTGCTTTGACCGGGATCCTTCAGAGCGTGGCCGTACATGTGAAGAAGTTCGACAAAGAGAGATTCGTCAGTTTTGAAAAAAGGAATAATGACCAAAATATAAAAATAATAAAAATTGGTTTTAAAAAAAAAGGGAAATCAAGACCTTCATAGAACTAAAAGCCAACTGGATCTATATTTTTTAAAAGAAAAAGAAAAAGAGACAATTTAGTTTCGATTTGAGTAAAATTAAAAAAAAAAAAAACAAAACCTTTCATTTTCTTAAAGATCTAGGCTTGATCGGTTCGATCTAGACCTAGATTTATCTTTTAAACACGAAATAAATAAAAAGGAAGCTTTTTACTTGGACATCGCGCACGACGGCAAACCGCGACCGACCGACGACTGGCACGATGGACGAGCAAGAAACCCCAATGTCGACCTTGGGAAATTTCAAAGAAAAAAAGGGGTTTCAAAAGGTTTTTTTTTTAAATAGGGTTTCAAATGTTTTTTTGGTCTAAAATTTGGTTTATAAAAATTTTAGAAACGGTGCTGTTTTGAGGGCTGAGTTTCAGCCCCAAAACGACGTCATTTTGAGCCTTACTCGTTTTTCAGATCCGACCCATGTAGGGATCTGCGTGTTTTCATTAAATAGTTTATTTATGCAATTGGTCCTTCCGCTTTTTTAAATTTACAGTGTCATCCTTTTTGAACTTTTGATTAATTTTAAATTTGCCCATTAATTTTATTTCATTTTTAATTTAGTCCTTTAACTCTCTAGAAGCTTGAGAGGCTGCCACGTGTCATTTTTCGATTATTTATACAATTGACCCTTTCTACTTTTCATTTGTTTCAATTTTGTCCTTAAATTAAGTTTTATTTTATTGTAAATTCGACCAGTAATTTTGAATTATTTTCAAATTGGTCATCTCACTTCTGGAGGCCTAAGAATCTGCCACGTGTGCCATCTTTTTGGTTTTATTACCTAGAAGGTCCCTAAACCTTTCAAAAATCATATTTTGACCCCCAAACTTTTCCAAAAATCACATTCTTACCCCCAAACTTCTAAAATTTACATTTTGACCCTAAACTTTTCCAAAATTACCATTTTTCCCTCGAACATCCAAAAATTACCATTTTACCCTTGAACTTTTCTAAAATTATCATTTTTATCCTCGAACTTCTCAAAAATCATATTTTTATCTTGAACTTTCCTAAAATGACATATTTACCCCTAAAACTTTCCAAAATTATGTTTTAACCTCGAACTCTCCGACACTCTATTTTCGATCCCGTTTTTTTCTTTTCTTCGACTTTTGTACATAAGTCTTTAACCTTTTTTTAATTAATCTTGCATTTTCTTATTTATTTTGATTCATAATTTGTATTTTATTTTTCTTATATTTTTTTTCGTATATTTATTCATTTGTGCTTTGTGTTATTTAGCTTTGTCATTAATTGCATAACTCACATTTAATTTGCATGCTCATTTTTTAATTAAAGTCATTTTTTTTATTGTTCTCCAAAATATTTAAAATCGAGGCAATATTCCTTTATTTCGGGTTTTGAAAATTTGTGCCTTAACTTACAAGGCACGATTTTTCTTCAAATCGGGGTAATCGAATACCCTTAAATCGAGGCAATATTCATTTATCTCGGGTTTTGAAAATTTGTGCCTTAACTTACTAGGCGCGATTTTTCTTCAAATCGGAATAATCGAGTATCCTTTTTCAAGGTATAAAGTTTACAACGAAGGAAAGCTCGTTATTTTCGGATCTCGAAACGTTATGTCCTAACTCACTGGATGTGACTTTCTTCCTTGATCACTTCGAAATAGCGAGACTTCCAAACGAAAATCGATTTCTTTCTTAAACATGACTTATGCATTTAAGGATCTTACTTTAAAACTTTATTCGAGTTTTCAAAATTTTACAAACAAGACCCTAAAATAATCAATGTGGTATCAATTTTGGGCGTGTGAGGGTGCTAATCCTTCCTCTCACGTAATCGACTCCTGAACCCGTTTTCTGGATTTAGAAGACCAAAATATTTTTTAAAACGGATTTCAAACGTTTTATGGTGATCCAATCACACCAAATAAAATGATTGGTGGCGACTACCATTTTTCCAATTTTTTATTTTTTTAAAAATATTGTTCGAGACTTGTTTGTTTTCCCAAAAATAAACGTTTCGACAATATGTTTAGTTAGGTGGAGGGTTTTCAAATGACGACATCATTGGGTATTTTTGAAATATAATTTTTTATTTTTTAATTAAATTTATATATTAAAAAATAAAAAATAAAAATATATTAGTGGAGGCTTTTTAAATGGTTGTACAATGGGGATAAAATATACATGCAAAATATACGAAAAAAATACCTAACACAATTGGAGGTTCTTCAAGTGATGGCATCCTTGGAGGGGGACTAAGTGGCGGCACCAAGGGGTGTTTTGCCACTTGTCTGTCCCCCATTTAGCTGTGTGTGTGTTTGTTAATGGGGGTTTTTAGAGGTAAAATAAATTTTGGGGGTTGGGGGTAAATAATTTAGGTAAAATTTTGTTATAAAATAGGGGAATGGAGGGACCAAACGGGTGAGAAGAGAAGAGAGAAAAAAGAAAGAAAGAAAGAAAGAAAGAAATAAAGAAAGAAGGAGAGGAAAGAAAGAAGAAGGAGAGAAAGGTATTTTTTGTGTGTTTATTGTTAAATTTATTTTTAAAATTATTTAATTTGTTAGTTAGTAGTAGTAATTAATTAGATTTTAATTTTATTGTTTAATGTGATTGATTTGTTATTATAATTTTATTTTTTTAGTAGGTTAATTAAAAGAGAAAAAGGTTAAAAGAAAGGTAAATGTAAATATTTTATTGGTAATTTAAAGTTATATTTTGTTTAGTAATTATTATTTTAAGTTATTTGTTTTGTTTAATTTAATTTTTAATTGATTTGTTATTTAATTTTTCTATTTAGTTGAGTAAATTAAGAGGAGAGGAAGAAAGATAAGTTTGATTATTTTTAATTTAATTTAATTTAAATTAATTTGTTAGTAAGTAATTTTATTTTGTTAGTAGTAGTTAGTAAGTAAGTATTTTATTTTGTTAGTAGTAGTAAGTAAGTAATATAAATTAATTTAAAAATTAAAAACCAAAATGAGTTATTTACCAAAATAGTACAAAATAAATAATTATATACTAAATTGGTATCTCCACCACATTTTCGTAATTAATGGGGTGTGAATACCATTTTGGTATATAAATATTTATTTTGTACCATTTTGGTGAATAACCCATTTTGATATTTAATTATTAATTTTGTATTATATTGGTAAAAAATCATAAAAATCGTAAAACTTAATTACTTATGCATCGAACTAATTGAATTTTTTTCAAGTTGCAGAATGGATTCATTAATTAACGACCAATGTCCTCACATAGTAAAGTCGGTGAATGAGGAAACACACCTAGCCAATCAATGTAATAAAATTATTATTTGTTCCTTATGTCATTTACGAAATTATTATTTGTTTACGAAATTAAATTAGGTTATACTAACTATTTCTGTAAATTAACAGGAAGAGCTCCAGTACGTGCATTGAGGGGTCGGGCGTAGGGCCTCAAATATCATCCCCATGCACGTCTGCTTCCATACTTGCGGATGGTCGGATTTAGATCAGCGGACTTGATCCAAAAGTTTGAGTTGCGGTATGATTTAATAAGTGCATTGGTGGAGCATTGGCGCCCAGAGACCCATACATTTCATCTGTCATGTAGAGAGTGCACAGTGACATTGGAGGATGCTGCACTTCAACTCGGGCTCCCAATCAATGGTTTAGCGATCACCGGCATTAGTATGCTTGAAGAGCCGTCAAGTATTTGCAACCAATTACTAGGTCGCTCACCTAGTAATAATAACGATTTTACGTTGTTGAACTTTACACGGTCGAGGGCCAATTTTGAGGAGTTGCTCAAAAATGCGATCGAAATGGAGGTGATTAGGGACGTTCCAGCCTATATTTTGCAAATCATAGGGGGTGTACTCATGCTAGATGCGAACAACAATATGGTCCCCATGATGTACTTTCCCCTATTGACTGATCTGCAAAATATTCAGTCGTATAGTTGGGGATCTACGACGATTGCGATGTTGTATCGAGAACTTTGTCGCACCACAGACCCTTCTTGTTGCGATATAAGTGGTTGCCTAATACTATTACAATCTTGGGCACTTTATTGAATGTCATTCTTGGCATCCATTAGCACCAAACATATGTTTTCCCACTCGTTAATAGGTGATTACTATATACCCAAAATTGCAATTATTTGACATTTTTTTAATTATATTATTCTAATAAGTTTTTTTTTTGTTTCTTAGATGGAAAAAAATCGGGAATCGAGAGGCAACTCACCGTTCCCTTTTATCGTATGATGATTGAGCAACATGCCGGGGAAGGGGTAAGTTATTCATTGACATGTTATTAAATTATATTACTTGATTCGTGTTAATATGGTTGCATGTTCCTAAATTATATTATTTGACTCTTATTAATATCTTGACATGTTATTAATTGTGCAGTTTATTTGAATGCCATATATACAGCCAGAAATTGTCGCTGTTATACCCCTTTGACATTTCTCCACTCAGACCAATGGTGCATTAACGCACCGATTATCAATTTCCAAATAGTGGAGTGGTATGTCGGGGATCAAATACTCCGACAGTTTGGTTGTAAACAACCTATCCTGTCACCGCCAATGCAATTAGGGTCTATACATGGGATAGACAAGAAGGGAAAAAAATATTGTGATTGGGGACATGTTCATGTACAGTATATTCATGTGTGAAACAACCGGATGATGTGAGTACCTTCGATGGAGTATACTCCCGATTTGCAGCCATTGGTACAGTACATGTTGTGGTTCATTCAGGCGGGGAAACCATATTTACTTGGTGCACAATCAATGATAATCCCCCCCGCACATGACTTGACATGGTCATCCCTATCATTTACCTTCTGCCCTAGAGCCAAAGCCAGAGCAAAAGCAAGAGGAAGAGGCATTGGATAATGATGATTCTTATCGTCCAGATTTTGTGGGATCGTCACATATCCCTAGCTCATCAAGCCAAGGATATCAGCCTCAGTTTAACGAGCCACAACAGTAATACTCTACTCCTCCCGTGCAAATGGTTGCTAATGATGATGATCTTGACGAGCAACCTCGCTGTACACAGCCGACCACCACGAAGATATACCCCGAGAACCACGCCATCTAATCATGGATATTAGAGTTGTATCTAATTGTGTTTAATTGTGTATATTTGACTATTGATGAGTTGTAATGATGACTTTTTACTTTAATTTTACATACATTTCTTTGAACCTATTTGATCTTTTATTTAAATTTCATAATTTAACCTAATAATTAACAAAGGTTTGTCTTTGATTCCTTATACACATTAAACCAAAATACAAACATAAAAAATATTAATTAAATACAAATTTAAACATAATTAATTTCAAATTCATTCATAAACTTAATTAATTTCAAATGAAAAATATCCAATACAAATAGCTTAAGCCCTACCCGATCTGGAGCACTGACCAATATGGTAGGTTCACTGGGGGCAATTACGCCGAGTATGCCTAGCTAGCCTACACAATCCACACAGCTTTTCGCTGTCTGTTTTCTCCATAATGTCCATTTCATTGCAGATTTTGGTGACATGCAAATGACCTCTCAGATTTCTTTGCAAACCTTTGTTCGGGAAAGTCGTCGGAGGCACCTCTTATGTGGACAAGTCAGGCAAGATGGGGAACTCGTTTTCCCAAATACGTAATGTACTCTCGAGAGTGTAAAATGGGTCGATTAACTGTTCAACATTGAGTGACACTTTAGCACAAGCTGCAACTACATGTGTATAGGGATAACGAAGTGTATCGAACCTCCTGCAATTGCAGTGTCTGTTCTGGAGATCAACCCTATATGACCTAGGTAGGATACCAGGTCGACACCCAATGGTCTCTATAACTTGAAATCGTTGAAACTGTCGTGAATATATTTCCATGTTCATTGTCTTCACTCTCTGATGGTTTACATCCATTGCATTCGTGACAGCTTCGACAAACACGTATCCGACGTTTATCTGATATATTTGTTGCATCCCCATTACTGGCATCAAGGTAGCCATCTTATAGAATGTATCTTAGAACACAGACGAAATCGAAAGATGTCGTATTCTCTTGAACACGTCATTAATCGAATCTGCCAGGTTGGTCGTCATTTGGCCATATCGATACCCGTCATCGAAACTTTGAGACTATTACCACAGCTCCATGGTACCCAATCATTATCGCAAAGGCTTGTTCATATGACCTTCCATGTCAAGCTCAAATCTGGTCATTCTTTGTCGAAATCGGTGCGGCTCTAGCTTGTACGCTGTAGGAATATTAAGAAAACATAATTTATAGTTTCGAATTAAACATTAAAAATATAATTTGAAACTAAATTTTTTTACCCACTTTTACAAGTCGTCTCTGTTAGTCTGCATTCTTATATTCTCATTAGAAGTTAACCGCAATGTGCCGGTTGTAGTAAATCGATCTTTATGGTACACCAGTACGCCTAATGGCCGTAATAATACCCTTTCCTCTATCGAAGATGATGCAAATATTATCGTTATAAACAACATACCTCCATAGGTTCATCAAGAAAAATTCCCAGGACTCCATGTCTTCTATTTCCACAATAGCAAATGCTATTGGGAGCACGTTCTAGTTCCCGTCTTGAGCCACCGTAATTAGTAGGATTTGTGTATATTTCCCATATAGGCAGGTCCTATCTACATGGACAAATGGCTTGCAGTGAGGAAATGCCTCTATGTAGGGATTAAACATCCAAAATATATACTGAAAAATTCTTCTTCTCGGTTGTATGTTATTATCTGAGCCATAATAAGGTGATGCCACCAACTCAATCGTAGTCCCCAGCACGTACTGTTCCATTACCATCTGTTTCGTAATCCATGCTTTTCGATATGAAACCTGATAATGGAATCTTGATTGCATCTCGACAATCAGTGTAGAAACTTTGATGGTTGGATCGTCCTTAACCATTGGCATGATATGTGTGTAGATAGTTCTGGAATCAAGTTTCCAGTGATCTTTTGACAAACGTGTTGAAGTGCATGTGTGAGGCCCATTAAATTTTCTTATCTCCCACATCTGCGACTTCTGGATAAATGCAGCTCGCACCTGCCACTTGTAACCTTCCGTCGACTTTCAGCACTCTTCGATATACAAGTCGGTTTATACATCGCGACTTTGTAGTCAATCGACACATTCATGCTATACCACTTAATAGTAAATATGCACTCTTCCTTGGATTCAAATTTTTGGCCACAAACAACTCTTCACGATTTGCTACTACGGCCAATCAGTGAGCAGGTAGTATATTGGATACTCTGCGAACTCGACATGTGTCACATCAGGGTCTATACACGACATGTGTGCCCCAGCAAGATTGTTGTGCATCACAATATGTGTAACTGAATTTATGACTGGAGACACGTTATAATTTTCATCGTCATTCGCCCCTTCATCGTCAATATCATCCGGGACCTCATCCACATCCGAATCACTATTAATATCGACCTCATTATCAGAAGGAATACTACTATCATATCCAACATCTTCATCCGCATCATTCTCGGGTGCAGCAACATTAAGATCGATGTCTATCCCGTGTACGATTGATTGACTTTCAATGTACGATATTAGAACCACCATACACGGAGTTGGATCTTCATTTTCTACTAGAGTTGGATCTTCATTTTGTATTGGTTCCAATCAACTAACTCGACAAATAACTGAACCGGTGCATTTGGGTCACTTTGATTCGAACAATAAAGAGCGATCATTGTCTCCACGTCTTCATCGTTTACAAGTTCCATCTCGATGAATTTGATGGGATCTGTCGAAACTGGAAACTTGTGGAAAAGTTTCGAGATCCTTCTCCGTCAACGTCTAAAAAGTTTTGCACTAGTTGTTGCTTTCATATCATCAACCAAGACATTTTGACGAAATCTCATTTCTATTTGTTGCCGACACTCAAATATACATCCAACTGATATTCTCAAAATTGCTCCATCAAAATAAATGCATTCAAAAAATTGATTATCTATCTTCAAGAAAGCTGTTAAAAAATAAATAAAATTTCAATAAATAAAATTTAAAAATATACCCTACTAAAATAAATTTATAACAAATTAATATTAAACTAAACATTAATTGCCTAAATATTTATAAAAATAACAAAAAAAATTACTACTACTAACTAACAAATTAAATAATTTTAAAAATAAATTTAATAATAAACATAAAAAAAATACCTTTCTTTCTTTCTTCTCTCTTCTCTTCTCTCCCATTTGATCCCCTCTTCCCCTATTTTATAACAAAAATTTTACCTATTTTATTTTCCCCCAACCCCCAAAATTAATTTTGCCTCCAAACCCCCCACACACAGCTAAATAGAGGACAGACAAGTTGCAAAACACCCTTTGGTGCTGCCACTTAGTCCCCTTCCAAGGGTTCCGCCACTTGAAGACCCTCCAACTGTGTGTTAGATATTTTTTTCGTATTTTTTGCATGTATATTTTATCCCTATGGTGCCGCCATTTAAAAGCCTCCAGTAATATATTATTATTATTATTTTTAATTTATAAATTTAGTTAAAAAAATTTCGTGTCAGAAATACCCACTGGTAACCCCATTTAAAAGTCCTCCACCTAACTAAACATACCATTTTCGTAATTAATGGGATGAGAGTATTATTTTGGAAATAAATATTTTTTTATATTAAATTAGTAAAAAACCCGTAAATTGTTGTACTAGAAAACCACATTAGGTACAATTCCCGATAAAGATTAAAGGTGTCACAAGCGATCTCACTTAAAACTCAACCTTATAGATAAAATCTCTCTACAATATAATTTAATAGCATAATATATCATTACAATTATACCCTAAAATATTAAAAGATAAATAAAACAATAAAGAACACAAGAAAATTAATGAGGTTCGATAAATTACACCTACGTCATCAGACACGACCAATTCTCGAGTCCATGTTACATAATGCCCATTTGTTACCGGAGCAATTATGATCTAACTATATTCAATTTATACCATTAATCATTCATTTATGAGTATTAAAAACACTTGATGAAATACACATTCATTTATGAGTCCTATATGAGGTTACGAAAGCCGTAATGCTAACTTAAGGTCAAATTAGGACCAAACTGTAAAGATTTCAAAGTATCAGGTTGACGTCACTACATAACTCACTGGTTAGGCTTGTTGTGACGTTACTCTCTAGTTGTTCTTCGTCGTGATGTGAGTCACTATTTCCAAATAGACCAATTTGGAACATGTTGGAAAGACTTGAAATAACACTTAAACATTCCAATTACGAACAATTAAACAATATACCAATTGCATTCAAGCCAAATTATGACAAAATGATACTTCAATATAACAGTAAACAAGAAATTCCAAATCTGACCATTTACAATACAAAACTAACTTAAACCATAGATACATGTCATATATTAATCAAAAGAGAACTTTACAAACTTTACTGAGTCAGAGAGCCATTTTTTGGACTCTAGAACTACATTTCATATTCTCAATGATCACCTAAACCTATGCACGGAAAAAATAAATCTTATGTTGAGTGATAGGGCTCAGTGGTACATTTATTATTCAAGTTATATATAATAAAAACATTAACAATATGGTTCAAGATAAAATCTGCATATATGCACCTAACATCCAACCAATTCATATGCCAAGGCGCCAAGCATTTTCAATAATCAATTTGTATATGCAACATACTTATATTAATACCAAAACAATCTATTCAACATTGCACATATTTAACCAACTCCAACTTGGTTAACAATTAACAATCATTCAATAAATATCAATTCCATATCATTAAAAAATAAGCATTCATTTATGCATCTTTATAGTATGTAATTATCATCAAATCATTCATGTTCCATGACACTTATCTCTTTTACTTTGTTTTCATATCATTCAACTCATTTTTGGAGTCTATTGACTCATTCGTATTCGTTTCAACCCTAGGACTTGTTTTTACTTTATTTGCTCAATCAATGGTATAATTTCAATATCCCACTCATACTTATACACAAATTAGTCCAATAGCATCAATTGATAACACATTCATATCGTTTTCTAATTTTCTAATCCCTATTAACCTGACTCGGACTCGAATAGATACTCGGATCATCCAACCAACACACCAAACTGGCACCAACGTAGAGTAATTGACATGTAAGGTGCATATTGAAGCACAAAGCACATACTGGCACACGAAGTGTATCCTGACACATAAGCATATACCATTTATCAATTATATTCACAATCAAAATATCATTTCATTAACAAATCATATGCAATTAATGTCATATATCATATTTCTACTCAATTTCTATATCGCATATCTTATTCCCAAGTATCCCACATCATTTTCCATTTTGTTCATTTCAGTCCTTTACTTCAAATTTCATAACAAATCCAACTCCATAGTTCATACTTTCATATTAGACTCACCTAACATTCCTCATGTAGTATTTATGCACATGCAATAATTTAAAATGATCCCCAAATCATAAATATACAAACCAGATTCTTTTGTTACTTGTCGACCACTTTCGCTTTTCCTTTCCTTTTCGTGTCAACGTTAGCTACGTAAAATCACAAAACATATCAAACAATCAATTACCATTCAATTCCCAACCAAATACCAATTTATACACAATTTTTCATTTATTAAATTTAGTCCCTAAAACCAGGACAAGCATAACTATAACAACCCGATTTTCAGCGATATAAAAAACGGTAGTTTCAGAACTCCGATTTCGATGATTAAGTCAATGAAAACGAGATTATTACATTATTAAACTAAATTTTGGTATAATAATTTTAGTTATGTGAAAAGTTAGTCAAGGTACAAGTGTACAGGTTTAAAAGTCAATGGTTTTGAAAATTGAGGTCTCGGGACCCTAATTCTATAAATCAAACTTGTAAATATTTTTATTAAATATTTACGGATTTATTGTATAGATAAATTGAATATTTTAATAGATAATTTTATAGAATTAGTGATTAATTAAGGTACAAGTACTAAATCGTAAAAATCATAAAAGTTAATCGTATTTGATTTTTAATACTTAAAAGGTTAATTAATAATTGCGTGGGGTTTTATTTGGAAATTTACCACTTTTTTTTTAATTTATAGTGGATGATTTAATTATATTTTAGATATAAATATATATTAAGTTAAGGTTAAAATAATAAAAGGTTAAAAGTATTAAAAAAATGGTCATATTCAACTTATTCTTTCTTCTCACTGTTCGAGAGTAAGAAAAGGGAGAGGAAGCCATTTTTTAACATTTCCAACCATTTTCCCTTACATGTTACTATATTTGAGATCGAAATTTGAATCAATTGGTAGATAATCAAGAAAAAAGAGAAATTACAGATTAGTCCATGACATTTTGTTGCTACTTTTTTCCAAGTAAGTTCAAAGGGAACTTGCTACATTCTATTATTATGTTTAAATTATGTGCTTATCCCTATTAATTATATATACACAAGTGTAAATTTTATTAATATGACATCTATCGGACTAAATTGTAAAATAAGAAATTTAAATGATAATAGTGAATAGAGAGTAGTATTAACTGATCGAAGTTGTGATATGATTGAATGATGTATATACGATGATGACTCACTGTAAATGTATGTGAATTGTTATTGGAAATACGAAAAGAGAGTATACGACTATAAAGATTGACTTGAATTGAGTACGAGGAATAAGGCCTGTGTGAACTTAGAGAATAACTGGGATACAAATGACATGTCATTAGGATTTATATAATTTTGGGTGTTGGTATTGGATGTTTTATTTGTGGCTAAGGTCTTGCATTTTTTGTGGATTCTTCACAACTCGTGTGAGCATCATCGTGTAAAGTTACCATCTTGACCCGCAACTCATTTGAGCAGAGACCAATTTTCACATCTCATGTAAGGATTTATTTTCACAGCTCGTGTGAGCAGCCTAATCCTGTGTCCGAAGCATATTTACTATAATTCTCCATGCAATAAACATGTTGTGTAAGTGAATTAGTATAAAGGTTCAAAGATGTATTAAATGTTATACGTGAGTTGAGTATGGTATTTGTGTTTTAGTTCTTAAGTATATTAATTGTCGGGTAACTTCATGTGATCTTTATTTGGATTAGCATTTGTTTATGCTATGTTGTATGCTTATAACTCGTAATTAAATCATTGCAAAAAAATGGGTCGTGAAGGACTAATTTCTGAAATGTTATAAGATTGTTGAAAATGATGGATCATCATAATGTATATGGATATGTTATATGATTATGAGAATGTCAAGGGATTGGAATGAATTAAATTGTTATGTTGCCAAATGAGCATGACTTGAATGTTATACGAATAATAACTCAAGTATATAAGTACATATATCGAGTACGAATTGGATATCATATGTTATGCTATATTGAAAGGTTGTACATGCATATGTGAATTGCTTTACAAAATCTTGATGTATGAGCAAACTAACAATTTGATTATTTCATGGAAATGTATGTGAAAGTAACAGGATGCCAAAACATTTTGGTACTTAGCTACATTATGCTTCCATTACTTAATTATTTATTTATCAGGGTAAGTTAAATGAATTTTATATGAACTTACTAAGCATTCGTAATGTTTATCTTGCTTGCTTTTCATTCTCTATATAGGTCATTTTGTGGAACACGTCAATCAAATCAATCCGAAGCTCACACTATCTAGCCTTTATTTCAGTAGTCTTTTCATTGTTCTAGACTCGATTATGTGGCATGTATATAGGATTGGATTTGCACTTATGTTGTCTTGACTGTTTATAAGGTTGGTATAGTGATGATAATGAATTTGGATGTCTTAGTATGATGTTTAGATGTGTGAATAAGGTCATTGTGGTAAGTGTTATTTGTGGCAAATGAATGGCTAAAAATTGAATGATTCTAAGGTTGTGAAAATGTGTTTGGGATAATAGATTCTTCAATTTAATAAGTGATATGATAGCATTATTATTTTGTCATCTAGAAATGGTAAAATGGTAGCTTTTGGTGCATATCTTGAATGTCATGATTAATCTATGTAACCTTGTTTATGAAATGGTGCCTTGGAGACATATTAGTTAGTGATTTAGGATGTGGTTGTATGACATGTTTTGGATTGGTATGGAATTGTTTTGAACATGTTTAAAAGTTAACAAAATGCATTTTGGAGATACCTTAAATATTTAATTTTGAACAAGCACAAAATGGTCTAATTTGTACAACATGGGCTGGCACATAACCTTGTGTGTTACACGGGATGACCACACGCCGTGTGAGTACTATAGATTTGGTAATCTATATTGCTCATAGTCTCAGTTTATTACAGATCCCAGCCACAGGACCGTGTGACTTTTAATGAAATTTTTGCACTTAGGTCCACATGGCTTGAGTGAGTTATATGGCCTAGATACACGACTGTGTAACTCTAATTCCAAAGGACCACCATTTGTAATACAGCTTTAGCATAGTGCCGTATGACCCTATTTTTAAAATTTTCCCTACTTTTTGAAAACTTTTTAACTTAGTCCTTAGTTGTTTTCAAGTCAACTTAAGAGCTTTTGTAAGCTCGATTGAGACTCAGTTTTGTTTGTAAACTATATTGTGCATGGATTTTGAACTGTTCTATTTATGATATAGTTGATTTGTAATTTTGGAAATGTTTCAAATTAGTCTTAGTGAAATTCTAGGTTGATACTATATCATATGTAAGCTCGTATTAGACTTGAGAGAAAAATTATATTCGGTGATTATGCATTGAATTGATTATGATTGTATGATTCATGTTCAATTTGAATATTAATTGTGTATTTATGTAGTAATACCATGTTTATTTGAAATAATTAATGTGAAATGAATGCGTTTTGTTTCGGCATTGATTGTAGCACTTTATAGCTCGGGTTCGTCGATTGGATTGTGTAAGGGGTGTTACAATAACTTTCAATCTAGAGCTTCAAATTAAGCAGCCCCGTTCCATTCGCATCACATTGCATCATCCGGTTTACCTGTGTAGAAAAATTCAAACCATCAAATTTTTATTCAGTAATTCCATTTGACTGCCAACATAACAACTACATCCATATTAAAAACACCGGTTGCTTTCACGAGTTTTTTTCTCATGACCTGCCACTGATAATTATTCAGTGACATCTCCTCAATAAACTCGTGGGTTGCCACTAAAAGAACCTATAAAAATTAAAATGTAAAAATTAAATTAAAAACAAAAATATTAAAATAAAAATAAAATTGTATAAATTAATAGAAATAAAGTTTTCCTAATATTTCAGTCTTCGGCAACGGCGCCAAAAACTTGATGCAGTCGAAACTAACTAAAAATATGACTAAGGCAAGTGCACCTATCATTTAATAGTATAGTTACGGTAAGCAAAAATATCGTTCCCACGAGGACTAAAAGTACTAGTAGTTATTGTTTAAAACTAAAATTGGAGTGATTGTTTAAAGCTAAAATTAACTAAATTAATAAACTAAAGAATATGACAAAGAACAAAGCAAGAAAGCAAGCGAATAACAACCAAGAAGTGAGGTAATACCTAGGAAAGAATCTACCTAGATTTTCATCTGTCATTATCAATCTGAATTAAACAATTTATTCACTTAGTATTTTGATCTGTAGAAATCCCTAAATTATGCTAATACCTCTATTCAAGTATAAAAGCAACCGATTCTAGGTTAATTAATTGAAATTATGCTAATATCTCTATTCACTTCCCTCTTATCATATTTGGTATTTATATGTATTAAAATGCCCAAAAACCCTAAAAATTGCATCTTTCCTTGTGTTTGGACTCTAGTTCGTGAAATCCAAACGGTCTGGCACATGCCCATGTGGTAGCCCGTGTGGCTCACAAATGCTCTCCTAAGTATAGAAACATGAATTTAAAGGATTAGGAGCATAAAATTTATCAATTTACATCAAATAATCATAAAAAACACATTAAGAATGAGATTAAAACATGTTACTTTAAGCACTTATCAATTGCTATGGTTAACTAAGTAGTTAGAAGAAGTTATTAAACAGTCACTAGCACCCAATCGTCTTTCTCCTTGATGGTAGAAGTACAAGCTCCCAAGTTTGATTACGAATTAGTGCATCATATTCACTATAACTAATACTCAACATACATGTATTTATACTCACTACTCAACTAATATTCAACTGATATGTAACTGCTAAACTGTTTTACAACTCCTACAACAGATTATCTATTTAATAACTTCTTCTAATTACTTAGCTAACCATAGCAATTGATCTTGACTAGTCTGTTAACTCTAATATAACTTGAGAATTAATTTAAGATTTTTGAAATATTATTTAATTAATTATAAATAAATATTTAAAGTTCGAAAATGAAATTAAATTAATTAGTCATTATGAATCCATCGAATATGTAAATTAAATATATTTCTTCATAGATTCTTTTATGGTAAAATCATCATAATCGTAACGATTTTATAATTGAGTTGAGAAAATTATTTAATTGAGAGATTACTTTAGTTGATTAAATTAATTAAACAAATAATATTTATTTTGAGAATAGAAACAAATATTGTGTTGAATTAAATTATAAAATGTTCAATCAAAAAATTCATGAAATAAATATAATTGGACTCAATTAATGAGAGACCCAATTAGTCTCACATAAACATGTGAGGGGCGACAACCCTAAGGGAATTGAGAGGGTGTGTCGTCCCCCTTCTTTTAGTTAGACTAAAAAACTGTTTTTTTTTATTAAATATTATGATATATAATTATATGAAAAATTAATTCATAAATAA
Source organism: Kokia cookei (assembly GCA_039519145.1). Lineage (NCBI taxonomy): Eukaryota > Viridiplantae > Streptophyta > Magnoliopsida > Malvales > Malvaceae > Kokia > Kokia cookei. The sequence continues at coordinate 9,632,417 of CM076910.1, forward strand.
TCATATAAATACATTGATCAGATATCATGTTTCACATGTGAACGTACATATTGATGTGTATTTTTTGTCGCAAATAAAGCAATAATTTAATATAAATCCCAGAATAAAAAGCGAGGATAATGAAATGGACTGTGCTTGATCTAAGTATACAAATTAAATTGGAACATAAATTGAAAGAGATATTTCTAAAATTGACCCCCACACACTTCCAAAAAAAAAATACAACACATGAAATAAATGCGGCTGCTTAATATAGTATTTAAAATCAATTTAAAAGTAATTAATGTATTATTTACAATATTTTTATTTTTATTATTACTTTATTTTACCAAAACCAAAAACAACTAGTTAAGTACAAATGAAGGGCGGAAACTATAATAAAAATGTTATTTTTTATTTTTAACAATTTATTCTTAAAAAATTAAGTTAGATTGGTTAAAACAGTCGAATCGAAAATCTGTAATAACTAGGTCTAGAGAGAAGTTATGAGCATGACTAGTTCAACCATTGATCTAATTCCAAAAACTTTGAATTTTGTGTTTCATGATTTTGATCAATGTTTTTAAATTTGGAATGAGTGGTCATGCCACCAATTCTTGATTTGATTGGTTTGTCCCGTTCAAATCAATAAATTATTAAAATTTCGTAAAAATACAAATATTTTTAAAATAGAGAAAATCAATTCAACCAATTTGTACCATTTCACGAGGCAATTGATTCAACCTCTATCTCTGAACTAGTACCCCAGTCGATCCCTGTTCCGATCAGTCGATCCAGTTTGGTTTTGAAATTACTAGTTTTGATCAATGAAAGAACTTTTTTTATTTCATCAGGTTGAGCAAGCATGCAGTGAAATTCAAAAACAGAATTATTCACTAGCATCTCAACCTTGAGAGGGCAAATTTCAAGAATTGCTAGCATTGTCAAACATTATAAAGGAAGAAGAATGAAAAAAAATAAAGAGTGAAATAGTGTAAAATAAAAAGTAAATAAAATAATTAAAAAATATATATTTAAAAGTTTATATGATGTAGTAGTCTATTATTGGCGAGGACTTTTTAACGGATATTTTGGTGTAAAATAGGTAATGGAATAATAGTTTAATTACCACTCGTGACAAAAAAGTTTAGGTACTAAGTTGTGTTTTAGTTCTTGAGTATATTAATTGTCGGGTAACTTCATGTGATCTTTATTTGGATTAGCATTTGTTTATGCTATGTTGTATGCTTATAACTCGTAATTAAATCATTGCAAAATAATGGGTCGTGAAGGACTAATTTCTGAAATGTTATAAGATTGTTGAAAATGATGGATCATCATAATGTATATGGATATGTTATATGATTATGAGAATGTCAAGGGATTGGAATGAATTAAATTGTTATGTTGCCAAATGAGCATGACTTGAATGTTATACGAATAATAACTCAAGTATATAAGTACATATATCGAGTACGAATTGGATATCATATGTTATGCTATATTGAAAGGTTGTACATGCATATGTGAATTGCTTTACAAAATCTTGATGTATGAGCAAACTAACAATTTGATTATTTCATGGAAATGTATGTGAAAGTAACAGGATGCCAAAACATTTTGGTACTTAGCTACATTATGCTTCCATTACTTAATTATTTATTTATCAGGGTAAGTTAAATGAATTTTATATGAACTTACTAAGCATTCGTAATGTTTATCTTGCTTGCTTTTCATTCTCTATATAGGTCATTTTGTGGAACACGTCAATCAAATCAATCCGAAGCTCACACTATCTAGCCTTTATTTCAGTAGTCTTTTCATTGTTCTAGACTCGATTATGTGGCATGTATATAGGATTGGATTTGCACTTATGTTGTCTTGACTGTTTATAAGGTTGGTATAGTGATGATAATGAATTTGGATGTCTTAGTATGATGTTTAGATGTGTGAATAAGGTCATTGTGGTAAGTGTTATTTGTGGCAAATGAATGGCTAAAAATTGAATGATTCTAAGGTTGTGAAAATGTGTTTGGGATAATAGATTCTTCAATTTAATAAGTGATATGATAGCATTATTATTTTGTCATCTAGAAATGGTAAAATGGTAGCTTTTGGTGCATATCTTGAATGTCATGATTAATCTATGTAACCTTGTTTATGAAATGGTGCCTTGGAGACATATTAGTTAGTGATTTAGGATGTGGTTGTATGACATGTTTTGGATTGGTATGGAATTGTTTTGAACATGTTTAAAAGTTAACAAAATGCATTTTGGAGATACCTTAAATATTTAATTTTGAACAAGCACAAAATGGTCTAATTTGTACAACATGGGCTGGCACATAACCTTGTGTGTTACACGGGATGACCACACGCCGTGTGAGTACTATAGATTTGGTAATCTATATTGCTCATAGTCTCAGTTTATTACAGATCCCAGCCACAGGACCGTGTGACTTTTAATGAAATTTTTGCACTTAGGTCCACATGGCTTGAGTGAGTTATATGGCCTAGATACACGACTGTGTAACTCTAATTCCAAAGGACCACCATTTGTAATACAGCTTTAGCATAGTGCCGTATGACCCTATTTTTAAAATTTTCCCTACTTTTTGAAAACTTTTTAACTTAGTCCTTAGTTGTTTTCAAGTCAACTTAAGAGCTTTTGTAAGCTCGATTGAGACTCAGTTTTGTTTGTAAACTATATTGTGCATGGATTTTGAACTGTTCTATTTATGATATAGTTGATTTGTAATTTTGGAAATGTTTCAAATTAGTCTTAGTGAAATTCTAGGTTGATACTATATCATATGTAAGCTCGTATTAGACTTGAGAGAAAAATTATATTCGGTGATTATGCATTGAATTGATTATGATTGTATGATTCATGTTCAATTTGAATATTAATTGTGTATTTATGTAGTAATACCATGTTTATTTGAAATAATTAATGTGAAATGAATGCGTTTTGTTTCGGCATTGATTGTAGCACTTTATAGCTCGGGTTCATCGATTGGATTGTGTAAGGGGTGTTACAATAACTTTCAATCTAGAGCTTCAAATTAAGCATCCCCGTTCCATTCGCATCACATTGCATCATCCGGTTTACCTGTGTAGAAAAATTCAAACCATCAAATTTTTATTCAGTAATTCCATTTGACTGCCAACATAACAACTACATCCATATTAAAAACACCGGTTGCTTTCACGAGTTTTTTTCTCATGACTTGCCACTGATAATTATTCAGTGACATCTCCTCAATAAACTCGTGGGTTGCCACTAAAAGAACCTATAAAAATTAAAATGTAAAAATTAAATTAAAAACAAAAATATTAAAATAAAAATAAAATTGTATAAATTAATAGAAATAAAGTTTTCCTAATATTTCAGTCTTCGGCAACGGCGCCAAAAACTTGATGCAGTCGAAACTAACTAAAAATATGACTAAGGCAAGTGCACCTATCATTTAATAGTATAGTTACGGTAAGCAAAAATATCGTTCCCACGAGGACTAAAAGTACTAGTAGTTATTGTTTAAAACTAAAATTGGAGTGATTGTTTAAAGCTAAAATTAACTAAATTAATAAACTAAAGAATATGACAAAGAACAAAGCAAGAAAGCAAGCGAATAACAACCAAGAAGTGAGGTAATACCTAGGAAAGAATCTACCTAGATTTTCATCTGTCATTATCAATCTGAATTAAACAATTTATTCACTTAGTATTTTGATCTGTAGAAATCCCTAAATTATGCTAATACCTCTATTCAAGTATAAAAGCAACCGATTCTAGGTTAATTAATTGAAATTATGCTAATATCTCTATTCACTTCCCTCTTATCATATTTGGTATTTATATGTATTAAAATGCCCAAAAACCCTAAAAATTGCATCTTTCCTTGTGTTTGGACTCTAGTTCGTGAAATCCAAACGGTCTGGCACATGCCCATGTGGTAGCCCGTGTGGCTCACAAATGCTCTCCTAAGTATAGAAACATGAATTTAAAGGATTAGGAGCATAAAATTTATCAATTTACATCAAATAATCATAAAAAACACATTAAGAATGAGATTAAAACATGTTACTTTAAGCACTTATCAATTGCTATGGTTAACTAAGTAGTTAGAAGAAGTTATTAAACAGTCACTAGCACCCAATCGTCTTTCTCCTTGATGGTAGAAGTACAAGCTCCCAAGTTTGATTACGAATTAGTGCATCATATTCACTATAACTAATACTCAACATACATGTATTTATACTCACTACTCAACTAATATTCAACTGATATGTAACTGCTAAACTGTTTTACAACTCCTACAACAGATTATCTATTTAATAACTTCTTCTAATTACTTAGCTAACCATAGCAATTGATCTTGACTAGTCTGTTAACTCTAATATAACTTGAGAATTAATTTAAGATTTTTGAAATATTATTTAATTAATTATAAATAAATATTTAAAGTTCGAAAATGAAATTAAATTAATTAGTCATTATGAATCCATCGAATATGTAAATTAAATATATTTCTTCATAGATTCTTTTATGGTAAAATCATCATAATCGTAACGATTTTATAATTGAGTTGAGAAAATTATTTAATTGAGAGATTACTTTAGTTGATTAAATTAATTAAACAAATAATATTTATTTTGAGAATAGAAACAAATATTGTGTTGAATTAAATTATAAAATGTTCAATCAAAAAATTCATGAAATAAATATAATTGGACTCAATTAATGAGAGACCCAATTAGTCTCACATAAACATGTGAGGGGCGACAACCCTAAGGGAATTGAGAGGGTGTGTCGTCCCCCTTCTTTTAGTTAGACTAAAAAACTGTTTTTTTTTATTAAATATTATGATATATAATTATATGAAAAATTAATTCATAAATAATCATATAAATACATTGATCAGATATCATGTTTCACATGTGAACGTACATATTGATGTGTATTTTTTGTCGCAAATAAAGCAATAATTTAATATAAATCCCAGAATAAAAAGCGAGGATAATGAAATGGACTGTGCTTGATCTAAGTATACAAATTAAATTGGAACATAAATTGAAAGAGATATTTCTAAAATTGACCCCCACACACTTCCAAAAAAAAAATACAACACATGAAATAAATGCGGCTGCTTAATATAGTATTTAAAATCAATTTAAAAGTAATTAATGTATTATTTACAATATTTTTATTTTTATTATTACTTTATTTTACCAAAACCAAAAACAACTAGTTAAGTACAAATGAAGGGCGGAAACTATAATAAAAATGTTATTTTTTATTTTTAACAATTTATTCTTAAAAAATTAAGTTAGATTGGTTAAAACAGTCGAATCGAAAATCTGTAATAACTAGGTCTAGAGAGAAGTTATGAGCATGACTAGTTCAACCATTGATCTAATTCCAAAAACTTTGAATTTTGTGTTTCATGATTTTGATCAATGTTTTTAAATTTGGAATGAGTGGTCATGCCACCAATTCTTGATTTGATTGGTTTGTCCCGTTCAAATCAATAAATTATTAAAATTTCGTAAAAATACAAATATTTTTAAAATAGAGAAAATCAATTCAACCAATTTGTACCATTTCACGAGGCAATTGATTCAACCTCTATCTCTGAACTAGTACCCCAGTCGATCCCTGTTCCGATCAGTCGATCCAGTTTGGTTTTGAAATTACTAGTTTTGATCAATGAAAGAACTTTTTGGATTTCATCAGGTTGAGCAAGCATGCAGTGAAATTCAAAAACAGAATTATTCACTAGCATCTCAACCTTGAGAGGGCAAATTTCAAGAATTGCTAGCTTTGTCAAACATTATAAAGGAAGAAGAATGAAAAAAAATAAAGAGTGAAATAATGAAAAATAAAAAGTAAATAAAATAATTAAAAAATATATATTTAAAAGTTTATATGATGTAGTAGTCTATTATTGGCGAGGACTTTTTAACGGATATTTTGGTGTAAAATAGGTAATGGAATAATAGTTTAATTACCACTCGTGACAAAAAAATTTAGGTACTAAGTTGGGAAAAAGGGTACCGTTTAGTTACTAATTTGTGAGTTAAGACTTTTAAAAAAATAAATTTAATGGTTTCAATAACATTTGTGTTGGGGATCGACCTGTATAAACAACGAGATAGTAAAAGTGTAGAAAAACGAACATAAATATTTTATGTGAAAAACCCTCAAAGAGAGAAAAGTCACAAGAAAAAGACGTATCTACTTTTCACTAAATGAGTAAACAAACAAGAGTACATTATGAAAAAAATAAATCTAAAAGTACTAAATGTACAATCCCAAACCTCGAAAAAATCCCTAACTTGGGACCAAAATTCTCTCCATAACTACCACGATACTTTCACCAAAACTCATATGCAACTACATTTTGTCGCTCTCAAAGAAAAGTCTTTGTTGATTGGCATCTCTAAATCAGGGTTATAGAGCCCCTTAGGCTCAGATTAGAGGTCTAATCAAACTAAAATAACACTGAAGTAAAAAAGTCCAACTAGGAGAAGAAGTCTTGTTGAGTTGTACAAAACGTGGCTGCATAATATCAAGAATCATTGTGCTGTGTCAAGTCTCCTCGTCATGATGTCATCTCCACGTCCATTGCCAAAAACCGTCGCGTCATCCTGATGTCAGGGACTTCCTAGTCCTGATGTGGAGTTTGTTTTGGAATTTCTTTGGTTGCTCGTTGATTCTAGTCTAAGGTGCTTGCAACGTGTTCGATAAATGCGAGACACATCCCACAAATCTCCACCTTGACTCATATTTACCACACCTCCTTTTCCATGCCCCGTCATGGGTCAAACTCGAATTTTATAGAATGTCAAAAATGTCTAAATCATGCTTGAACTTGGAAATTGGAAGAGTCCTAGTCTTCAAATCATAGTTGTTTTGGAAACACTAAAGTATATAGACTTTTTCGGCACTTTCTAAGCATTAATTCATACAAATTTTAAGTAATTTCTATTGAATTTTGTGCTTTCATCATAAAATAATTAAATTGGACATGATTTAAGACACATTTTGATTTTTAGCTATTTTTATATGAAATTTATATAAATCTGTCAATTTTGAGTACTTTTGAGCAATGGAAATAAAATCGACCTTGAAGTCACCTTGGGAGAATTTAATTGTTGGAGCATCTTCGAAGCATTAGATGATGAATTAAAAGCTATAAATGTCCCAAATTTATGTTCTTGGACTCTCTAAAATTTAGTTTGGTCAAATTAACAATTGGGTCAAAATATTCGAACAGTCTGATGAAATAGAAAGGGCCCAAAGTGTCCAATTGAAGGAGGATGAAGCATGAGCCCAAGAAGCATTCCAAAAATAGTATGATTAAATATTTTCAAAACAACCCTCAACTCTCTCCTAAACCCGTTCCAACCCCTCCTCTTTTTGTGGCTTCCCATTTGTACCATCAAGTTAAATTTAGCAAAGGCATCTCAATCCCTCTACCTACTATCAAGGGTTGGCCATGGGAAGGGGTATTGGCTGCTATTTTTAGCTAATATAAGCTGCCCCCTTCAAGTATAAATATCACCCTCACCTCCTCATTTATCATCACTCATTAACTCATCCATATCTTCATTCACTCTCATTCTCTCTTCTCTTCCACTTGCTTTCCCTTTTCCATTTTCATTCCCACTCTTGAAAAAGAGCCTCCGCATTAGCCTTGGGAGCAGCCTTAGTCGGCGTTGTAGGAGCAATTTGATTGGCTGTGGTGGCAATTTAAAAGAACGAAGGAAGAAGTAAACAGATCTTGCCTTGGGAACGTCTAGAATCGGCTGGAGTTTTCTCTTCCCTTTCTAATCTTTTGTTTTGTTCAATCCATAAACATGATTTCAATTAAGCATTTGATTTTCAATAATATAATGTTAGCTTAAATTTTATTTGTGTTGGAATGATCTAATTTCCATGATTTGTTTTATTTAATTATGTTAAAAGATGTTCTCTGCTTTTCGATTTATTTACTGATACAAGTAAAATCACGATTAAGTTTCCGTTGCATGATTTAGGTGAATGAATGTATGAATTAATTAATTAATCTAAACAAGATGTTATTTAATCGACACAATACTTGTATAGTGTAATGTTTAATCATGCAGGAATTAAATCTGTAATAATACCAAAACTATTATCACCTTACATAACCCCGTAAATTGTTTTACTTATGATATTGTAAATCTATTAAACATAGAAATATGTGAGATAAGTTTAATAATTAATTAAGTTAAATATTTTAATAAGTGTGATTAGGGTTAATAAATGTTCGATTTAGCCATAGAATTTTCATAATATTTTTTAATAAATTAAATAAATCTAACTAGGAAAGATGATTGTTTTAACATATATATGCTAATTTGTGATAAACTCTTCAAGACTTGCATTCTTGTGTCATTTTCATTTCATACTTAGATATTTTTTTATTGATTTAGGATAGTTAATTCATGTTTGTTCATTTATTCCATGTTTTTCTTAACTCATTTTATTTTGCTTGAGTCGATTTGCATAAATTCTAATTTTTTACAAAGAATTACTTAACAGTCCTTGTGGAGACGATGACTCAATATAGTTATCACTTTATTACTTGCTACAATAGTGTACACTTATACATTTCCATCTTTCCATGTATTATGCAACAAGGGACAGAAATACCTGAATAGGAGAGAAAGCATCAATTCTCTCCACCTGATTGTAACCCTCTACGACCAATCTTGCCTTAAACACCTTGTGAACTTTTCAAGTCCAAAAAACCAAAAGGGGATGATATTATTCCATAAATCAAGCACATGAGCTACCTTGTGTGTGGAGAATAACTAATCATCACCTTCGTGCTTGACCACATCAGCTACCTTCGTAATTATTCGAAACTTTCAGAAACTAAAATTTGTGATCCGTCTAACTTCTCAATATCCAAAAATGTTGTTATGTCACTGAATGAGTCAATTTGGGGAATTTGAACCTTGACTATAATACCAATTTGTTGGGGATCGACTCGTATAAAAAATGATATACTAAAAGGTAAAAAAAAACGAATACAAATATTTTACGTGGAAAACCCTCAAAGAGGAAAGATCACAGGCAAATTAGCTATCGATGTTTCACTAAATGAGTAAATAAATAATAGTACAATATGGAGAAAAAAAACCTAAAAGTGCTAAACGTTCAATCTCAAACCCAAAAAATGAAACCCTAACTCAAGAACAAATTATCTCCATAGTTACCATGAAACTCTCACAAAAACTTATATGTGACTACATATTATTGCCCTAAAAGAAAAGCCCTTATTGATTGGAGTCTTTAAATCAAGGTTACAAAGGCCCTTTAAATAGGTACAGATTATAGGTCTAATCAAACTAAAATAACCCTGAAGTAATCATAGTCCAACTAGGAGAAGAAGTTCTTTGAGCTGTACAAGATATGGCTACATAACATCAGGAATCATCGTGATGTGCAATATCTCCTTGTCACGACGTCGTCACCACGTCCATTTCCAAAAACTGTCACGTCGTCTCGACGTCGGGCTTGTTTTGGACCTTCTTAGATTGCTCGTTGGTTCTCGTCTAAGGTTCCTACAATGTGTTAGATAAATGTGAGGCACATCCCATAAATCTCCACCTTGACTCGTATATCACGCCTCTTTTTTCATGCGCCGTCATGGGTCAAACTCTAATTTTGCAAAATGTCAACCAAGTTCAAACCATGCTTGAACTTGGTAACTAAAATAATTTTAGTCTTCAAATCAAAGTTGTATAATGCAACAAGGGCCAGTAATACCCGAACATGAGAGAAAGCATCAACTCTCTCCACCTGACTGTAACCCTTTGTGATAAACCTTGCCTTAAACACACAGTGAACCATCGAGTCCTAAAAACCAAAAGGGGATGAGATTCTTCTCAAAATTAGGCACATGCTTGACATCTATCATGACTATACCTTTAACTGGATTATGTGTGTACTTATGCTCGACAAAATTAGCTACCTCTGTAATTATCCAAAACTATTAGAAATTAAAATTGGTTATTCGTCAAACTTCTCGATATCCATATTTGTTGTTGTGTCACTGAAAAAGTTGATTTACGGAAGCTGAACCTTGGCTTTGATACCAATTTATTGGGGATCGACCCATATAAACAATTATAAAGTAAAAGGTAGAAAAGAAAGAACAAAAATATTTTACGTGAAAAACCCTTAGAGAGGGTGATAGTAAATAATTTTAGTACTTTCATTTGTGCATTTTTATTAATTACGAGCAAAGTACTTCTAATTTTATACTTTTTCTTACCAAGTACACAGAAGCAAGGTCATAATTTAAAGGCAAGTAAAAAGGAGACTTAATTGAAGCAAAATGAGAAGAGATGAGCTAAATTGAGAAATATGAAAGAATTTGAGGATTGAAGTGCAAAGACTTTACTGGTTGAAATTGTTAATAGCCAAAATTAGAATTTAGTTATTTTCTGCTATATTTTTTATTTTATTTTGACTATGTTTTATTTATTTTAGTAAATAGGAAAAATTTTAGGAATGATTAAGCTATTTTTAGCAAATCAATTGTATATAAATAGGGTCTTTGGGTTTAATTGAAAAAACATACTTTGATTTGTTAGCAATTGAAACAATTCTCCATTTTCATATTGTTTCTTAATTTGCATTAGTGCTCTTTGCCATTTCCATTTCATTTTCATTTCCTATTCAAAATTTGTTTAATTTCTTTCTTAATACTTTCACATTTTCATCTTCCATAATTCCTATTAATCCATCATCCTAAATCCACCAAGCATGATTAAATTCATCCGCAATTGAGTTTTTGTAGCCTTAGCCTGGTTATCACTCCGGTAAGAAAATAATCGTGAGTTATGAAATAGCGCTAAAAACCTTTTCGACTCTGTATTCGCTATCACTTCGGTTTATGGGATAGTACATATTCATCTCTTAAAGTTAATTCGACTTCGATTCTAAAAGTGCACGTTGGGTTGAAGTAGTTTGGCATACAGTTGGGAAGTCGAGTCGACCGTGTTGCATTCGAGTTCAAGCGAATAATTTGGCGTGTCTAGGTGGGAAACGACCAGTTGGATTTCGTCAAGGGTGATAGTGACCTAATTTAAATGACTCATGCCATTGAGGCTGTTAATTTGAGTTGGGCTTTTTAGAGCGCAAGCCTGTCGAAATCTTAAATTTCGAGCACGAGGGACGTGGGTAAACATTCGTCAAGGGTCGGTTCATAGGTCGTATCGGAACCAACTACAAGAGGAAAAGTTGGCAGTTGGGGCGTTCTCGAGCACTATAATCAACTTATTGATTTAAAAGAGAAAATCAATTTTCGAGGATCAGTTCAAGTTCGAGAAGAACCGAGGCTAAGGCTAAGCTTTATTAAATGTAGTTTTTTCACTTTTATCTTAATCAATTTACTTTGTAAAAATATTTTTTTACTTTATTTTTTTTATTTTTTTTTAGTTTTAGTTTAACATTTTCTAAACCCCTTCTAAATTTTTTTCTAAACGCCATTCGACACAACATTCAAGAGGAAAACACAAAAGTAGATTACAACAACCAATCCTTGTGGATTCAACCCTACTGCATTATACTACTATTTTGTATTATTTTGTCGTAGGAATATTTGTTTGGTGGTTTCGAAACCAATCAAATTTTGGCGCCGTTGTTGGGGACTTGTAACATTTTTTCTAACTTTTATTTGTTTTTCTTTATGTCAAGGTCTAAACAGATACCTCTCGACGACTTTGAACTGGAGATAGAGAAATTGGCTTGAAGATTAAGAAAAGGAGCTCACGGTAAATATCTACAAATTGAATTTGAAGAAGAAGCTTTTACCAAGGAAATTTTCGATAGCAAAGAAACTAAAAAAATAGAAGATCAAACTATTTGAAAATCGCGATAGCACCATATGAACAACAGCCTCTGTGTATAACTTATCCAGCAAGAGGAACATTGTTCAAGTTGAAGTCGGGCTTAATCCATCTATTGCCCACTTTTCGTGGGATTCAAGATGAGAATCGCACACGCACCTAAAGGAGTTCCATATGGTTTGCATGAGCTTGAAACCTTAAGGAGTAACAGAAGACCAAATAAAACTTCGTGCATTTCCTTTTTCATTAGCTGACTCTGCTAGATAGCAACTATTTTATTTACCTCCAAGATCTGTTAACACATGGGCTGATATGTCTCATTTATTTCTTAACAGGTTGTTCCCAGCAGCATGAGTAGCCGAGCTGAGACAAGACATTGTGGGAATTCGAAAAAAGGAGACTGAAATGCTCTACTATTACTGGAAGCGATACAAAAAGTTGTGTACAAGTTGTCCACAACATGACCTTTCTGAACAGTCATTGTTGCAGTGTTTCTACGAAGGGCTACACCCTATGGAGATGAAGATGATTGACACAGTTAGTGAAGGAGCACTTATTAACATGACTCCCCAAAGAGCAAGGGAGTTGATTTCAACGATGGCTGCTAACTCTTAACAATTCTAACCGGCTACAAAACCTACAAGATGGGTTCAGGGGTTAAGTTCTCTAACTATAGAAAATAAAATAGATAAACACTAATATTGTGCAGAGTTTGCTTGCAGAAAAGACTAGTCTAACAAAGTTGTTTGGAATTTGTACCATGCCAGATCACCCAACGGACTCATGTCCTATCTTACACGAGGATTCGACAGAACAAGTGAATGTTGTCAGAAACTTTTCAGGTCCACCCCAAAGGCTCTTATTCGAACACATACAACGCGGGGTGGATAGACCATCCGAATCTAAGTTATGGTTCGAATCCTTAATTCAATCAGTCATATCAGTAGAGATCGCTTCCAAATCAACAACTACCACCTCCAAAGACATCCTTGGAAGCCATTGTCGAAAGGTTAGCCACTAGTACTAAAAAATTTCAAGAAAATACTAACATGCATTTGTAGAAGATAGACAAGTAGGTAAGCAAGCTGGCACTCACGGTTAGTCGTTTGGAGTCTCAAGGAAGTCTACCATCTCAAACGTAAACCAACCCTCGACATAATGCAAGCACTATGATGTTAAGGAGTGGCAAGATCTTAGAACCTATAACTGGTATGAGGCATGCCCACGACGTTAGACGGGAAAAACAGAAACCAGATTCAAAGGCTCTAACAGAGTTGGCGCCACAAAAACTGCTTGTGATACAACCCCTATTTCCTAGAAGGCTTACCCAATGTAAAAAGGAGCGAGAAGAGAAAGAAATTCTAGAGATGTTTCGAAAGGTAGAAATCAATATTCCCTTACTCGATGTAATCAAATAGGTTCTACGCTATATGAAATTCTTGAAAGAATTGTGCACTGAAAAGAAGAAGTCCAAGGAAACAATTGGGTGAATATGGGAGAAAACGTCTTCGTTGTGTTACAGAAGAAAATTCCTCCCAAGTGTAAGGACCAAGGTATGTTCTCCATATCCTGCAAAATAGGTAATGTTGGCATAAAGAAAGTCATGTGTGATTTAGGAGCATCCATTAATGTTATGCCTTTATCTATTTTTAAACCACTAAACGCGGGTCCTTTAAAAGAAACAGGGGTGATAGTTCAATTGGCAGATAGGTCATGCATGTGTCCAGAAAGGGTGTTGAAAGATGTCCTTGCTAAGGTGAATTAGTTAATCTTTCCTACAGATTTTTATATCATTGACATGGAGGACGATAAATCAAAGAACTTTTTTGATATTCTACTCGGAAGATCGTTCCTAAGCATTGATCGTACAAAGATTGATGTTCATAGCGGGACACTCACTATGTAATTCGACCGTGAGGTAGTCAAATTTAATGTTTATGAGGCGATGGGTCGATCCAGTATAATGTCGAATGTTTCTAGTGTTGATGTTATTGAACCACTAACGAGTTTGCATCTTGAATATTATGAGGTAGATGGGTTACAAATTGTCTTATACAGGAGTTTAGATCTCGAAAATATGGAAAAGTTAGATAAGTTAATGACGTTCGAAGATCCAGTTCGTGAAGTCATTGGCTCCACAATTTCCTCGAAGTCAAGGTAAGTATTTCGAACTATCTCCTTCTAAAACTAAATTGTTGCCTTCCATTTAGTAGGCTCCGAATTTAAAATTCAAGCCACTTCCAGAACACCTTAAGTACGCATTCTTAAGAGACGAAAACAATTTACCAATGATTATTTCTAGTAAGCTTTCGAAGTTGGAGGAGAAAAATCTAGTTCGAGTCTTGAGGGACTACAAAGGAGTGAACGGATGGTCAATTGTCGATATTAAAGGTTTAAGTCCCTCAACATGTATGCATAGAATTTCAATTGAAGAGAATGCAAGTCCGAAGAGGGAAGCTCAAAGATGCCTCAATCTACCAATGATGAAGGTTGAGAAAAAAGAAATTTAGAAGCTGCTTAATGCTAGGATGATCTATCCTATATTTGACAATAACTGGGTCAGCCAATTCACATGGTGCCTAAGAAAATCGGTGTGATCATAATTGAAAACTCGGCAGGTGAGATGGTTCCTACTTGATTCCAAAACAGGTGGAGAATCTGTATAGATTACAAGAAGTTGAACTCTTTAACTTGAAAAGATCATTTTCCAGTTCCTTTTATAGATCAAATGTTAGAACGTTTAGAAGGGAAATCTCACTATTGTTGTCTTGATAGGTACTTAGGTTTCTTTCAAATTTCACTAGCACTGGAGGACCAAGAGAAGATGACGTTTACATGTCCCTTTGGCATGTTCGCCTATAGATAAATGTCATTCGGACTTTGCAATGCACCAATCACATTCCAAAGATGTATGGTAAGCATATTTTCTGACTATGTCAAGAAAATAATAGAGGTATTTATGGACGACTTTATAGTTTACAGTAATTCCTTCAATGAATGTTTATCAAACCTTACAAAAATTTTAGAAAGATGTCTAGAATTTAATCTTGTTTTAAATTAAGAGAAATATTATTTTATGGTTGATAAGGGATTAATTCTAGGACATATCGTCTTTGCTGAAGGGATTACAGTTGATAAAGCTAAAACTAATGTTATTAACTCACTCTCATACCCTACAATTGTGAGGGAAATTTGCTCTTTTCTTGGCCATGCAAGTTTTTACATACATAAAGGACTTTTCAAAGATCTCGCGACCACTTTGTAACCTGTTACAAAAAGAGAAAGAGTTTGAATTTGATGAAGCATGTAAGGACGCATTCGACACTCTTAAGCACAAGCTTGTCTCAGCTCCTATAGTGCAACCACCGAATTGGGACTACCCTTTCGAGCTTATGTGCGATGCGAGAGACTGTAGTGTGGGAGCTATTCTTGGACAAAAGATTGAGAAGGACACACATGTCATATATTATACCTTTAAGACATTGGATGCAGCCCAAAGTAATTATTCAACCACTAAGAAAGAACTTTTAGCCATTGTATTTGCTTTGGAAAAATTTAGATCACATCTATTAGGCACTAAAATAATTGTTTACTCTAATCATGCAGCGTTAAAGTACTTAATCGAGAAAAAAGAGGTGAAACCAAGGCTGATCAAATGGATTCTGCTTTTACAGGAATTTGACCTCGAAATTAAGGACAAAAAGGGATTCATTAACTTAGTAGTAGATCATTTAAGTAGACTGACGACCTCGAAAGACAACACGCCTCTGAAAGATGATTTTTCGAATGAGTATCTACTTTCGGCCCAAACAACCTATCCGTGGTATGCAAATATGGTGAATTACCTCACAACAAGTATTATCCCTTCTGACTTAACTCGTTTTAAAAAGGAAAAAATCAAACGAGACTCGAGGTATTACATTTGGGAAAATTCATATCTATGGAAACATTGCTCCGATCATGTAATTCGACGGTGTGTTGCTGAAATAGAGGTAAAATCTATCCTAAACTTTTGTTATATTTATGCTTGTGGAGGTCATTTCGGCCTTAAGTGCACTGTGCATAAAATACTGGAATGCGGATTGTTTTGGCCACACATCTTTCGTGATACCTACTTATTTTGTAAGACTTGGTAGAGATGTCAGAAAATGTAAAATTTAAGCCGAAGAAATGAAATGCCCTTAAATCCTGTACATGTATGCGAAATTTTTTATGTATGGGGCATCATTTAATGGGTCCTTTTGTGTCATCTTTTGGTAATGTCTATATCATTCTTGCTATAGATTATGTGTCTAAGTGGGTAAAAGCTAGAGCTACTCGTTGCGATGATGCTAAAATGGTAGTGTATTTTCTAAAAAAATTTATTTTTTCAGGTTCGATACACCGCGAGCACTGATCAATGATCAAGGAACATATTTTTGCAACAAGGTAATCAGTGCACTATTGAAAAATATGAGGTGACACAACGCGTGGCCATAACATATCACCCGCAAACAAACGGACAAGGAAGATTTCAAATCGTGAAATAAAATCAATTCTGGAGAAAACTATGAAACCGAGTCAGAAGGATTGGAGCCTACACCTGAACGATACATTGTGGGAGTACCGCATGACATACAATGGACCATTAGGTATGTCCCCTTACCAACTCATTTTTGGTAAACCGTGTCAACTTCTAATGGAACTAGAGCACAAGGCATTTTGGGCGGTGAAACAATGCAATATGGAGTTAGACGCTGTTAGTGATTATCGAAAATTGAATATTAAAGAGCTTGAGGAAATCAGACACGATGCATATGAGAACGCCAAAATTTATAAAGCAAAAACCAAGGCATTCCATAACCAGAAAATTTCTTGAAAACAATTCTCAGTTGGGCAGAAAGTATTACTTTACGATCCAACACTGAGAATTTTCGCAGGTAATGTAACACCTAAATCCCGAACACCGTCGTCGATTAGGATTCTAGTGTTTCTATTCATTTAACACTGTTCATCTTTTAAAATATTCAAATATTTTAATCTTTATTCAATACGAAATTCACCTCTTAGATTTTAAAACAATATTCAATCATAACACAATCTTATAAAGGGTAAAAATGACATTTCCAACATTTTAGGGAATTTCTACCGGTACATGATGGTCAAGCATCGGTAGTAGTCAAGTCAACGAACAATTTAGAAACTGTTCAAATTTTTACCGGTACATGTGCTAGTTCCACTAATACAAGAATGACTTCTACCGATACAAATCATGCAACTATCGATACCAAAAACTCCAGAGAGCAAAAATTCTCACCCTGTAACTTCTACCGATATAAACATACCTACTACCGATACTCAGTACTAAAACCTACCGGTACTTGTAATTCAACTACCGATACAACCCAAGTTAGAGAACAACCACTCTTCTATCCTATACTTCTACCGATACCTGAATATGTTCTACCGAAACAAGTATGCAAAAACTCAAGAATTATGCCAAGGCACAAGTTTAACATATCAAACACAAGTTATGCATTGAGTCATCACACTACATACATAACTTCTAAGTCTTTACAACTTTATAACCTTAAACAACTAAGTTGTACTTCATGCATTTACACAATCAAAATGACAAGATTTCAACATCTTTAGTTCAACATCAAAGTTAATATCATCCTAGTATATGCCATAAGACCAAGTGATGTAAAATCTACCATACGAGCCCCACAATAGTGTGATTTCCTTGAGTTGATATGATCTTCAAACAGCAAAACGTATCTACAAAACAACAATAGATTCACGAGTAAGCTTATTAAGCTTAGTAAGTTCGCGAATATCATTTCCTTACAAAATAGACAAATTAGTTAAAAAATGATAACAAGTATGTATTCATAATCATGTACACAATAACGAATTTAATCTTTCTCAGTTCTCCAGATTATTTAACTCATTACGAGCACAGACAACTTAGCCCACACGAGCGCAGAACGGTTAGCTCTTATGAGCTCAGAATGGTTAGCTCTTACGAACCCAAAATGGTTAGCTCTTACAAGCCCAGAATGGTTAGCTCTTACGAGCCTAGAATGGTTAGCTCTTACGAGCCCAGAATCAGAATAATGCTCTTTCGATTCAGAATCAGAATAATGCTCTTTCGAGCCAGAATCCGAATAACGCTTTCGAGCTAGAATCAAAATAACGCTCTTTCGAGCCAGAATCATATTACTCCTCAAGCCTTCACTCTTGATCCGCCATTAGGAATATATTCAAAATAAATATATAATTGCAAATATCAAATTTGAAAGTTAATAGTACGAACTTACCGGATGAAGTTGTAGTTTGGCTAAACTTTAGGGACTATTCTGCTAATTTTCCTTTTTCGTGATCCGTGGCACGATCATAATCTAAATCAACACTTCATCCAGATTTCACATTAAAACACATAATCAAAGCATATAACACAATTTGGTCCTTTTTGGGAAATTACAATTTTACCCCTAATACTTTCCTTTTATTCAATTTAGTCCTTTAGCATCAAACTTGCAAATTAACCATTTTTAAACAAAAATCAAGTTTAGCCGAATACTATAGTACTTCAATACAGCCGACTTCTGTAATTATTTCATCTTTAGTCCTTGCAAATTTATCACTTTAACATTTTTGTCCTTAAACATTAAAATCATCAAAAACTACTTTACAAAATAATCAAATCTAACAACCAAGCTTATAAATCTTCCACAATCTTTCAAGAACAAGTTTATTCATCAATAAAAAATTTATAACATTTGACATAATCACAAATTAATCTTTGAGCTAGATAGATTAAGTTAATACGGACTCAAAAACATAAAAATTACTAAAAACAGACAAAGTTTACTCACCCAATCGAAGACACAAAGTTTGGACGATGGGTTTCGCTTCTCCAACTTAGGGTTTCAGCTTTACAAGCTAAAAGAAAGGAAGAAGATAACTTTTCATTCTTTTAATTTTAGCTTAAATTATTTATTTATAAATTTACCAATTTATCCTTTGTTCACACCTAATTTCTACCAAAATTTAAGCCAAGTTTTCCACTCAAGTTACTAATGGCTATATTACCATTTAAGTACCTTGACTTACCTTTCAATTAATAAAATTCAAATTTTGCACCTTTTACAATTTAATCCTTCTTACTTAATTAACTACCTAAACAATAGAATTTCTTATCCAAAATTTAATACTATTTTAATGACCCTGTAAATATTAAATAATTAATATTTACGGTCTAACACATCAAATTTGTGGCCTCGAAACCATCATTCCCGAGCATACTAAATTAAATTAATTAGTAAATCCACATTTTATTAGGATTTAATTGCAATTTACCAAAATCTAATGAGTTTCATATCATTTCTATTATTAGGCCTTTTAAAGAGAGTCCAATTTCATATTTGGTCCTTTAATCATATTAAATTTTAATTAAACAAACTTGTTTGCAATTTAGTCCTAAACTAATTAGGACTTAATGAATAAAGAACCCAAAAGTTAGTGGATGGTAATCATATCCACCACCCTTGGAATTTTTGACCATGGTGTAATTACCACTTTGGTACCTTTTATTTTTAATCAATAGTAATTAACTTTTACCTCTTTAACAATTTACTTCTTTTTCCTTAATTAAGCAATTAATCATCAAAATTACCCAACCAAACATCAATTCACATATAATAAGACTCAGTAAATATTTAATAAAAATATTTAAGGCCTTTAATTTCATAAACGAGGTCCTGATATCTCGATTTCTAAAACCACTTGACTTTTGAACCAAACCACATACTAACTTTTAATTCAATAATTAAAACTCATCAATTCAAAATTCTATATAAAATTATTATTGACTTATTTAATTTAAACACTCATTATAAAAAATTTTCGTCGATTTTGTGGTTCCCAAAACCATTGTTTTCTATACCACTGAAAAACGGGCTGTTACAGGTAAGCTTTGAACCAAATGGTTTGGACCTTTTGTTATCACTGAATTATTTACTCATGATGCAGTTGAAATTAAGAGTGAGGAGTCTGGGAAATGTTTTAAAGTGAACAGACAAAGGCTAAAACTGTATTACGAGAATTTCCAAGTGCACGTGGTGGAAGAACTTATTTTAGAGAAGCCATTTAAATAAATCTTTGGGTCTTCGAGCTAACGACGTTAAACAAAAGCGCTTTTTGGGAGGCAACCTAAATTTAAATTTATTTAATTTTGAATTCAATTTTAATATTAGGTTGAAAATAAAGGCTATTTGATCAGTTTCATACCCTTTAGATGAGTATTGCTTGGATTTTATGGAATTGCTTGTCGGTACCCTACTGCTTTTCATTTTGTTCCTTTAGGTACAGACACGCCTCGCAGTAATAATGTGTTCCGGCAGACACGAAATTTTGCTCCGAGGGATTGAGATGAGTAGCCCCATTCTGCTATGGAGGAAAGAATGAATCGCTTTGAAGCTCGCTTGGAAACAATGGAAGCCAACATCAAATGCATCCTCTCAATATTAGAGCGCAAGCACTACCGTTACCCTCCACCTCGTTAAATTTACACTGGGAGTACAGTTTTCCCTATATTTTTCTATTCTTAAAAACTTACACATTGAGGGCAATGTGAATTAAGTGGGGGGAATTCATCATACATGTCATGCTATTTCTCTTTTCATATATGCTTATTCATTTATTAATGCTATTTGATAATTAGTTTTGCAAATGCTTTTTTCTTTTTTTTTATGCTTGGTTCATTTAAATAATTAAAAATTCATGAATAATGATTGCTTATTTTGATAAAACATACATTTTGTAGAGTTAAAAATATTATTGAAAAAGTCGAACACTTCACAAAATTAGAAACTTTTTAGACTTACCTAATAAAGTACTTAAAGTATGTAAATAAATAAAATTTAGATGTGAATAAATAAATTGGGCTTGGTTAAGAGCGAAGATTCGAAAATGTGACCAAATTGAGGTAATTGGCTTGTCATATCAATTCCATAAAAAAGATTTGAGTGACGAACCGAAGCTTGTAACACTCCACTAACCGAGCTGCTTTGAAAATTAAGTTAAAGACTTTTCAAATTGAGTAACCTGATTGAGGTGCTTAGCTTGTCATCTCAATTCGCATAAAAAGATTTCATTATGTCTCAAGAAATATATAAAAAGAAAATAATATAAAGAAAAAAGAATATATATGTATGTGTGTGTGTGTGTGTGTGTGTGTAAAAGCTAGGTACAATTATTTAGCAAGTTTAATTAGGCTTTAATTTTTGTCAGGTGATTAATTTTAATCATAATGTTTAAAAGTTTATAAAATGTTTCTTGGTTTGACATAAGCAATTGTCTATTTTTTATTCTCTAATTGTTTGCATGACGCTTGATTAAGGAAAGAAAATTGATTCCGAAAAAATTATCAAATAATTTTAATATAGAATAAAGGCATAATGACAAAATTAGTCCCTAACGTTTGGGTTTTTGGTCACTTTGGCCCTCAAGGTTTTTTTTGGCTCACTTTCATACATAATCTTTATTTTTCTGCTCAAATTGGTCATTTTTTAATGGCCCTGCTGATGTGGTCGTCAGTTGACTAACGACACTGACGTGTAAAAAAAATTTCCACCTAGGCACCACACTTATGTAGATGTTGACGTGGCATATAAGACAAAATAATGCCACGTCAGAAAATGAATTTAAACTTAAAAAATTAATTAAAATTTAAAAAAATTTAAACTTTTTTTGGGACCCACAATTAACACTAGTAAAATAATTAAAACAAATTAAACACTAACAAAAAAATTGAACCCTAACTTTTGAATCAGTTAATCAAAACAAAATATTTCCATTTTTTTCCGTCCCCCTATTTCTTTTGTTTTTTTCATTTTTTTTCTTCTTCCTCAACATCCAACATAATCCCATTCAAAATTTCTTTTGAATCATTTAATTTATTTTTCATGTTTTTTCTTCTGAGCATTTCAAAACTTATTTCTGGGTTTGAATATTGTATTCAAAGTTTGATTCTTGAGCTTTTTGAAAACCTTAAACCTACTGATGAAAGGCTAAGGAGGCTTATGGTGATGCTGAGAGCAAGTTGAGGAGCCAAAGGAAGCTGTAGCAGTGTCGTTACCAAGGCAACAATAGAGATGCCCCTATTGTTCATTAGGTCCATACAATTTTAGGGTTTTCTAACTTCTTGTATTTTATTTATTTTTTCTGAGTTCTTGCTCTCTTTTTGAGTTGTAAATTTTTTATTTCCAAATAATTTTAAAATTATACCCAGACATTAATTCGTCTCAGTTTCTCGATTTCATCGTTTGGGTTTTCTTTTATATGTCTTAGATTTTATTGATTTGCTTGGTTTAAAATGTGAAGCTATGTCTAGGTTTTTTTCTATAAACTCATTCAACTTTTTTTTTAATTTCTTCATAGAATAAAGTAATTTCTAGTTTGAGAAAAAGGAGATATTAGTCTAAAGTCTGTAAAATCGTTTGATTGATATATGTATCATTCAGTTATTTGCTGGGAAAAAGGAAAGAATTGGGAAGGAAGATGATGAAGGAAAGAAACAATGGAGATGATGCTGATGATTTTAAAATAATTTTAATAAAAGTCCTGAACTTAACTCAGTCTCATCTTCTCGTTCTTTTTCCTCTGTTTCACCATTTTGGGAAAAATGGTGGCTTGATAACATGAAAATGAGGAATAATGGATAAATTATTTTCATATTTCAAAAACCCATATTTCCAGAAAATGAGTTGTAGTTCTTTGATTTGGTGATTAAGAGATTTTAAGGAATGAACAATGGGTGCGGTCATGAAAAAACTGTTGAAAGGAGATAGAAAAGGATGATAAAGAACAGAAAATGATTTATTATGAACTCATATTTCAACTATGTCAAGTTATGTCTGCATATTCACAACTTGTAAGAGACCAAAGTTTCAAATTAGGGTTTCAAATCATCAAAGAACATGATGGAGAAAGATAGGGGAAGAAGATGGGGAAGAAACAATGAGGGAGATGGGGGAAGAAAATCTGGAAATTAAAAATCAAAATTATTTAATAATTTTATTATTTCAAAAAATAATTTTAATAATTTTATATTTTTAAAAATAATTTTAATAATTTTAAAATCATTTGCTGACGTGGCATATAAGATAAAATAGTGTCAAGTCAGCATTTAAATACATTTGGATTGCCATGTCAGCGATTTATATTGATCGTTAGTCAACTAACAACCACGTCAGCAAGACTGTTAAAAAATGACCAATTTGACCAAAAAAAAGATTATGTATGAAAGTGAGCCAAAAAAAACTTAAGGGCCAAAGTGACCAAACATCCAAGTTAAGGGCTAATTTTGTCATTATGCCTAGAATAAACAATATGCTTGAGGACAAACATAGGTTAAGTAAGGGGACTTTGATAGTAAATAATTTTAATACCTTTATTTGTGCATATTTTTATTAATTACGAGCAAAATACTTCTAATTTCATACTTTTTCTTATCAAGTACACAGAAGTAAGGTCATAACGTAAAGGCAAACAAAAAGGGGTTTAATTGAAGCAAAATGAGAAGAGATGGGCTAAATTGAGAAATATGGAAGAATTTGAGGATTGAAGTGCAAAGACTTTATTGGTTGAAATTGTCAATAGCTAAAATTAGAATTTAGTTATTTTCTTTTATATTTTTTTATTTTATTTTGACTATGTTTTCTTTATTTTAGTAAATAAGAAAAATTTTAGGAATGGTTAAGCTATTTTTAGCAAATCAATTGTATATAAATAGGGCCTTTGGGTTTAATTGAAAAACATACTTTGATTTGTTAGCAATTGAAGCAATTATCCCTTTTCATATTCTTTCTTAATTTGCGTCAATGCTCTCTGCCATTTCCATTTCATTGTCATTTCCTTTTCAAAATTTGTTTAATTGCTTTCTTAACCCTTTCCCATTTCCATCTTCCATAATTCCTATTAATCCATCATCCTAAATCCACCAAGCATGATTAAATTCATGCACAACTTAGTCTTTTTTAGCCTTAGCTCGTTGTTGCTCATGTAAAAAAATAATCGTGAGTTATGAAACCGCGCTAAAAACCTTTTCAGCTCGGTATTCGCTATCACTCCTGTTTATGGGATAGTAAATTCGTCCTGCTAAGTTAATTCGAGTTCGATTTAAAAAATGCATGTTGGGTTGAAGTAGTTTGACGTACAGTTGGAAAGTCGAGTCGACCGTGCTGCATTCAAGTTCCCGTGAACAAATTGGCATGTCTAGGTGGGAAACAACCAGTTGGATTCCATCAAGGGTGATAGTGATCGGATTTAAACAACCCACACGGTTGAGGCCATTAATTCGAGTTGAGCTTTTCAAAGTGCAAGACTATCGAAATCTTAAATTACGATCACAAGCGACGTGGTTAGACATTCGGCAAGGGTCAGTTTGCAGGTCGTACCGAAACCAACTACAAGAGGAAAAGTTGGCGGTTGGGACGTTCTCAAGCGCTATAACCAACTTATTGATTTAAGAGGAAAAATCAATTTTTGAGAATCGGTTCAAGTTTAGGGAGAATCGAGGTTGAGACAAAGCTTTATTAAATATAGTTTTTTCTCACTTTTATCTCGATCAATTTAGTTTGCAACAAGATTTGTTTTACTTTATTTATTTTATTTTGTTTTGTTTTATTTTTAGTTTAACATTTTTCTAAACCCCCTCTAAATTATTTTTTTAGGAAGATAGTCACAAGTCACGGGCACGTCCTTCGACACGACGTTCAAGAGGAAAACACGAAAGTAGATTACAACAACCAATCCCTATGGATTCGACTCTATCGCCTTGTACTATTGTTTTGTATTATTTTATCGTAGGAATATTTGTTTGGTGCTTTCGACACCCATTAGAGGGGAAAACCATAGTCAAATGAGGTATCGACTTTTCACTAAATGAGTAAACAAATGAGAGTACAATATGAAGAAAATAAACTTAAAAGTACTAGATGTTCAACCCCAAACCCCAAAAATAAAACTTGACTTGAGAAAAAAATTCTCTCCATAGTTACCATAAAACTCTCACCAAAATATGCAACTACATCTTGTCGCCCTCAAAGAAAAGCCCTTCCTGACTGACGTCTCTAAATCAGGTTTACAAAGGCCTTTTAAATAGGCTCGGATTATAAGTCTAATTAGACTAAAATAACCCTAAATCATAGTCCAATTGAGAGAAGAAGTCTTGTTGAGTTGTACAAAATGTGGTTGCATAACATCAAGAATATTCGTGACATGTTGTCTCTCCTCGTCACAACATCGTCATCATGTCCATTGACAAAAATCATCATGTTGGCCCTATGTCGAGGACCTCCTCATCCCGACGTTGATCCTATTTTAGCCCTTTTTTTATTGCTCATCAATTCTCATCTAAGGTGTCTACAACATGTCCGATAAATCCAAGGCACATCCCACAAATATCATATTTATTTCTTGCCTAAAAACTTCTCATAATACAAATCATATTTCTCTCTTTCACTTGAAAATTGATGTTTTTACGTATCGTACTTTATCAATTACTTTCTAACTCTTCTATTTCAATTAAAATTCACTCGTCATGTATTTCATTTATAATATTTTTAACTCAAATCATAGAGATACAATTAAAGTTAATATGAAAACTTCCCTCTTTTGACAATAATTCCTTCTCTTTTGCTTCTATTCCATTTCTATCTCAACTTCATCACTATCCTTCTCTTCTCTTTTAATTTTCTTCACTTCCATCTACTAATTTTTGCTTTTAAATTTTGGATCATACTCTCTAAGATCTCTACTTAATCTTTCTTCTTTGTTGCCTATGGAAATTTTCAAGAATTTTGAATGAAATAGTGAGATTTCACGACAAAGGACTAAATTATAAAGAAATCAAAGTTTCTTTCCTCCTTTGTTCTTTCTCACGTTGTAAAGATGAAGAAAATTCTTCAAATTTTTTTCTTATATACTAACATTTAGAATTAAAATATTAATAAATATCTAAATAATTTATTATTAAAATAATATTTAATAAATTAAATAATTCAAAATATCACCAACATCATCATTTCATTCCAAAATTATCTTTCTTACTAAATGACCATTTTGCTCTTCATGTTTCTTTGAAATTTCATCCTTGAATTCTTACTTAAATTTTGTAAATTTTCGATTTAGTCTATCGTTCATTGATTATATCTGGTGGACAATGTCATGGGAAGATATGCCCTCTATTTGATTAGTTCATTGATTCGCATGAGCTCCAAGACTTGGGTTTTGGAGGTCCCCAATTTACCTGGTATAGAGTAGGGGTTTTTGTGTTAGAGTATGCCCAAAGAGCAATCATGGGATGATTGTAATCACGTACTCATTTTACCTTGTTTGTTAGTATAAGACATTTCCATTGTTATTTCAAGTTATTTTTTGTGTGTATAAGTAAACTGGTTAATAATGAAGTCCAAAGAATAGTATGATTGTTCTTAAAAGGTACTTAGTCAAGTATTATTGTGGGCTTGGACAATGATAATGCATTGATACTAATGTTTAGTTGATTGATGACAAAGTGTTGTCATTGACATAAGGATGACAAAATCAATATATGAGTATGTGTTAGAGAACAACGTACTGGACTGACCCACTATGAGTATGTTTCTTGGATTATTATGTAATAGTCACAACATTGCTCATAGTGATAACTTTGTATATGATCCTCAGACTTGAGATCATCATTGTCCCAACATTGTCAGTTTTATATTTTGACACATTCAGACGTCTACCATAACAGGTTATAGTATAAAGACTGATGTTAGGTATGCCACAATCTATTTAGTGGGAGATGCTTGATCAAGATAGGATTTATCCCTCCTACATAATGTGAGAAATATCTTACGCCTCTTAATGATGTGAGACTAGAAATGCATGGCCATACTCAAATAAGTTGATATGAGATATCACACTTATTTGTTTATTATAGTCTGCTCAGAATATCAATAAATATGGGATTGGACTATGCAAGTGTGACTATTTCATTACTTGTGTCTAATCTAGATATTAAGGATAAAATGATATAATATATGAAAAAATTATCACAGAAAGATTATGTCGAATCACGACTTCTTGTAACTTGTGTAGCAATGATGTATTGCTAGAATTCACTCATTGCTTGTAATATTAGAAACGTTCTAGTATTACTATAAATGTTGCAAGAGCCTACAAGGTCATACCCTATAGTTGAACCAAATAGAATCCAAATACATTTGGTATTGTATTTAGCTATTACATGACATGAATTAAATTAATTAATTTAATTTAATTTGATGGTTAAATATTGAATACATTATATGTACAAACTTGTTGTAAACAAATAGAGAACACATTTAAAATTAACATATGAATTTGATTCATATAAAATATTAATTGTATATAGTTTACCAAAATTAGTATATAAATCGTTATAATAATTTCTGTCAAAATATAAAAGGACACGGAAAGTGATATTATTTTGGAAAGAATATATTTCTTTTTCATGACTTTCCATTTGTTTCTCTAGTAATAACGGAACAAACTCGTTTTTCTTTTTGATATATAATATCAAAAGAAAATAAAACGAAGATATCCCTTAATGTGTTAGGGTTACCAAGAAAAGAAAAAAAATGTTTGCCAGCCGTTTTCAAAAACTCTTTGAAAAGTTCAAGAGGTTGTTTTTGTTCGTCCTTCGACTAGGTGGATTACGTAAAGTCGAGATGTTATTGTTGCGGCTTGAAATCGACATCTTCTAAAGGGATTCTATAAATAATGCTATCCATCGCTTTTTAGTTTCTGAAAGGTATATTTTTCAACCCTTGTTTCAATTTTATTCGTTCCTCGTACATGGATCATTGGTTGACGATCACCAGAATATTTTTTTCACTACACCACGAGGCATACCAACAATCCAACAGTTTGAACGACTCAATTGAGCACTTGGTAATGACGCTTGGGCATATGCTTTTTCTAGCTGCAATGTTACTTTCCTTCTAAGGATTAAGTCAAACCATATGCCTCTTCTTTTCTCCTTAAGGTCTTTGGTTAGCTTGAATAAAGGATGTCCCTTTCGTGTAACACCCAAAAACCATTACCGTCACCAGTTAGGGTCCTGGGGTCCTTCCGTTCATCTCACATAGTTTTACTCTTTATATTGTGTCATTTTATTATTTAAATAAAGTATCACATCATTCACGACATAAATCAAGATTTAAATTATCAAACATAACTCAATAAGGGCAAAAATGTCATTTCTACTATTTTTGGAGACTTCTACCGGTATCTATTAGACAAGTATTGGTAAACGTCAAGTTAGTAAATAATTTAGAAACAAGCGCAGATTTCTTCCTGTAGTTGAGATGGTTCTACCGATACAAGAGTTACTTCTACTGAAATAAGACATGCTTCTATCGATACTAAAAACTCTAGAGAGCTAAGAAAATTTACCTTGCTACTTCTACCGAAACAAGTTCTCAAACTACCGATACTACTATAAGTAGAACTAACAATACTTCATTTTAAACTACCAAAACAACACAAGTCATTAGCCAACCTTTCTCATACTTTGTACTTCTACCGATACATGCAAGAGTTCTACCAAAACAGGTATGTAGAAATCAAATATTCTTACAAGATCTCAAGTGCAACAACATACTTCATTGAATAACATTCAAAATACATTAAAAGCTACTCAAGAGTTCAGGAATTCAAGTGTTATTACACTTCATTGCTAAATGTCTACTTCCATCATTAAGCAAACATTCAAACTAAGATTAATATTCAACTATGATTTTTAACAAGGAATCAATAAACTCAAAACCAAGCAATACGTAGGTAACATCGTCCTTGTACATGCCATATAACAAAATCTAAAAAACAACAACAATACACGGGTAAGCTTTCTAGCTTAGCAAGTTTGCAAACATTATATCACAGCACAATATTAAGCCTTGTAACGACATTTAACATCAAAGTCATAAATCTTCCTATTTAAACGATCTTATGCTTCATCGAGTCATAAGTCTTCCTTTTCAAACAATCTTATGCTCTACCAAGACATAAGTTTTCCATTATACATGTTCTCATGCTCTTTCCGAGACATGAGTCTTCCTTTAACATAGTCTCATGCTTTTTTCGAGTCACGAGTCTTCCATTCACACATAATCTCATGCTCATCCCGAGACATGAGTCTCTCATTTATACATCAAGTGATTCAAGAACTTTCACATTAGGTAATAATTAGCAGTTCAAATATGAAATCTAACAAATGAACTTACCAGACGAAATTACAGTTCAAGTGGAACTTTAGGGACTATTCTATGATTTTTCCCTTCCCACGATCGGTGGCTCGATCTTAATCTAACACAACAAATAAATCAATTCTCCCATTAAATCATGTAATTTGATCAATTTACACATATAAATCATTTTTAGGAAATTACGAAACTACCCCTAACCTTTGCATTTCTGTTCAATTTAGTCCTTAAGGTCAAAACATGCAAAATAACCATTTCCAAGTTCAACTCCGCTAGTTGAATATTCTATGATACATTCTCAACTCATACATTCAATTATTTCACATCAAGGACATGTATTTTCAGTATTTTCATAATCTAGTCCTCTAACCCTAAATCATCAAAAAACACTTTACAAAATCACAAAATCTAACCATCAAACATAAAATTCCATCAAAAGATTTCAAGAATAAGCTTATTCAACAATGGAAAATTTTATAACATTTGAACGGATTCACAAATTAGTGTTCAAGTTAGCTAGATTAAGCTAATATGGACTCAAAAACATAGAAATCATCAAGAACGAGTAAGATTTCACTCACCTATCAAAGGAACCAAGTTGACCGTAGCTTCTTCTTGTTCTTCTAGGGTTTTCTTTTATGTTTTCAGTTGAAGAAGATGATGAATTTCCTCCAAATTCTCTTTTTCTTTAGTTTTTATTTACTTAATATCAAATTACTAAAATGCCGTTAATGATTTAACATAATTTTCACCAAATATTAAGCCATGACCATCCATTATACCACTTTAGGGTATATTTATTCTTTAAGGACCTTCCTAGGTCCTCCCTTTACTAATTAACCCCTTTTAATCAATTATTCCAATATTTTTCAACTTTTATGATTCAGTCCTTTTTACTTAATTAATTATCTAAACAATAAAATTTCGTAACCAAAATTTAATATGATGTTAACGACATCATAAATATTAAAAATAAATAAGTTTATGACTCGACTTGTCAGAGTTGTGATCCCGAAATCATTATTTTCAACACCACTGAAAATCGAGTTGTTTCATTTTGAGTTTTGGCAGGATGAACAAAGCATTCAGAGTTCTCTGATTTTGTCCAAGAAAAGTGGTAGATTAATTGAAGCTTGCAAGCTTCAATATTTGAGTTCACTGCTAGCATTAAAGAATGGATTAGATTCATTTTTTACCATATTGGAACTGAGAAAAAAATAGCTTTTAAATAGTCTTTCTTGCAAAAATAGCTTTTAAATCATCTTTCTTGCATCTACTGGGTAGTGAAACAATATGACTTTATTCACTTGTATCATCTAGAAATGGAGGTAAGGGAGGAATTTGAAAGTGTTTTGCACCATGAAGAAATCCTATGGAAACAAAAATCTAGATGTGACTGACATAACTTAAGAAACAAAAACACTAAGTATTTTCACAACTGCACTTTGCATAGAAGGAAATTCAATCGAATCACTGCCTTGCAAAATAATGAAGGTGATTGTATTTATGATGCTAATATCCTTCACTCTAAGGCGGATTTTTCCAAAAGCTTTATGGAGATAATCAGGTTCTATGAGGGGATTGCCTACCACCTACTTTCCATGCTTAGATTCGTGTGATGTTGAGTTTTTGGACAAGATAATTATGGACAAAGAAATAAAAAAGGAAATGTTTGATATGGTACATTTGAAGGCTCTTGGTAGTAATGGTTTTCATACCCTCTTCTTTTAGAAACACAAGAGAGTAGTTGGTGGAATGATTTGTGCATGGGTTAACAATATTTTTGGTGGAAAGGTTATTGATCCAGAATTAAATACTCTAGCCGTGCTTATTCCAAAAGTTTTGAACCCATAAAAGGCCTATGATAGGATGTGATGGGATTTCAATAACGTCTCTCTTTAGGCTGCATGTATACATAATTTCCTTAGACGAGTTATCATGTCTACCATCTCGACTTTTGCTATGCATATTTTATGGAATGGTATTCTAATTCAAAAATTCAGACCAACTAGAGGGGTTCGATAAGGTTGTATGTTGTCACTGTATATTTTCATCTTGTGTATGGAATGGCTCGAACACAATATTCATGTTACGATTAACAATGATATTTGGGACCTCATCCACCTATCTCGGTCGGGTCTGACTCTTTCGCATCTTTTCTTCGAAAATGATTTGGTTATCTTCTGTAAAGTAGATTTGTGGTATGCTTACCTTCTAAAAGAAATTTTAGATCAATTTTTTTCTCTAGCTATGTTGAAGATGCGTCAGGAGATTCAATAAGGCTCCTTTTGTTTAGATGTAAAATGTTTAACAGAAAACATTTTCATCATTTTCTGTCTTTTGGTTGAGGAAAACAAGTTCAATCAATGTAAAACATTTTACAAGTCAACTTAAAAAGGGAGCATTTTTCCGTAAAACGTCTTACAACTTTAAAATCCAGAAGACATTTTATGCAACTCAATATCTTTTCTCTCTTTGACTCTCCCTTTCTCTTTTTCTTCATCTTCTTCGATTCTCTCTTTTGAAAACAAAAAGTCTGGAGATTTTTAGAGAATTAATCACTTCTTCGATTCCATTTTTTGAGAAACAAAAAACTCTAGAGATTTTTAGAGAAATAATCTCCTCTTCTTCTTCGATTCCTTCTTTTGAGAAACAAAAACTCTTGAGATTTTTAGAAAAATAATTGACAATGAAAAGAAATTAACCAAAATGTTGGATCGATGAACTCCTTTCATATATATTAGAGAAAGGAAGAGATAGGAACAAAAGAACCATGGAAAGGTGAAGGGAGTGATAAGGGCAAGCCAAATTTGGGCCGTTGATTTCTCTGATAATTTCACTGCTCCTTCATGGCATGACATCCCTAATCTTTTTGGTTTCTCTCATCTTTCTATCGATCAGGTTCCTTTCTTTTTCTATTTCTTATAATAAATAAATAAATTCACTTTCAATTTTGTTATTATATTATGGCTTCAGCTTCGTCTTTTGGATTCTTTTAAGAGGACTAAGTTTTAAGTCAACTCAACAATAGGAGGATACTGAAGCCAATTGGAAAACAAAGGTACCTTTTTTCTTTTTCCTTTGTAGTTTTTTTTTTATACATTTACAATTTACTCTCACACACCCTTATAATTTACTTAATAATAATAACATAGGAAAGTAAGAGAAGCTTTAAATTGATTTTATTTTGGGTTTAAAATTTTGAGGTTATTAACTTTGTAAGGATATAAACGTTTGAGATGAAAATTTGGGATTACATTCTAATCAATTTAACTATAGAACTACAATGACAAATCATTAGTAAAAATGTAATGGATCTATATGTATATCTATTCATCAAAGGTTTGAGTTTCAACATCTGAGTTGGTCTTTAAAGAAAAAGGAAAGAGGAAAGGGGAAAGGGAAGGGGAAGAAGATATGCCTTTTCATGATGCATGGTTGAGGCCTAGTGATTGATTGTTGCATCATATTAACATAGTCTTTGATTGTAAAATTGAAGTATATAATTAAAGTTTTTGCTAGTTTAGGTGCTCATTCAGGTTAGAGTTCCATTTTGATAGTTAAGGATGTTTTAAAAGGTTGGGAAGCGTAAACTAAGCTATGATTATTGGTTTTTCTCTTATGTTGTAGTGTTAGCTCAAGCATCTATTTACCATTTACCCTTTGTTTTTTGTTCTTTATTATTTGTTCTATTCTTTTTCTTTTTTGTGCTCATAAAATAGTGAACAATCATAAGAGGAAAGATTCAGGAATGCTAATTGTATGGGATAATGGAGAGTTCTTGGCTAGTAAAAGTAGGACTAATAAAAAAAATTTGGTGGTTGAGGTGGAGTAAAGAAAACTTTAATGTTTCTATGTGCAATGTATAAGATACACAAGCAACCTGCTGCCTCTAGAGTTCCACTAAAGGCTAGATTATCTTTTAGTCAAATGTTACGGTTGTGCAATTTCTGTTTCTAGGTTAGTTCATCATAATATTTTGAGCCTTATAAGACAATGAAGCTTGTTTTTTTTTACCTAATTGTCAAGCTCTATCTTTTGTAGGTTACTTTGAAGAAATGCTTTCTCTAGCAACATACATTTGCTCTTAAACAAAGTATCGTTTTCAATTGTAATAGAATTGTTGTATTTTAAACAAACCTTTTGATGTGGAGAATATTTCTCATGTGCAATTGAAGCAGTTATTGTTAAGTTCAAATAACCAAATGTTATGTATTTGGTTAAAGAATCAATTATAGCTTCTTTAGATGTAGGTGAGCTTGTCATTCTTCACATTTCAAAATTTGATAAAAGAAACAGAAATTGGAATTAGAATTAGAATTTAGCCTAGAAATAGAAATTGCACGACCATAACATTTATAAAAAATAAAACATTGTAATATATATACACAAAAACATTGCAAAATGTAATTTTATAGCAGTAAAATGAACTCAATAAAAAAAAGATAAAAAGTCAAGAAAATCTCAAATATATATTTGTTTTATTGAAAACAACTTTTCTCAAATATATGTTTGTTTTATTGAAAACAATTTTCTGAAATATTTTCAGGAAATCTGTCAAATAAAAGAAAATATTTTACACAGATTCATCCAAACACCATAAAATATTAGCTTTTCCAGAGAAGTAAGTCATTTTTCAGAAATCATTTTTCGAAAGCCATTTTCAGTGAAACAAACGGAGCCTAAATTGTTTACTTGGATTTCAAAAAGTGCAGAACCTTGGAACTTATTTGGGAGTGCCTCTTTTCATGAAAAAGTCACTAACATTTTTCGGTTTGTGGTGAAAAAGATTCATAGCAAGCTACACAATTACGATTCCAGACAAATTTCTTTATCTAACAGAGCTATGTTGGCGTAATCAGTACTTTTGACTATACCTAGTTGTTTCATGTAATCTGTAATGATCCCTAAAGGATTATGTGGAGAGATAGAGTGAATGGTGCGACAATATATTTGGGGTTCTTATATTGGCACTAAGAAGATGGCATTAATCAGTTGAGATTATGTTTGCCAGCCCCGTTCACATGGGGGTCTTGGTTTTCAACAATTGAGAGATCAAATTACCTCTTTTTATATTGAAATTTGGCTATAATAGAGCCCCAAACCCTAACGCCTTGTGGGCTCGTATCTTACACTCCAAATATGGTATGAAGGAAGCTTTGCCTAAGAGTATATGACCGTTGATCCAACATATTTCCTCTCATGTGAACCTTAGCTCGAATTGCTTAGTTAATGACATGGCGGTAGAAAATGGCTCTTGGAATATTGATTTGTTTTGAGTTTTGTTACATGCTAATATTGTTAGGAGAATTATTACCATCCCTTCTACTCACACTACAGCTGGACCAGATAGAATTGTGTAGCTTTGTACCTTATTGGGTCTCTTTTCCATTGAAAGCGTGTATTGGATGCTTCTGGAGAACAGTTGGAATCAACAAAATTCGACTTGGAAACTCTTTTGGAAGTTCCAAGGCCCCCAAAGGATTCATATATTTATTTTGGTTATTCTAAAACAAAGATTACTCATTAATGCGGAACGAGTGAGGCGTGGAATTAAACATGATAATTCTTGTTTGTTGTGTGGAAATGGTTCGAAAGACGGTTTGCATGCGATCAATGATTGCCTTGAAGCGAGAGAAGTCTAGATACAAGTGGTTCTGAAAGACAAAGTAACAATTTCTTCTCTGGTGATCTTCATGAGTGGTTGGTCGCAAACATTCACAATTCTTAGAGGCTAATCATGGGAAAGATAAAATGGTCCATTTTATTTGGGATACTTGCATGGCGGATTTGGAAAAACAGGAATTTATTCAACTTCCAAGATTTAGCTTGAAATCCCATTGAAATTGTTACAATTTCTTATAGTTGGGTTAAAAAGTATGGTTTAATGAACAAGGATGATCGAGGCATGAATCATGATTCTCGCCTTAGGAATAGTCTTCTAGATAATTGGGTTCTCTTGAACACCGGTGGTGTTGTTGAGACAGTCACCAGACGAGCATCAACAGGTGCTATAGTTGAACACAACGAAGAAGTTTGATTCTAGGGTATAATCGTTCTTTGTGTCAGTGATCGTCTTTGATGCACAACTATAAGGTATCCTCTATGGATTGATTTTGCTTCAGGACTGAGGATATCATCGGGTGATGATTAAAAGTTTTTGTTTAGAAGTCATTATGATTCTTCAAGATATCTCAATAAAGGATCCAGATGGTGCTCTGATCAGGTGTAATCAATGTCTCTTGGCACATGATTAGTATACAAGCCCAATTTTATCTGACCCGATAAAAAACCAACAAAAAAACAAATAAAACAAAAACAAAAACCAAAATAAAAATAAAAATTTTAAGTTCATAGTCCATTTTACAAAAATGGCCTAAACCCTAAATTACCTACCCAATACCCAATTACAAGCCCATTAAGCCCATAACCTAAACACATAAAAAAAACAAAGAAACCCTAATCCTCTCTTCAGCGCAGCTCCTTGGCCACATCAGCAGGGCATGCAAACAGAGGCCCACGTCCTGAGGCTTGACTCTTTTGTTGCCCCATTCAATGAAATGGCAAAAAACACGTCCCCATCGTTGGCATCGACCCCAAAGGTTGCTACTTCGATGTTACTTGCAAAGACGAGAAACACAGGACAGAGAAGAAAAAAACAAAATAAAGAGAAGTAAAATGTAATGGAATTCGGTTATAAAGAGCCCTAAAAAACCATTTTGTAATTTTTTATGGAGAAATGAAAAAGAAAAAAAGATTCAAAAGTATTTTTAAATTTTGAATATATCAAAATAAAAATAAAAAGGGTTTCTTACTAATCGATGCACCACTTTTCGTTGTCGTGAGAGTCCTACGAATCACTCCATATTCGTGTAGGGCTCCGACATAGGAAAAAATGGGTTTCATTTCATTTTTTTAAAAATAAAACTAAGAAATCGAAAGGAGTTTTTTGATATATTGGGGTTTGAGGATAGGGTTTGGGATTTTTAAACCTAGATTTAGTTTCGAGATAAGAAAATGAAGGAAAAAGAGCCCTTTTCGACTTCTTGACCACTGTAAGTAGCAACGTTGTCGTCGATGACCGGTGGCAATGGTGAACAGATGGTGAGCCTATAGCCGGCCATGGGTTTGGGGGTTGAGAGAAAAGAGAGAGAGGATGAAGTGTTTTTTTTAAATGGAGCAAATGAATTTTTTTTGAGAATTTTAGGCTTATATAGGGTTCCAAAACGGCATAGTTTTGGATCCGACCCGAACCACTTGAGGATCCGCGTCTTTCTATTAAAGGGATTAATTTCCTCTGCAGTCCTTTCACATTTTCAAAGCCTGCAATTTGGTCTTTTTTTCTTTATTTTTTGTTGTTTAAATTTTCCATGAAATTTTATTTCTTTTATAATTTAATCCCTTGAAGGTGAACCCTTTTTAAGGGATGACACATGTCCAGGTGTTAGGATATTTATTTTTTAGCCCTTATATTTTCTATTTTGTTTTATTTTAGTATAATTTCGTTTTATTTATGTTTTTTATTTATCCTTTAATTTGGTTGCAATTCCAATTTCGTCCTTCTACCATTGCTCTTAGGAAGGACACGTGTAACGGCCTGGGATAATT
Source organism: Kokia cookei (assembly GCA_039519145.1). Classification (NCBI taxonomy): domain Eukaryota; kingdom Viridiplantae; phylum Streptophyta; class Magnoliopsida; order Malvales; family Malvaceae; genus Kokia; species Kokia cookei. Next base: position 9,669,175 of record CM076910.1, read on the forward strand.
TCCATTTAGTCCTTGTTCTTTCCTAATATTCAAATTTAACCCCTATACTTTTCTTTTCTTTCTTTAAATTTTATTTTAATTTTAATTTAACCCTTTCATTGTTTCTCCTTTTTAAATTAAATCCTTTTATTCTTTTTTTTTTTAAATTTAATCCTTTTGTTCTCTTTTTTTTTATTTAATCCTTTAAATCATTTGTATTATTCATTTTAATCTCGTTGTTTAATTTGCATTTTTCATTTTGGTGTTATTTGTATACATTTGATTATTATTTTCATCATTTTTATTATAAATTACATGAATATTTATCCATCTTTTGTAAAATATTTTAACAAAATAAATTGTATATCGTTTTTTAAAATATATAAATTGTTTTAAAAAAATCAAAGCAATGTTCTTTTTTTTGGTGAATTCGAGAAATTGTGCATTAACGTGTTGGGTATGGTTTTTCTTTGAACCTAAATAATTGAGTATCTTATTTAAAACCGATAAATGTTCAATGTTCTTTTATTTTAAGAAACTCGAAATTTGTGCCGTAATATGTTGGGTATGGTTTTTTTCTTTGAACCTAAGTAATTGAACATCTTATTTGAAATCAATTTTTTAAATGACACTTAAACATCTTATTCATGTATTTATGGATCGTATTTTAAATTTTACTCGAGTTCTCCAATTTTCAACAATTAAGAAATTAAATAATCGATTAGGAACTAATTTTGGGCGTGTAGGGGTGCTAATCCTCCTCACATGTAATCGACTCCCGAACCTATTTTTTGGATTAAGAAGACCAAAACAAAAATTTTAAAATTTTAAGGTGATCCAATCACCTCTAGTAAAAAAAGATTGGTGGCGACTCTATTTTCAGTTTCAAAATAAAATTCAGGACTTTTTTTCAAAAAAATGGTTTCGACAACTTGGCAGCTCCGTTGGGGACATATAAGAGAGTCAAGCCACAATACGATTATTTTTTTGTCTTTTGTTGAAAATTGAGAACTTGATTTAAATTTAATTTGCGATCCTTTCTTTTATTTTGTATTCATGTTTGATTTAAATTAATGTGTTTATTGATTTTTTTTTTGGGTCGAAGGTGAGGGTTTTTCACACATTGCATGATCGGTTTACTTTACCCATTTAAGTGGAAGTGAGAAACTACTCCTTCGTGAGGTTTTCACCTCCATGCAAAATAGTAAATCGCTTTCGGGAATACATCTTTACCTATATTTTCATGAACTCTTCACTTCCGTGCAAACATATGGGAAATTATCCCCCTGAGCTGAACTCGATCCGTATAAGCCTATAATGGGTGAGGATCGAGGAATCTACCAATTCAGGTACCCTTACTTTAGAACTTAAATCGCATGTAATTGACCTTAGGAGCCTACCCTAAGTAGAGTCACGCTAAACCTTTAGCGGTTACCTAAACAAATGTAGGAGAGAGAGAGGTGATCTTATGCTTTGAGTTTTGCCTTTGATTGCAATTTTTTTGTTAGATTTTATTTCTGTTTTGATTATACTGGCTTACTTTATTTCGTCTTTGTTTTTCTTTTCGCATTGCATTTTCATCTTAGAAAAGGTGTTGATTCATGCTCGATTACTAAATAGAGAATTGGTCATAAGAAAATGAGTTTCTTGATAAAGTGGAGGATAATGTGGCCGTGTGTATATGGTCAAAGAAAAGGCAACTAGAGAAAAGTGATAGCTTGCCAAAGGGGCATAGATAAGAATTTTGAGATTTCACTCGGATAAGCGTAACACAAAATAATTCAAAATATGGGATTATTAAGATGACAAAATAAGGCAGGTGTTCTATCGCAAATATGGTTATTTGTCTTACTTACTCGATGTTAAGGTGAATAGGCATCGGGTTTCAAGCTCTCACGCAGTATTGTTTCACTTTTCGAAAAGTAGACACAGTACCCACAATAGAAGAATATAGTACTTTGCTCCGTTGCTCGAGGATTGAAGTCGATAAAATCTACTCTAGAGTCGCTAATATCTCAACTTTCTTAAAGAAGCTGATGAGCATAACCGAGGAGTGAGAATTAAGTTGCGACTCGGATTAAGGAAAAAGGGGATAATAAGTGCATCACTTGGAATAGTCCGCAAGACTTAATTTTGGTACAGCTTGTCGCAAGGAAAAGGTCGACATATTCGCCTTAAGTGTTTATGGATCAGTCATCTTCCCTAAGGCATCAGTGCATATAGAGGATGTGGTCTCGGATTTGTGACTGAGCTAAAAGGCAAGTCAGGTCAAGAATAAAGAGTTAAAAGGTAGAAGAACTTGAGACCTCACTACGGAGTTGAACTGTGAGTTGAGCTTCTTGAAGAATCTATGGGAACAAACAGAGAGTATTGAAAAAACAACTCCAACGCTCTCTTGGGCAGGTCAGAGATAGGGACTATGTTGCGAACGAAGCTTTGGTCCAAACACAAGAAGTGGCTAACGACTTGCAGGCCTTAGCCATTCAAGTCGACGTTTTGAGCATAAAATTGGAGTCAACCCGGAGCAAAAATTAGCTTGTAAGATTAAGGCTTTGAGCATTAAGGCACGACCATATATGTATCTGCCTTATGTAAAGAAATTTGTTTTCTAGTAAAATTGTTCTAATGGAATTGAACCAAAAATCAACACCTTTTTGCATGCATTCATCAGCATTGCACTTCATGCATTAAAAAAATTCCACATATCTGAAATATTCATGTCAGAGAGAGTCATTAACCCTAAACAAAAATTAAGAGAAATCAAGACGATTGAGATTGTGAGAATGTAAAAAAAATTGATTAAGCATTAACACCATATATGAGGAAAGAAATAGAGAGGATAACCTATCGATAATTCGTCCTACACCCTTGGGAGTATTTTAAACAACTAGATTGCGAAAGAGTTTCCTTCAGTTTTTAGGACTATTTCAAAGCATACCTATTGCTCTAAGCCTAAGAGCAATAGGGATCCTTTTGTGAAGAGGGCACATGGGCCACTATCATTATTTCAATGAAAACAATGCATTTTTGTGTCTCATTTTGGCAAACATTTTGTTATTCTTTTTTAGTCATACTCATATTACAATTAATTTCTCTTGAATTAGTCCATTCTTTGGATCCCCTTTTGGTCCTTATGACTGGGTCTCTTGATAACAATAGTATAAGCGGCACTGCTGTTGACGCAAAGCCTCCTTTTAAGCAAGATATGTGTCTAGAAAGACCTCAAGACTTTTAAGAGAACCAAGAATGTAACTTGTCTCCCAATCTGCTACGGATGGTCGAGCAAGACAAGGAATAAGTATCACAAAGTTAGCAGAAACTGTGAGTTTAGGGATGAAAACAAAACAAAAAAGGTGAAAATTGAGACATGTACCTCCGTAAAAACAAGGAGATATCTCATTGAGATGCTTCGAGAATCCGAAAAGGCCTGCGCATGGTCTAATCAAAGCATGTCGGGTTAAGTACTGATATCATAACACAGAGGCTCACTATAAAGGAAGACTACAATTTGGTTCAGTAGAAACTTTGAAGAATAAGGCCTAACGTGCTATTAAAGGAGGAGACCCTTAAAAAAAGATCGAGATTAAAACCCGCAAAGGGTATCTTGAAACCCAAAGAAAGAAAAAAAGAAGAAGAAAAAATTCAAGATGAAAACTCGCAAAGGGCATCACGAAAATCCATGTATCTCCTTCACCTCTTCACGTCATGGTTTCTTTCTATGTAGGGCATGGATTTCATTGAGTCAAATTCGCCAAAAGCTTCCAAGCATTGATTTATTACTTCGTCAAATAGGAAGAAACTGCTTCATATGCCAATCGGTGGTTAGCAAATTCTTGAAAAAAGAGATTATAAGTCGATATGGAATTCCAGAAAGGATCATATTCGACAATAACTTGAATTTGAACAACATCACAATAGCGGAAGTCTGCAGCCTATTCAAGATAAAGTATCATGACTCAACACCATATCGCCAAAAAGTGAATGGTGCAGTGGAGGCAACCAATAAGAACATCGTAGGATTGATTGGAAAATAGCAGAGGCCTACAAACTTTTGGCATGAGAAGTCATCGTTTGCTCTCTACGCTTATCGAACGTCCATCAAGACCTACACCAGGGCAACACCTCTTTCATTGGTTTACTAAACAGAGACAGTTTTACCCCTTTAAAGTTAAGATTCCTTCCATCTGAATTTTAGTAGAAGTGAATTTGGACAAAGCAGAACAAAGCCAATCTAGATTTGATTAGTTAAACATTGATCGAGGAAAGAAGGCTGAAAGCTATGGTCTAATGTACCAAGAGCGAATGATACAAGCTTATGACAAAAAAGGGGTTGTCCTTAAGAACTCCATGAGCGAGATATAGTTTTGAAAAGATCTTCATTGTACAAAAATGATTTTTGAAGGAAATGGATGCCAAATTAGGAATGATCTTATGAGGTAAAGAAAACCTTTTTCAGAGGAGGTTTAACTTTAACCAAGATGGACAACAAAGATCTGCCCCAACCATGCGAACTCAAATTCGATGCAGTATTTTACCCAAAAAAAAAGAAGAAAAGAAAATGCAAAAGAAAAAAGAAAAAGAAAAAAAAAAAAAGAAGAAAAAAGAAAGAAGAAAGAAAAAGAAAAATGAAATGTCGAGATGAAAACCCGTAAAGGGCATTTGAGTTGAAAACCAGAAAGCGCTGCTCAAATTTGGATAAAAAAATGGTCTTCTCTTTCAAAAGTAACAAGGTGGAGGAACTTTACATCTTGGGCATCGACAAAGTACTCCAAGTTTCATGGGCACATCTCGAGCTCAAAATGATCCTTATCAAGTTTGCTCAAAAAAGCTCATACTTTGATATTTGGGGCACCTAATTTCATTTTTGGTGTTTAGCAACTCTTGATTAATGTTTGCTATTTTTTACCAACATTGACCATTTTTTTACCAATTTTTACAATTTTTGGCCATTGATTAATGTTTGTCATTTTTAACCAATGTTTAACATTTTCTCATTCAAACTTTGTCTCAAATAACTTCGATCTTATCCATTTTAATAATCCTATTCCAAGCATTTTTTGTATTGAAATAATGGTTAGTGGACTAATGACGACATAAGGAGCAAAAGGATATCTGCCTATCCCCCTGAAAATTCCTAAATAGTATAGGGACCTGAAACAGGATCACAAGTTGGAAAGAACCAAACCTAAAGGTTAAAGGGTTCCCCGAAGCAAGTAGTTCAGGTTATGACTACCCCATTTGGTTACATGTCAAAATACCAGACCCAAAAGGAGAACATGATAACACATCAGTGATAGGACTTAGACGAACAACAAACAGTGTCGACCTAAGGACTAAAAATGAAATCATTCTCAAGATAACATTTTTGCATTCATACACACTTAGTTAGGAGTATTTGATTCATTTCGATCATGGCATCTTAAGTGCATGGCAAAATTCCAAAGAAACATATTCTACAAGTCTCAATCCCTAGAAAAAGGCATGATGGATCAACGAAACACCAAATCCTATATCCTTGAACTTGTAAGGATCGGATTAAAACTAACATTGGCAGATCTTTATCTCCCTGAAATTGCAATGAAGCAAGATAAATTATAACACCAAATCCTATATCCTTGAAGTTGTAAGGATCGGATTAAAACTAACATTGCCAGATCTTTATCTCCATGAAGTTGCAGTAGAGCAAGGTGAAGCCACACCAAATCCTATCTTCCTGAAGTTGCAGTGAAGCGAATTAAAACTGTAGCAAATCTTTATCTCCCTAAAGTTGTAGTGGAGCAAGATTAAACTACAAAACCAAATCTTATATCCTTGAAGTTATAAGGATCGAATTAAAACTAATATTGGCAAATCCTATATCCCTGAAGTTGTAAGGATCGGATTAAAACTAACATTAGCAAATCTATATCCCTAACATTAGCAAATCTTTATCTCCCTGAAGTTACAGTGGAGAAAGTTAAAGCTTAAACACCAAATCCTATCTTCCTGAAGTTGCAGTGAAGTGGACTAAAATTATAGTAGCGGATCTCAATCTCCCTGAAGTTACAATGGAATGGAGTGAAGTTACATTATCCCATCCAATATTTTACCCCTAAATTAAGAAGGGTAGATTGAAACCACCATCCAATCTTTTACCCCAACCAGAGGGCAGACTAAAGACCATCTAATCTTTTACCCTAACTAGAGGACAAATTGAAGATACCATCCAATCTTTTACCCAACCAGAGGGCAGATTGAAGACCATCCAATCTTTTACCCCAAACAGAGGGAAGATTGAAGACCATCCAATCCTTTACCTTATCTAGAGGGCAGATTGAAGACACCATCCAATCTTTTACCCCAACTAAAGGGAAAATTGAAGATCATCCAATCTTTTACCCCAACCAAAGGGCAGATTGAAGACCATCCAATTTTTCACCCTAACTAGAGGGCAGATTGAAGACCATTCAGTATTATACCCTAAATTTAGAGGTGAAAATTGAAGCCACCATCCAATCTTATACCCCAAATTTAAAAGGGCAGATTGAAGTCACCACATCCAATCTTATATCCCAAATCCAAAGCGACAGATTGAAGCTATTATCCAATCTTATACCCCAAATCCAGAGAGTCAGATTGAAGCTATAAAAGCAAATTCATACTCTTAAAGTTGCAATGGGGCAAAATGAAGTCACGACGCTAAATTATATCTTCTTAAAGTTGCAGAGTAGCGGATATAGTGAAGTGAATAACCAATAAAGTGAAAGAGCGGGCTATTTGAAAAAGGGAAGCACCAAAGAAGTCAATATTCGACAAGACTGGACAAAATTTGATCCTCCTTTTAGTCTTTGCTTTATTCTCGTTACACGACAATGAGAAAAAGGGGTAGTTGTACAGACCCAATTTTATTCGGCCTGATAAAAAACCAACAAAAAAACAAATAAAACAAAACCAAAATAAAAATAAAAATTTTAAGTCCATAGTCTATTTTACAAAAATGACTCAAACCTTAAATTACCTACCCAATACCCAATTACAACCCATTAAGCCCACAACCTAAACACATAAAAAAAACAAAGAAACCCTAATCCCCTCTTCGACGCAGCTCATTGGCCACGTCAACAGGGCATGCAAACTGAGCCCCACATCCTGAGGCTTGACTCCTTTGTTGCCCCATTCACCAAAATGACAAAAAACACGTCCCCATCATCGACGTCGACCCCAAAGGTTGCTAGTTCGGTGTTACCTGCAAAGAAGAGAAATAGAGGACAAAGAAGAAAAAAACAAAATAAAGAGAAGTAAAATGTAATGGAATTCGGTTATAAAGAGCCCCAAAAAACTATTTTGTAATTTTTTACGAAGAAATGAAAATGAAAAAAAGATTCAAAAGTATTTCTAGTTTCAAATATATCAAAATAAAAATAGAAAGGGTTTCTTACCAATCGACGCACCACCTGTCGCCATTATGAGAGTCCTTTTAATCACTCTGTATTTATGTAAGGCTTCGACATAAGAAAAAATGGGTTTAATTTCATTTTTTTTAAACTAAGAAATTGAAAGGATTTTTCAAATATATTGGGGTTTTAGGATCGGGTTTAGAGATTTTTAAACCTAGATCTAGTTTCGGGGTAAGAAAATGAAGGAAAAAGAGCTCTTTTTGACTTTCAGCCACTGTAGGCGACAACGTCGCCCCCGATGACTGGTGGCCATGGGAAATGAATGGTGAGCCTAGGGCCGGCCATGGGTTTGTGGGTTGAGAGGAAAGAGAGAGAGGATTAAGTTTTTTTTTTTTAATGAAGGAGCAAATGATTTTTTTTAGAATTTTAAGCTTATATAGAAATCCAAAACGGCGCCTTTTTGGGTGTGGTTAAAATGCCCCAAAAAGACATCGTTTTGAGGCACCCGACTTGGATCCGACCCGAACCACTTGAGGATCCGCGTGTTTTTATTAAAGGGGTTAATTTCCTACGCAGTCTTTTCGCATTTTCAAATCTTGCAATTTGGTCCTTTTTTTCTTTATTTTTTATTTTTTAAATTTTCCATGAAATTTTATTTTTTTTTATAATTTAATCCCTTGAACGTGAACCCTTTTTAGGGGATGACACGTGTTCAGGGGTGGGGATATTTTTTTTTAGCCTTTGTATTTTCTATTTTGTTTTAATTTAGTATAATTTCATTTTATTTCTGTTTTTTACTTATCCTTTAATTTTGTTGCAATTCCAATTTCATCCTCCGATCATTGCTCCTAGGAAGGACACGTGTAAGGGCTTGGGATAATTTCCTATTTAGTCCTTGTTCGTTCCTGATATTCAAATTAAACCTTTATACTTTCTCTTTTTTTCATTTTTTCGCTTTAAATTTTATTTTAATTTTAATTTAAGCCTTACATTGTTTATCCTTTTTAAATTAAATTCTTTTATTCTTTTTTTAAAATTAATTCTTTTTTCTATTTTTTTATTATTTAATCCTTTAAATCATTTGTATTATTTATTTTTAATCTCATTGTTTAATTTGTATTTTGCATTTTGGTGTTATTTGTATACATTTGTTATTATTTTCATATTTTTTATTATAAATTACATGAATATTTATCCATCTTTTGTAAAATATTTTAACAAAATAAATTGTATATCATTTTTTAAAATACATAAATTGTTTTAAAAAAAAAATCAAGGCAATGCTCTTTTATTTTAGGGAATTCAAGAAATTGTGCTCTAACGTATTGAGTATGGTTTTTCTTTGAACTTAAATAATTAAATATCCTATTTAAAACCGAAAAATGTTCAATGTTCTTTTATTTTAGGGAACTCGAAAAATTGTGCCCTAACGTGCTGGGTATGATTTTTTTTCTTTGAACCTAAGTAATTGAACATCCTATTTGAAACCGATTTTTTAAATGACATTTAAACATCTTATTCGTGTATTTATGGATCGAATTTTAAATTTTACTTGAGTTCTCCAATTTTCAATAGTTAATGCATTAAATAATCGACTAGGTACCAATTTTGGGCGTGTGGGGTGTTAATATTTCCTCACATGTAACCGACTCCCGAATCTATTTTCTGGATTTCGAAAATCAAAACTTTTGTTCAAAAAAATTTAAATATTTTAAAGTGATTCAATCACACCTAATAAAAAAAATATTGATAATGACTCTATTTTTATTTTTAAAATAAAATTCGGGATTTGTTTTTAAAAAAATAATTTGGACAATTGACATTGACGGTTACAACATGTTGTAAGGGAGGCTAACAAAATAGTTGATTGTATGACTAAACTAAACGTGGAAGGACAAGGCAACTTATACGTGTTCGATGAGCTTCCAACAAAAATGATAACTTTTCTCCAATCTTAAAAAATAAATGTGTCTTTCTTGAATCTATTATAGTATAATTTTTTTTTCCTTCTTTCCACAAAAAAGTTCAGATACTATAATAAGCAAGAGCATTTATTTCATTTGTGTTGTATTTTCTCTGAGGTGTGAAATTGAGGTAGTGTGGGTCAATTTTAGTAATCTCTCTTTCAATTTTGTTCCCATTTTATTTCTCTACTTAGGGTTAGTTTTTGTATTATTTTTTAGAAGTGTTTTTAAAACGTGTTGTGAAAAAATAATTTTGAAAAGTTTAGTTTAAAATTTAAATGTTTAGTATTACTATTAAAAAGTGCTTTTAAAAAATAAAATGTTCATTTTAAACATGATGTTATAAAATAAAAAATATGTATTTAAATAATATTGAATTTAATTCAAAAAAATATTTATTTTCTTACTTGGCCAATATATCCTTACTTTGATATATAAAAATTTTCATCAAAATTAAATGAATCACATAAAAATAATGGGTATATGAAATTTATCATTTAATTTTTATGAAATATATATGATGGATTTCCACAGGAACAATTTTAAATTATCTTATATATAATGTAACGATCGGAAAATCAATAGTGTCAGAAAATATGATTTCGAGATCCCATTTTAGTAAATCAAACCCGTAATTTATATATCTATATAGTAGGCGGATTAAATTTTGGATTGATAATTTTATCGAATTAGTGATTAATTAAAGTATATTGACTAAATTACAAAAATCGTAAAAATTCAATTGCTAGAGAAATTTTAATCGGAACTTAAAGTAGGGCCTAAAGTGGCAATTTTACCACTATAGGAATGTTAGTGGACGGTATATTATATAAGTATAATTATATTTGTATACAATATATAAATATAAAATGATGTTATATTAATAATTATGTTAATAATTTGTAAAAAGGTGATCAAATCTAAATTTCATACATAAAATTACATAAAATCAATGTTTATTTATATAATTGCATATTAAACTAAAGTTCAAATTTAGTTTTGAGATTTACCCCTTATAATTATTATTAAAATTTTTAAATAAAATCATGTGAAGACGATTAAGAGAATAAAATTATTAAGTAATTAGTGTATAAGGAGTAAATTATAAAATAACTAAATTTGAAGGAATTAGGTGAATAATCCAACAATATCCTTAAAAGCAATTCTACCACCGTTGAATTTACCCATCGATTTCCACCCTCAATTGCTTTAGTGATTTTAATGGTGGGTTGGGTTCTTTATACTAAAAATCGAATCTGTCGAATTAATTACCTAAATCAAATAAATCTAATCGATTTAGAGAGCAAAACCAAATAAATTGAACTAAAATTTTTTTACTCGGTTCCGTTTAATTTTTTAAGTTTTTAGTTTTTTAGTTAAAAAATTCTAATTTAAGTATTTATATTTTTATTTCTTTTAATTTTTTTCACATTATTATCTTCATTCTTCAATTTACTATATCATGTCACTTTTAATTTTATTTTTATTTCAAATTAATTATAAACATATTAAAATTAAATCAAACCATTTTTAAGGAACTCAAAAAATATTTATTTTTTTACTTGACCAATATATCCTTACTTTGATATATAAAATTTATCATCAAAACTAAAATGAATATAATAAAAATAATGGGTATATGAAATTTATCATTTAATTTTTATGAAATATATATAATGGTTATAAAAGATTACCACAGGGAATATGCAATTTCAAATTATCATGTAACGACCTGAAAATCAGTGGTGTCAGAAAAAGTAATTTCTAGACCTCATTTTTTTAAATCGGACCCATAATTTACAGATTTATATAGTAGGTGGATTAAATTTTGGATAGATAATTTATCGAATTAGTAATTAATTAAGGTATAAGGATTAAATTATAAAAATCATAAAAGTTCAATTGCTAGAGAAATTTTAATCAGAACTTAAAGTAGGGCCTAAAGTGGTAATTTTACCACTATCTGAATGTTAGTGGACGATGGAAAATGATGTTAAACATTAATAAGGTTAATTTGGTAATTTAATAATTAATTATAAATGAAATACTAATAAAAGTAAAACAGAAAGTGGATGATATTGATAAGTTGAGGAGGAAGAAGAATCGGCCTTAGGATGTTAAAATTCAAAGCGTCAATTGGTTAGTTAAATTTAATTCTTTTCTTGTAATTTTTTTGCTTTTGAAAACTCGAGAGCTTAATCTAGTTGACCCATATGCTATTTTTCAAATTTTTTAAAGTTTAGAAAGATGATATTGATAGATTCTTGAATTTTTAAGTATTAAATTAATAAATTTTAAGTTCAGAAGTGAAAAAGGACTACATTGTGAGGTTAATTGATAGTTTTGAATAATACGGACTAAATTGCATAAATTGAAAATTTTGTGATGGAAATGAGAAATAGGAAGTCCTAAACTGCTAGGCACACTTATATCAACTAGTGTTGGCCGCAACTTATTGTTTTGAATTTATTTGATAGGCATTAGGTGTTAAACTGATGTATTTGGTTAGATCCGTGTATTCGTCTGAGTTTGAGTCAGGTCAAAAGGGAGTTAAAAATGTAAAATGAGTTAATGAATTGTGAAATGAATTGGTCAAATGATTGATGATGTTAATTGTTATAGAAAGATCAAAATTTGAAATGGAAAAATGACAACATATTGTTAAGATAACATTTACGGTATGAATTGGATTAGAATGTTATAATAGTAAGTAAATATGATGAAATGACGTGATTTATTATTTGAATTGCATGTGAACCTTGTAATCTTCAATTTATGCATTTTTAATAAGTTTTATTATATTACAATGTTTGTATTATGAAAATACCATTGAGTTATACTCAACATACGATTTTATTTACGTGCGTAGATTAGGTATTTTAATCTATCAATGATCAACTTTCAGCATCTGCCAAGAATCCGGAACTCAACAACCTCGGTGAATTTCTTTTTTATGTATAGGGCATATACCTAAGTGTGTCTGTAACAGTCCGATCTACAGTGGTATCGAAAACAGTGATTTTGGGATTACAAATTCAATGATAAAGTCAATAAATATTATTTATTAATATTTACAAGCCTGTTATAGTGTTCTATTGATTGTTAATTGATAATTTCGGGTAGTCGAATAGAAATGATATGTATGGACTAAATCGTAAGAATTAGTGAATAGCTAGTTAAATAAGTTAATAAGAATTGATTAAGGTTTAAGGTGGTAAATAACCACTCCTGCATGTTTTGTCGGTTGTGTCAATGTATGGTATAGATTGTATGGATGGAAAGAGAATTTCACTCTCATCTTCCTCCATCGAAAGCATTGTTCTCTGAAGAAGAAAGCTTTAAGCATTCTTAAGTAGTTGGCCTTGCATAACAAGAACCAAAACAACCCGTTGATAACAGAGGAAAAGGAAAACTCTTGGAATAGTCTCCGATATTTTGTTTTGTTGCTGTACCAAGTAAGTTCATGGGGGTGTTGTTATGTTTATTCGTGAAATGTTTGAATGTGAATGAATATGGAAAATGTCAGTAAACTTGTATGGATAAGGTGAGAAGGGTACTAATCAATAAAAAGAAATTTCTATTATGTATATGGAGCCCGAATGAACAAAAGATACAATTGATATGTCAATAGGAGTATTTGTGCAATGTATGAGATAGAAGAGAGATGTGTGGAAGATGAAAGAAGTTTACTGAAGTTTTCTAAAATTCTACATTTGTTGCGGATTTCCAAATTTAATCTCTACGGAAATTCTGGTGTGTTATCGGGGAAGAATATTTAGCCTATGGACTTTGCACTACATGCAACTAGCGTCTTATCGGATGGAAAAGCTCTTGTGAGCAAATTGGCATGTTATTGGATGGTTACTTGCGTATCACTTCGGTTCATGTGGGTTCATCGGGCTGAATGTTAAGGTTGGAGGTAATGATTATATGAATGGAATATGTTGTATGCTTCAAAATGATGTACTCACCTGCACATGTGGAATATGTTGACCGGATAATGAGTTTTAGCTAAATTATATATTTTATATGAATGTTCTACGAGGTAAATTTAATGTTTTAGAAATCTATAAATTTACTAAGAATTTTAATGCTTACTCCGTTTATTTTCCTTGTTCTTTGTAGTTGTATTTTGTTGAACTCGATTGACGGATCAATCCACAACTTACACCATTCGAATCTCATTTTGGTAGAATTACTTTTAATGTATACGTTTGGTCAAGTGGCATGTATATAAGGTTTAAGTGGTACAAAGGTATATTTTGTGTCATTGAATGTGATATTAATGATGGTGATATTTAATCATACATATAAATATATTTGGATAAGAACCTGGACTTTGAAACATTCTTTTTGACCAATTGATGAGAGCAACACTTTTTCATTTAAAAGGATGATTAAAAGTCAAATGTCATGTTTTCCAATGATTATAACGAGTTTTTATATGAAAAACAAAATTTATCTTGGGCGGAGTTTAGTAAGTTGGTTGAATTGAGTTTAATTGGTTGCTTTATCAAACGGAGTTGAAATTTGAGGGTTCGTCATATTCAAATGACAAAGAATTCAGCTGTTGATCTTATGATTACATTGGCATATGACAAAGTTTCAAAGCTTTCAATATTCATGAAATCATCAATCTCTTTACAAGAAATTCTATATGCTGATAAATTTATAAGTATAACAGATTGATTGTTTGTATTCGCTTAATGCCGATTTCATCTACCGACAAAAAATACCTATTTGTTCATTGCATGTTTAAAAATAAGACAACCAAATTATTTGATGAAAATTAAAAAAAAAAAAATATATTAGCATGAAGACTAAAATTATACATTTCAAAACAAAAATAGAACTAAATACAAAAGAATAGTAAAAGAATCTTCTATAGAAATTCACCCATTGCAAAAGGATAACATAAATAATCATTCCCACTTGTTTCTACCAAATTGAGTATGCTTGAAATCATATGTCAATGCTAAACTCCCATCCATTCTTCTCAATGCAAACCTCTCCACCAACACATACCACCCAAATCGACTCCACTCACCATTTGTTTCCATTTTCTCAACCCTTTTAACCCTTTCTTGCCTTTCCTTCCCACCACTCCACCCAAACCTTTCTTCTTCCCACTTCATTCTCTCAACAATGGACAAACTTAGCCCAATACCCATACCTCCTTTGCGGAACCACATCACTCTGTCGACCGTTTCCTGATCGTCGACCGAAATCTCCGTGCTCCCGTTAACTTTAACCACTTCTTTTTCAACCGTCGTGTCAACAACAACTACATTGTCTTCGTTATAGTCATTGCTGTAGGCAAAAAGCTGTTCCCATCTTTGCTCAAGTGCCATTTCGTAATACATTGATCTAGTCATTTGATCTTTTGGTCTTCCATCTTTGATGAAAATGAAAGGGCAGTACCATTTCCCGACAACAACAGGTTCAGAATTTTTGCAAGACAAGGGGAAATCGAAGTGTGGAAGCCGAGCTCGGAGGGCAGTGTCGAGCCCCGGTGCTTCACCCAAGGTGAAACGAGGAGTTGAGGTGTGCGCCCGCCAACCTTTTCTTCCTAAGAATCCTGGAGGGACCCCATCTGGGGCTACTGATTTGCCAACAAAGTGACCACCCCATTTCGTTCTGCGGATCTCAAATTGTTGATATATGTCATGTTCATCAGCAGGCTGTGGTTCAATGTCGGGGAAACACCGGCAGAAACAGCAAGTGACTGCATCTTCCTCTGATGAATTTGTGAATGCTTCACTGCGCCCCCAAAACAAAGAATCCATCAGGAATCAATCTATATATGTGAAAAAAAAAATTGAGTTCAATTTGTAATGATAAACATACCCTTTATGGCTTCTTCGAGGTTGTAAAGCGTAGTAGCGATTGGAGGACAATGGCTGACCGAGAACGGGAATGAAGGAGACGTCATTAAAATGAACGTGTCGATTTTCGCCTCCGGTTGTATATCGAAGCTCGATCTTCTTATTTTGAGGGAAAGGCAAGTCGTCTAGCTCGTGGCTTTTGCACAATCCGAAACAACAAGTTGGCTCGGCTTCTTCGTCGAGGATTACCAGTATGCCGGAGTTGGGACCCTCGGGAGGTGGTAACGAAAGTGATGAAGGGGACTGTTTATACATAGAAAGAGGCCTGGTTACATACATCTTTCAAAGATTACTGTGTGTGTTTTCGGGTACTTGTTGATCTGCTGCTATGCAATCTGTTTGATGGATTGGGAATTTATAATGTACAAGAGATGTGACATTTTCAATTCAACGAATCAGCGTTGACATTAGAATAGTATGAAGTTTGAAGATTCGCTTTGAGCAACAGCTGGTCGGAGCAACTGACGTATATTAGTAGGTTAAGTGCATTTAACATTCCGTGGAAGTTAAGGAACGTACTATGTCAATTTTATTCATGTTTATCACAAATTTAAAAGCGTGTAAGCATGAAAAACAAAATATTAATAATAATTAAAATAAAATATTTTTTATTCAAAGTTTTTTTTTATTAAGTTATATTTTTGCATAGATTTAGATATGACGTATATTTTTTTTATAAAATAAAAAAACAGAGAGTAAACAATAAAGAAAATTAAGAGAACAAAAGAAAGAGTGTATTTTATTGATTTATAGAAATAAGTTACAATGTTTTTCCAAGATCTATATTTATAGACATGAAAAGTATAAATGAAATAAAACTCTAATTCTAATGACTACTAAAATTTAAAGTTCATCCAAATTTATCTTGATCTTGATGGACATCCACTTAATAAAATATTCATAATATAATTTTAATTTTAAACATATAATAATTGATACTAAATTAAATCTAAAAAAATAATAGATTGTGTGTAATTTTATTTTTTAAATATATTTTTAACTTAGTTTTAATTATTAATTAGTAAATGTAGAAGGTTAATTAAAGTTAAATATTTTAATCACTAAATAATTTATTGTAACATTATTTATATTTTTAAATATGTATTTCAATTTTAATAATGCATTTAATTTCTAAAAATAGTAAAAAAAATTAAACAGTTTTGAAATTCATCATGACTTATTAGGTAAATTGTAAGTTTAGTTATTGAATATAAACAAATTAGAATGACTTGTTATGAAAATATAACTTGCACAACACTGTTAAAATATATATAAAAATGATGTAGAGATTTATGTTGCAATTTTCTCTCCACAAATGCTTACTTCTTTTTTTTCCTTTATCACATGTAAATATTTGGAGTAAAAACCTACCATTCATAAAAATAACATTGTAATATATATATATATAAATCTTTATTTGTTCAAATATTTTTATTATGTTTGAAAATATTTTTAAAGTAATATTTGGCTAACACCCTTAGTAAAAAATAAAAAAAATAATTGAGTTCTTAAAAGAATTGCTCTTTATTAAGTTCTTAATAATATTAAGAAAAATCGGAGATCATTAATTAATTGATTTGATTTAATGATGTTGACATGATTGACGGCACTCGACGAGAGATGATATGTGGATCATATTAAGAAAAATTTAAAAGATATATATATATTTTTGAAAAATAAAAAAATAATTAATAAAAATTAAATATGAAATAAACATAAACAACCATTTGTTTAAATTTTTTTAGATGAGTACAATACTATAAAAAATAAAAATCATACAAAATTATTAATAATTATTTAAATTTTCTAAAAATCTAAAAAGATTAAAATATAAAAAGGTTTTAAAAACAAAATATTTACTTAAAAATTCAAATACGAAAAAATAAAAAATACATTTTATAGTTACAATTTCAAACCAACAAGTTGATAATATTGACACAAAATATAACCTAAGTTTTACTGTATTTAATAGTGAAATGATTTTTATATTTATAAAATTTTTTAGAATTATTAATATTTTTATAATTTTTATAGTTTGTACTCATCCAAAATGAATATGGACAATTCCAAGTTTTATTTTTAAATAAAATGAAACTGGATTCAAGCCAGATTGAAAAATTTACAACCCTGCATGGGGGACACTTGTCCTTCTCAAATAACACACTAAAAAGTAGTGGGGCCTAAAAAGAAATGAAAAGGAAATAAAAGGACAAAAGAAACAAAACCAATAAATGAAACAAGAAAAAGAAATTTAAACGCCTAAAATGGATTCCTCGAACCAATGAACCCTAAAAGAAAGAAAATAACTTAAACAACAATATAATCAAAAAATCTAAGAACGCAACAATCTTTGCCTTAAAACATCCACAATCCTATTCTATTACCATAATCCTATTTTATATTTCCGAATGGCATTTCGTAGAACCAAAAATCGTCGAAGTCATGGTGTACCGTCTTCTTCCAATCCATTTTCGCCGTTAAACGTGATTCTTCGATCTTTTTTGCTGTCACCTCCACGCTGTGTGGGGCTTCCTCTATCCATACCTGTTGATTCGGCCACCCCTTACCTTCTTCTGCCAAAGTGTGTGTCGCTTGGTTTGCCAATCGTCTTATAAACGAACAGGTAAAATTCTCAAAACTTAAGGATTTCTGTTTGATTTCTTGTTAACACTGATAAATACGATCGATCATTGTTGATATCATTTATTTTTTTGATTACCGTCGAACAATCTCCTTCTAAATCCAGGTTCCTGTAATCTAACTCCATCGTTATTGTAACTGCTTGTAGCCCATCTATCGCCTCTGCTATTGTTGAATCCACTATATGTGTATTCTGGTGAGTGCACGCCACCATTATTTTACCTTCATTATTTTTGAAAATAATGTCTGATGTAGAAATATTTGTGTTGGGGTTGAAAACAACATCAAAATTACATTTGACCACTCTTGGACTTGGTACTGACCAAGGTTTGAAACCGGTCCAGTAGATTTCGATGTTATTGCGGTTAATCTGTCATTTTCTGATTTATATGCCATGATAAAAGCTATAGTCCCCACTATGTTCAGTTTTTCTCCTTGATGGTGAATCTTATTTCTCTTTAACCATATTGCGCAACATGTTATAGCAAAAAGTAGTCTTTTATTTTCATCCATGTTAATTTAGCTAACAGCTAACCTTGATCTCCATTCTTGAATGATACTACTGGATCGATGAAAATCCCCACTCCATTCAAAATTTGCTTGGAAACTGAGCACCTCCAATAAGATGAACCACAGACTCTTTTGAAGAGTGACAGAGTGGGCAAATGTTTGAGACTTACAACTTTCTAATCTGTAAATTTGTGAAAGTGGGTATGTAATTCTGGGAGAATCTCTAGAGGGTGATCTTAATTTTATTTTCCAACTGTAAGCCTCATAATTTGTTGTAGAAATTGAGGAGGAATGATTGTTGTATAGTAGAGTCTTTTAGTAGCCATTTGTATCCGCTTCTAGCCGTGTAGTCGCCTAAAGTGTCTTCTCGCCAGATTATAGTGTTTTTCAGATCAATACCTATAATTGGGATGGCTAAGATCCTACTGATGTGTATGTCATCGAAAGTTTCCTCTAGGGCCTCTGTTCGCCAAGTATTACAATCGTTGTCTATTAAAGTTTTGGTCCAAGTAACCAACCTTCACTCCAGATATTAATGTCTCTACCATTGCCTACTCGTCATCCCATGCCTTCATCAAGAAGACTCATTGCGCTCGAAATGCTCCTCCAGGTATAATAAGGGTGAGAGCTTAGACTTGCCTTTAAAAATTCACTGTTGGGATAATATTTTGCTTGAATTACTCTAGCTAACAAACAATTCGGACGTGTAATTAACTTCCACCCTTGTTTAGCCAGCAAGGCAATGTTGAACTTGGCTAACTCTTGAAACCCTATCCTTCCCTAAGCTTTCGGCAAACATAAACTATTCCAATCGCACCAATGTATCCATTTCCTGATTTTAGAAATTTTCCACCAAAAGCAGGTAATTAATTTCTCTAACTCATGACACAACATAACGGGTAATAAGAAACATTGCATTGTGTAAACCGAGATTGCTTGCAATACGGACTTAACGAAAACTTTTTTTACCTCCAATTGAAAGAATTTAACAAGTCTGTTTTTAAAACCTAGGAATGCTTCTTTTTTTCGTTTCCCAACCATAGTGGGCAAATCGAGATATTTTTTGAGGTTGTTTGAAATTTGAACACCCAAAGAGGCGTCAATCTGCGTTCTTGTGTTGTGAGGCACATTATTGCTAAAGTAGATAAGGGTTTTATCGAAATTGATCAATTGTCTTGAAATCCCTTCATATTCATTGAGAATTACTTTGATGGCTAAAGCACCTTCCAAACTTGCGTCACCAAACTATATGTTGTTGTATGGAAAAAATAGATAGGTTAATGCTAAACTGCTTCTTCCCACTTTAACTCTTTTAATGAATCCTTCGATTTTAGCAAGCTTTAGGAGCGATGAAAAACTCTAAACAAAATAAGAAAAGGTATGGGCTTAATGGATCGCCCTGCCTTAAACCTTTAGAAGGATTGAACTTCTCTCCTTTAACTCCATTTAAAACAACCAAATACTCCATCGATTGAACACAATTCATTACTAAACCCACCCAACCCGCGCAAAAACCTAATCTTAGCATTACTTTCTCAATCAAGCTCCATTCCACCTTATCATAAGCTTTATTCATGTCAAGCTTTAGGGTGAGTTAATCCCTTTGACACCTTTTTTTATGTTTTAATGTCTATAAAATTTCATACGTTATTAGTGCATTGCCTGTGATTTGCCTTCCAAGCACAAACGCAGCTTAAGCCTCATTGATGCAAACATTAAGGAACTTCCAAACCTATTCACTATTGCTTTGGCTATGATTTTGTAAATTACATTGCATAAACTACTCAGCCTAAATTGAGTCAACTCCATAGGCTGAGGTACCTTTGGCAATAACACGATGCTAGTATTGTTGATACATCATATCGCCTTTCTTCTGTTTAATATGTCTAAGCAAAATTTGGTTACTTCCTCTCTCACAATATGCCAAAATTTTTTATAGAACAATGCAGGAAAACGATTCTCACCAAAAGCTTTTAAAAGGGCCATGCTTTTGATAGCAACCTCTATTTCTTCCTTGTTGAACTCCTTCATTAATTTCTCGTTCATACCGGCGTTAATACATTGGCTAATACCTGATAAGGCCCTTTCCTCATTCTAAGCTATCGAGGCATCAAAAAGATTCTTAAAGTAATCCATTGCAACTTTTAATTTCTTAACTGCATTTCTCCAATTGCATTGATTAGTAAAGTTATGGAAGAACGTCGTGTTACAGTCTCCAAATTTTAGCCAATTAGCTCTGGCTTTCTACTCCTATTCAACTTCCTCTTTATCGGCTTCCAAATTCAGTGCGAGTTTGATCTCTTCCATCTCGGTAAGCATGTCATCATCTAGTTTCATTAAAGAAAGAATTTCTAACCGTCGTGAAAGTCGAGTGACTTCCTTCTTTTTGAGGGTTGACAAGTTACTCATTTCCTTAACTAAATGCACTCTTAGTTGTTGAAGTTTCAAGTTAAAGTCTTCATCAATTTGTACCCAAAACTCTCGTACGGCCTATTCACAAGCCTCCTAAAAAACCAACCTGCATTGAATCTAAATCTTTTGTTGTCAATGTTGTTCTCTACTTTGAGGCCCAAATTAACTAGGATAGGACAATGATCAGATGTCGCATGTGGGAGATGAGTTACTGAGTGCTTTGGGAAAGTTCCCCACCACGTTTGGTTCACAACTCCTCTATCTAACCTTTCCCTTACATTGTTTGCCGGAGGTCGACCTCTCTCCCATGTAAATCATTTGCTGATAAAGCCGATGTCAACGAGATCACACACTGCTAAAATCACCCTAAATCTAGCCATGCTTCATTCATTATGTAATTGACCTCCTCTTTTTTCAAAGGAGTACATTATTTCGTTGAAATGTCCCACCACCAACCATGGGATACTCTAAGATGTCCCCAACCTTCGAAGAAGGTCCCATGATGCCTATCTATTATACTTTTTTGGAGCTTCATAAAATCTCATTAACCTCTAGGTGGGCATCCTATCTTTTTCCAAAATAACCACATCAATGTGATTGGCTGAATAACTTTGTAGTTGAATCACCAAATCCTCTTTCCAACCGATGGATAAACCACCTCTGGAACCTTGCTCTTCCACATCAATCTCGTTTGTGAAATCACATTTTGCTTTAACTTGCTCCATTTTTAAACCGTTTAACTTTTCTTCCATGAGAAACAAAATTTGGGGTTGCACATGCCTTACTTATTTCTAAGGTGATTAACCGCTCATGAGTGCCCCGCTAACTAGCGACCGTCAATCTCTTAGTAAAATGTGTTATCTCCCTTTCCTTAAACACCTCTCTTGTTTGAGTGATTCTTGTTCTTTGTCGCTTTTTTCCTTCTCCAACATTGATTAGGTGTTCTCCAGTTCATCCTCTCTATGTCACTTGTTCAAATCCCCTAAGATGTCATCTTCATTGGGCTCGGTAACTTTTATTTGTCAATCTATTTCCTTTCGATTCATAGAGAAACCCCATCTAATGCCACTTAACCCTTTTTCTTTTAACCATGTGCTTCTTACATGCAACTCTTCCTTGGTTACGGCTTTAAGCGATAAATCTTAGTCAAACTTAACTTCTTGAACTCCAATTGTTTTGCGTATTGGACATAACCCTTCACCAAGTCCCAATTTACCGCATAGAAAACAAAACAATGTAAGACATTCGTATTGAAAAAACGCATGACCTTCTTGCCCACCTTCTAAAAGTAACTTTTTTTCCTTTTCAAAAGGCAATCGAATATCCACTTTTACCCTAAAACACATATATCTCCTTTCCCCTCTAAAAATTAAGGCAACACCATACTGAATAAATTCTCCAATGAAATCTCCAAGATTCTTGGCTAATCTTTTTGAGACTACACCATAAGGGAGATAATGAACTTCGATCCAAAAGTAGGAATGATTGAGGGAAATAGATTTTGGATCTTCTCTGTGGCCTAATTAATGAAAGAGAAGAAGATGTGTGTTGAACGACCATGGAATTCCGTCCAAGATTCTTTTTATATCAACTACATAAAATAACCGAAATAAATACCTTTTATCGCCAATGTCTGTAATTTTAACTCCCAACGGATGCCACAAATCTGCTAATGTTCTTTTTAGAGATAGGAAGTGAATAATATAGTCCATAAGTACTCTACCCACTAGACAAAACCGTCAATCTTCTTCCAAACTTAGGTTTGCCATGTTTGCTTCCATCTAAACGAAAACCCTTTTGCTTTTGAATTATTAACTTGAATCAAAATTTTGGGGAGCTGAAGAACTGTTGACTAGAACAAAGAAGACAAAAAAATAGAGAGAAAATGACGTGCCAAAAAACCCTAGCAGACGAAAGAACTTGTAAAAGATTATGTATTAGAATCAAGCCTGACCCTAAAGGTAGTTCAGAAGTGCAAGGGGCCCAAAAAAATTATTTTTTCAATTAAAAATCTCTTTACTTTTTTAACTTTTTTTTTTACTTATTGTTTACGTTTCATCTTGATCAGTTTGACAGAAAAACGTTCCATCTTCATCAATTTAACAGAAAAAAGAAAAGTTACAGGCAAGAAAAGAGAAAAAACTTTCAATTCTTACATGGTACTGCTACAAGTTATCAAGGGTTACAAGGGAACCTGCTTCAACAAGGTACTTTTAGGTTCTTATAGGTTTTTCATGTAACCAACATGCTATCCACATCACAAATAAATTTGAAACAGAAACCAAAAATAGGAAAGATCTTTGGTTCCCTTAATCTGAAGCAAAATAAAAAATAAAAAGAGCAATTCAACATGATGCACAAAACTAAATAAAAAAATCTAAAAACAAAAAAAGAAGAAGAAAGAGGATAGACTTTTGGTTCCATAGTACCTAACACTAAATAAGAAATAAATCTAAAATAGAGAGAGGCTTGAAGCTTATTGATTTTTTCTTTAATGATTTTTTGGGTTTTCTTTTGGGGCTTCTAACTTAAGGAGGGTAGTAAAGAGAAGAGAGAATTAAATGTCAAAAAATCATGGCTATCGTAGCGGCCAAAGACGGTAGAATATGTGTGGCAACTTTAAAATTTTTTTGCAGATCTACGGTATTAGAAGTCGATTTAGAGAAAACTAACAAAAGAATCGAAAAAGGATGTTGAAATCATCCAAATATGAAAATTTGAAAAAGAAAGGTTGCCAAATGATGGCGACACATGGTGGTTGGTGTGGCGGTGCATGGTGATGAACGGTGGTTTCTAGAAAAAAGATGAACGTTCATCTTTTTCAAAGTGAGAGGGAGAGAGCATTTGAGGGAGAGAAGAAACCAGAGAGAGAAAGAAAAGGTCAAGAATAAAAGAAAAAATAGTTTATACATTAATTAAAAATTACTCTCCATGAGTTTTTGATTCTTCATTCGGTTTTGGCTTATGGTTATGGAGAGTCTGACAGTTTTCTCTGGTTATTTTTCTTGGGGGTTTGTTTTCTTCGATTAGTTTAGCTTTTGAGTTCCCCTCTAATTTTTAATTTATGTTTGACTTAATGGTTCTCAGATTTGGGTCATATTTGGTGTGTTCCCGAGAATGGACTATTTATTGTAACCCCTTTTTATTTAATGAAAATCAGCTATATTCCACTAAAAAAATATCGGGCTCTTTTGTATATTATTCTTGAATGTTGGGCATTGGAGTGTTGGCAACGGACCTGGATCTTTTAGATAATGTTTTGTTTCTTTGTTTGTTTTTGCTTCTAAATGGAACACAAATATCGTGGGCTTAATGCTACCAAACCAACTACCCCACAATTATGCTTATCTATTACTATAGTTACCCTTGTTTGCAAGTTGTGGCAGCTCATCTTTGAGGGTAATCTTGGTTTTTGCGTTTCTATTATACTAAAATCATTTATCCATTCACTTTACAATTGTGAATATGTTTGAATTAATCCAATTTTTTAAAATTTCAACTCTTCTCTTTTACTTTTTATTTATTTATTTTACTCAGATATAAAAATCATAAATTTTGACATAAAAAAATGTTAATGTCAGCTTACTGCTCGAGTTTGAACTATAATGGAAACAAAATGGAGCCTTAATCTTAGTTGCATATTTATGGTTCATCGAGTCTTTCATTTCTTTTCTTTTTACTTGCATTTCATTTAATTTTTTAGTTAATTACAGTGTCTATTTGTTATTAATTATTATAATTATATTTACTGAATTCCAGTGACTCGATTTGACTTTTGGAATTAGCAAATGTGAGAGAAAATATTCAACTTGAAATTTTTCTATCAGGTGCTATTGTTTTATTTTCTTGTGTTACCTGAGTATTTGATTATCTTTTATATATAATGTTGCCTAAAAAACATTTATCTAGAAGTAAAAAAAAGGAAAAAAAAGAAAATATGTTGAAGAATTAAAAAAATCATAGCAAGGTGCTATTGATAAATTTGTTTTTAAAAAGGTAGTTTTTAATAAAAAATTGAATAATTATGTCAATGAGAATGATGAAATTAATTATCCAAATGAGCCTAATAATGTATCAAATGTATCCAATATTGAAAATCTTGGTCTTAATGAAGAACAAATAATTCCTCTTAATATTGACATTGATGAAGAACAAACAATTCCTTCTTTGAATATTTATGATCCTAGAAATTGGACTAATCTTGAACAAGGGATATTTTAGTTGAAAAGGGGCCTATAAGAGAAATAAATCTTGATTTTCCTCTCGATAATAATAATATATATTTTTCATATGCTTAATTTTCTAGAAAGTTGAGCAATGGTGAGATTAGCGATAGAAAACGGTTGGTTTATTCCAAACATGTTGACAAAGTGTTTTGTTTTTGTTGTAAGTTGTTCAAATCTATTAGTAATAAAACTTTATTAGCTAATGAAGGTTTAAGTGATTGGAGGCATATTAGTGAGAGGCTCAAACAACATGAAAATAGCCCTAAGCATATAACTAATATGAATACTTGGAATGAAATGAGAATAATGTTGGATAAAAAATGAAATAACTGATAAAAACTTGCAAGAATAGATTATGAAAGAGAAAGAGCGATGGAGGCAAGTTTTACTTAGAATATTTTCAGCTGTGAAATGTCTTGCTACTCATAATTTGGCTTTTCGAGGATCCAATGAAAAACTCTATCAAGATAGGAATGATAATTTCTTAGGATTGATTGAAATGATTGCAGAATTAGATGTGATAATGCAAGATCATGTTAGACGTATTCAAAATCATGAAATTCATTATCATTATCTTGAGCATAAAATTTAAAATTAATTGATTTCTCTTTTGTTGATAGTGTTAAAAGTTCTATAATTAAGATCATTAAAGAGGTGAAATACTTTTCTATAATTCTTGATTGTAACCCTGAAATTGGTCATCAAGAACAAATGACTCTAATAGTACGATGTGTGAATATGTTAACTAATAAAATAAAAGTTGAGGAGAACTTTTTAAAGTTTTTGAAGGTGGATGATACATCTGGATTGGGACTTTTTAATGAATTACAATATGTTTTGAAGTCTCTTGATCTTAATGTTGATGATATAAGGGGTCAAGGTTATGATAATGGTTCCAATATGAAAGGAAAGCACCAAGGTGTTCAAAAGCGATTTCTTGAAATAAACCCGAGAGCATTATATATGTCTTGTGTTTGTCATAGTCTGAATCTTACTCTTAGTGATATGACACATTCTTGCATTAGATCTATTTCATTTTTTGGAACTGCTCAACGCATATATTCATTATTTTTTGAGCTCTACAAAAAGATGAAAATTTTTGCTTGACAATGTCCCTGAATTAATAATAAATTTTTTATTTAATACTCGTTGGAAGAGTCAAATTAAAAGTGTTAAATCAATTAGATTTCAAACTCCCCAAATAAGATTGATTTTGTTGAAATTATATGAATCTTATGATAATGCAAAGTCAAAGAGTGAAGAGAAGAGTTTGGTCAGTGCACTTGAGAGTTTTGAGTTTTTGCTTGGTATGGTAATTTGGTATGAGATTTTGTTTTCTATAAATATAGTGAGCAGGAAATTGCAATATAAATATATGTGCATTGACACCACCATAAAACAATTAGAAGGTGTATTGTTATATTTTGAAAAGTATATAGATGAAGGCTTTACTTCTAGTATGAATATTGCTAAAAGTATAGCACTTGATATGAGTGTAGAGTCTACACTTCCAACAAAGCGTCGTGTTATTAGAAAAGAACAATTTGATGAGAATAACCAAGAGGATAGAGAAATTCAATCGTTTGATGAATTATTTAGAGTTGATTATTTTTTAGTTGTTGTAGTAATGTCAATTACTTCTTTGAAGAGCAGATTTGAGCAACTAAAAACATTTGAAAATATTTTTGGGTTTTTGTTTTGTTAGCCATAGTTTTTCAAGTATTTTGATATAACAAAAAGTATATTAAAAAATCTCTACTTAGATTTGCAAAACTTGTTCATAAGCCCTTAAAATTATTTTCAAAGTGTTGGACAAAATAAAATCTTAAAAAGCCTTGAAATAACCTTTTTTTTTAAAGTCTGGAATACTTCTACCGATACTTAGTGGAAAAGTATCGGTAGAACACAAGGTAGAAAAACCTTTGTAAATGCTTTAGACTTCTACCGGTAGAACAAGACAAACTACCGATACCTGCCTGACTTCTACCGATACAACCATGACTTCTACCAGTAGAACAAACTCCAAAGAGCAAAGAAGTTATGGCTTGGGAGTTCTACCGATACCTTGAAGGCTTTTACCGAAACAAATCAAGTCAGTAGCCAAAGTTCAGCATCCCCTGCACTTCTACCGATACTCTGATGGATTCTACCGATACCAAATGAAACCATCAGAGTTATACCGATACAAGGTTGGATCTACCGGGACAACGACTCCAATGGTCACTTTGGGCAAAGGATTCTACTGATACAAGTATACTTCTACCGAAACAACGAAGCTGCTGTTTGCATTAAATGCTGGTTTTAATGGCTGCAACGTCTCTAATTTATTTCTAACGGCTACAAACGTCCACAAGGTTTTTAGAGGACTTAAATACAAGGTCAAAGCTCCTTATTGAAGTTAACAAAGATAAGAAACAAGTGCTTAACTTTGAAGAACATATTTTTCCATCTTTCATCAATCTTTTAGCAAACTTTTCTTGTACACACTTGTGGGTTAAGTTTTCAATCATTCTAAAGCTTATAGAATTTTTAACAAGAGAACCCTTGTTATGGAAGAGTCTATAGATGTTATTTTTGATGAATCTAACTCTCCTTCTAGAATGGAATCTATTGATTTTGATGATGTAGAAATTTATCAAATTGACCAAAATCAAGCATCACATGAAGATCAAGGCATGAATGAATCGATTCAAAAACTCAAAATTGATGGACTTCAAGAACCAACTCATATTGAAAGAGAATCTAACCACCCAAGAGAGCTTTCATATGTTAAGGATGGACACATCATTGGCGATCCATCTAAAGGGGTAATCACTAGATCTTCAATTAGAAATACTTGTACTTATTTTGCTTTCATTTCTTGCATAGAGCCTAAGAATATTGATGATGCTTTAAATGATGAATTTTGGATAATGGCTATACAAGAAGAACTAAATCAATTTGAAAGGAATCAAGTATGGAATCTTGTTTATAGACGTAGTGATCATGCAACTATAGGACCTAAATGGGTATTTAGAAATAAACTTGATGGAAATGGTAATATTGTTAGAAAAAGGCTAGATTAGTTGCCAAAGGATAGCCAAGAGGAAGGTATAGACTTTGACGAAACTTATGCACCGGTAGCTAGGTTAGAAGCAATTAGGATGTTATTAGCCTTTGCATGTTCAAACAACTTCAAACTTTTCCAAATGGATGTCAAAAGTGTTTTTTTAAATGGTCTTATAAATGAAGAAGTTTATGTTGAACAACCTCCCGATTTTGAAAATCCATATTTTCCAAATCATGTTTTCAAATTGTCTAAAGCTCTATATGGTTTAAAGCAAGCTCCTAGGGCTTGGAATGAAAGGCTTTCCAAATTTTTAATTGAAAATGGCTTTAGAAGAGGCAAAGTTGACACCACCTTGTTCATAAAAACTAAAGACAAAGACATTTTAGTTGTACAAATTTATGTAAATGATATTATATTTGGTGCTACTAATGAACTTCTTTCTCAAGAATTTTCTAAGATTATGCAAGGTGAATTTGAGATGAGTATGATGGGTGAGCTCAACTTCTTTTTGGGGCTCCAAATCAAGCAAACTCAAAATGGCATATTCATCAATCAAGCCAAATACGTCAAGGAAATGCTTAAGAAGTTTAAAATGGAGGACTTGAAGCCTCAATCAATACCAATGAGTACTTCAATGAAGCTTGATAAAGATGAAGGAGGTAAATGTGTTGATACTAAACTTTATAGGTCTATGATAGGATCATTGCTTTATCTTACCACAAGTAGACCGGATATAATGTTTAGTGTTTGTTTATGCTTTAGATTTCAATCATCTTCTAAGGAATCGCATTTACAAGCCATTAAAAGAATTTTTAGGTACCTTAAGGACACTCCAAACCTAGGACTTTGGTTCCCAAAGATTCATCATTTAGTTAGCATGCTTACTTCGATGCGGATTTTGGTGGTTGCAAGTTGGATAGAAAAAGCACTTGCGGAACTTATCAATTTTTAGGCAACATGCTTATATCTTGGTTCTCTAAGAAACAAAATAGTGTAGCTTTATCCACAACCGAAGCGGAATATGTTGCCATAGGTAGTTGTTGTGCTCAAATTCTTTGGATGAAGCAACAATTAGTTGACTATGGAGTTGATATGGATCACATTTCTATAAGGTGTGACAACACTACTGTTATTTGCTTAACGAGGTGACATAGCTCTAGAGTTTGTAGATACTTTGCATCAACTAGTCGATATTTTTACAAAGCCTTTAGATAAGGAGAGATTTTAGACAATTAGGGGAGAGTTAGGACTAATGAACATGCCTTCTTAAGCTTCTTCTATATATATATTACTTGATTTTCTAGTAATATTGTACTTCTTTCTCTTTAATTTTTCATTTTCTGCATAATTGTTTCGGTAGTATATAGGATGTATCAGTAGTTCTGTGCCAAAGTGACATTTTTGGGTTTGCGTTCTTAAGATATCGGTAGAATCAAACATCTAACGATACCTATATACTTCTATCGGTAGAAGTGTACAAGTATCGGTAGTTTCGGGCATTTATATACCCAGCAGCGGTTCCTTTTTAACAGAAAACCTATTTTAAAATTTCTTTTCTCTCATCTTCTTCCCCAAACCACAACCTCCCATTTTCGATCCCCACTTCCCAACCCCACCTTCTACCATTTTCATTCATTTTTTTTCACAAAATCTTGTCTCCCACATGCTTCCACTTCATTCTCACGGAGTATTTTTGTCAAAAAAAGTCAATTTTTCCCTATTTTCTAGGTAAAACCTAATTTTTTTATTTTTTAAATCTATAAATAATGTTAGTTTTAGGAGAACTTAGATTGGTACTTTTACATACATATTTTTTTTACATTGTATATTTTATACATATATGTATTTTATATAAACGGTTTTGCACTTATATATATATATATATATATATATATAGATTGTTATACAATTTTTTATATATAAACAACTTTTATATCTATATTTATACATATACTAATTTATATATATATATATATATATTTCTGACTTATTTTTTATTTTATTTTATTTTCATAACATCATTGTTTCGTATTTCAAAATTGCATTTGCTGCTATTGGGGATATAAATTGCTCGTATTTTCTTTTGTAGGTCAATTTTTTTTAACCCTTCAATCCCTTTAGTTTAATTCCTTATTAGCTAAAATGCCTCTCCGTACATACCGTAAGCGTCCAACCACTAAACGTGCTAGAGGTGAATCCTCTTCCGATTCTTTAGATCATCCTTCGGTATTTGAATGTTTCGATGACAACGATGCTCTCGAAAAATTCAACACCTATTTTGTAACCTGTCCTGTTCAGATATCTCGTCCTATTGATCTTAACTTTTTAGCCAACACCCTTAAATTCAAATACCTCAATCAACTCCGTAATTGGGGTTGGCTAGAGTGTCTCCAACTTAAGGGTCCCTGCTACGACAACCTTGTTCGGGCATTTTATTCTAACGCTAAACTTAAACACGACCAACACTCACTTAGTTACCTCTATCACCTTTTTAGTTATGGGCCAAGAGATTACTATCTCGGTCGACACCCTCTCCACGTATCTTTCTATCATCAATTAGGGTGATGATCGTCATATCGACCCTTATGACCACTCTTTAGTTCGACCAAATGACTATGTAGGCAACGACATGGACCTTCGCGACCGTATCGTACACCTTATTTTCACATGGACAGTTGCCCCAACCAACAAACATTTTGGGTTTCGTCACACCGATTATTGGATGTGGCATTGCTTTAGAACCGACACTCCCCTAAACTTAGCTTCCATTATTTTTCTAAATCTTATCGAGATCTTTAGATTATCGGTTTTTAGCAACAAAACATTACGTTACGGTACTTTCCTCTCTCATATCTTTCGTACTCTTTGCATTAACATAAGTGTAGACCCCGACCGTGCCATTAATTTTTTCATCGACATCTCAACCGCACATAGCTATAATTGGAAGCTTGATGACGAAGGGAATTAGGTTCGAAAAATTGATCGTCCATCCCCAGCACCTTAAGGATCAACGATTCCATCGACAGCTCCACGATCTTCCGATGCTTCTCCATCTTCACATGGGGAACATGCAGCTCTCCTCCCTCTGCTGTCTTCGCGCACCGTACGTCTACTAAAGGCAATCAATTGACTGTCATTGCAAGTCAATGCATGACCTGATGCATTGACTGCCCACATCGATGATCGCTATAATCAACTCGACGAGCTGTTACATGAGTTGGCCTCTAGATTTCCTCCATCGGAAGATTAGGACTTCATCTCTTGGTTGAGTTCTTCATGCTTTTTGGTTGGATTATATTTTGAATTGTTTAATGTTTGTCCTTCAATAACTATTTTTCTTATTTGCTTACTTTGGGATTTTTTTTATTTATTTTTTTTACTTTGACTATGTTTGATTGATTTTGGTTCAATAGTATTACCATTTTATTGTTATCATTTTTATGCATAATTCTTCTTCACTTGTGTTTTTTTTATTTTTTTTATTCGGGTTCAGGTATTGTGCATAACTTTCCCTAGTTTTTCTCTGGGGCTTTTGTTCTTTTTGATATTACAAAAAGTGGGAGATAAATATAAAATTTGCTTAAATTAATTTTTAACTTAACTTTTAAAGTATTTTTTTTTTCAAGTTGGAAATTTAAATGAAATAACTTCCAAAATTTTTGTGGGAGTTTATTTTGAAAATAATGTTTAAGATGGGGGGAGTTAGCAAAATTTTTTTTTCAAAATGTTTTGTTATATCAAAAAGGGGAAGATTGTTAGCCCTAGTTTTTCAAGTATTTTGATATAATAAAAAGTATATTAAAAATCCCTACTTAAATTTGCAAAACTTGTTCATAAGTCCTTAAAATTATTTTCAAAGTGTTGGACAAAATAAAATCTTAAAAAGCCTTGAAATAACCTTTTTCTTTTGAAGTCTGGAAGACTTCTACCGATACTTAGTGGAAAAGTATCGGTAGAACACAAGGTAGAAAAACCTTTGTAAATGCTTCAAACTTCTACCGGTAGAACAGGACAAACTACCGATACATGCTTGACTTCTACCGATAGAACCATGACTTCTACCAGTAGAACAAACTCCAAAGAACAAAGAAGTTGTAGCCTGGGACTTCTATTGATACCTTGAAGGCTTCTATCGAAACAAGTCAAGTCAGTAGCCAAAGTTCAACATCCCCTGCACTTCTACCGATACTCTGATGGATTCTATCGATACCAAATGAAACCCTCAAGAGTTATACCGATACAAGGTTGGATCTACCAGTACAACGACTCCAACGATCATTTTGGGCAAAGGATTTTCCCGATACAAGTATACTTTTACCGAAACAACAAAACTGCTGTCTGCATTAAATGCTGGTTTTAATGGCCGCAACGTCTCTAATTTATTTCTAACGGCTACAAACATCCACAAGGTTGTTAGAGGATTTAAATACAAGGTCAAAGCTCCCTATTGAAGTTAACAAAGACAAGAAACAAGTGCTTAACTTTGAAGAACTTATTTTTCCATCTTTCATCAATCTTCTAGCAAACTTTTCTTGTACACACTTGTGGGTTAAGTTTTCAATCATTCTTTCAAGTGTTGTAACTTTGTGTAAGAGTGCTTATTTATTGATCATTTGCCTTTTGCAGGTACATTCTCATTCATTCTTATTTTCTCTTATTTTGTGAGGTGTTACTTAAGGTTTTGGATAGAAAACCTTAAGGAGTGGTGATTCTATCTTACCTTTAAAAAGATAGAGATTTGTAAGGTTAAACCTTGCTCTTAAAGGTTCAAATCTAGTGGATTTGGGAAATCCTTAGTTGAGGAAAGCTAAGGTAGTGGACGTAGATAATTGAGGCTGAACCACTATAAATTCTTGAGCCGTTTGTATTTGTCATTTTACCAAAACTTTTTAAAAACATCAATTCACCCCCCTCTTGGTGTATTTCGATCATAACATGTTTGATTCAAACAAGTTAAAGTCATTGGATGAAAAGAAAATGAGAGAATGTTGTGCTACTTTTCACTCTAATTTTTTTCATGGTAATTCATCAGATGTTTTAAATGATTTTTTTCTCTGAATTGAAAGCGTTGCAATTTACTTTACCGAATGAATTAATATCAGCCATTGAAATTCTTGAGTTTGTCAAATCTGCAGATTGCTATCCGAATGTTTCGATTGCTTATAGAATTTTTTTAACGGTCCTTATGGCTGTGGCATCAACTGAAAGAAGTTTTTCAAAATTAAAGTTAATCAAAACCTACTTGAGGTCGTCAATGTCACAAGAACGGTTGAATAGTCTAGCAATTTTATCAATCGAGAAGGATTTTTTGGAAAACATTGATGTTGATGTTATGATTAATGATTTTGCATCTCAGAATGCTCGCAGAACCCTTTTTTTTTATGATTTTTGTGTTTTTGTAGTTGATAACATAGGAGTAAAGTGAATGAAAAATATTTTTTATTTTTTAGAAAAATATATTATTCGCTTAATGTTATTAAACATATTATTTTAATTCAATTGCTAGTATATGATTTTATTTTTATTGTATTGCATTTTATAATTTTTTTTAAAAAGACCTGATTTATTATTTCGCCTAGGGCATCAAAAATATCAATGACGGGCCTGATTAGAATGTTAACATCTGGGCAACTTAATTCCAAGTCAAAATAAATATGAAAAAGATCGCATTTTTTTATTAATTTTACAATTTTTATAAATTATTAATAATTTTTTATTTTTTAACTGTCATATTTTATTTATTTAAATTTTTTTAGACTTTCTAAATAATTACTAATTATTTTATAATTTCTATTTATTGTTTATTGTTTCTAATTATTAATTATTTATAAATTAATTTGTAATTTTTAAAAAAAAAATTTGATGTGACATATTATGTATCATCTTTTCGTGGTTGCCGTCAACCACATCTACACGAATGGTTAAATTAATCGATTAACAATTTTCGTTAATAAAATCACTTAATTGATTTTTTTTAATCATTAAGAAACTCAATAAGATATATATTTTTTTATAAAAATTCAATTGATTTTTTCAATTTTACTAAAAATCGTTTTATCCTTTAAGCCGTAATATTTGAACTATTTTTAATAGATTTACCGATTATGGGTTACCTTAAACTACACTTAAAATATACCAAGATTATCTATATTTTAGTAAAAATAAATAAAGAAATTATAATTGTCTTAAGCAACTCAGTGATATTTAATGAGTGAAACTCAAAATGTTTCCGAAGAGTTAGCAACCAATCAAAACTCAGTAATCGCATCATCAAATTTAATTCTCATACCAAATAGTTGAATAAATAAACTTTAAAATTCATTCAAGTAATCAACTTTAGGAATCTCTTACTTGTAACTCAACATAAACGTTCTCTTAAGCTTGAACAACTTATTATTGTCGGACTTCAAAGTGTACAAATTTTTAAGTTTGTTCAATAATGTGTCTTTTTGTGTTTCTTGACTAATGCGGTTGTAGACATTTTCTTCAACAATTTATCAAATAAAACGTTGATGCTCAAATTCTCACTTCTCATCAGTTTTTGACTCGGACTTTTGAGTAGCAAAAATAGGAAACAAACAGCAAATCTTTCATTTTGTTCTGCCAAAGTTGATAATTTGTGTCATTCAACATAATCATTTTACTAGTGCTAATTTCCATTATTACCAAACACGAGAATCAAGCTTTAATACAAGTCTGTTGGGACGAAATTGAACCCGATGAAACACCACAGAAGCATAATTGATGTTCTTTCACTCCCACTAAATAAATTCGATAATTATGAGAACTCAATAATACAATATATCAATAATCAAGACAAATCAACCACAATATCAAAAGCAAAAATAATAAAACCGAAGTACACAAATTTTATATGAAAACCCTTTTAAAGCAAAAGGTAAAAACCACGAAACTTGAAAGTCCACAAAAAATTTCACTATATCAAAAATCTTGCTACAATATAACAATTTAAGTCACAATAAAAATATACAATTCAAATAAGGCTATCAACCAATAATATTAAGTAAACATTAAGAGGAAAATTGAGAATTTCATCAAATTTTAAAAATAATAAAAATCTTAGATTAAAAAAACATGAAACCAAAAAAAAAATCAAATTAAACTAAAATATTTTTTTTTTCATATTGAAATAAATTTGACAACCATTAAATTTAATACATAATTTTTTTTAGCATAATTTTTTTAAAGAAAATCCAGATGTAATTGTTCTTTGTTCATTTGCATCATAATATTATTTTAATTAATTATATAATGGTTTGTTTTTATAATTTGTTTAATTTAATAATATTTATTTTATAATATATATTTACAATTATTCACGCCTTAGTAATTATAAATAATGTTACAGAAATAGTTTTGCTTAAGATATTAACTATTACTGTTGAAATTCAATCTAAAACTATTTATTCATTTTATTAAAATTTTCTACATATAAATATTAAAAAAAAGATTTCAGTGTGGTTAATTAATAATTTTATTAATTGATTTTTAAAAAACAGAAAATTTAATTTCTAAATTGATTTATATTAAAAATTAGAAATATTTGCCAATAATTTTTTTCCTATTATTATTTTTAATATATTTTTATTAATAACTTGCATGGCAAAACATATCTTGACTTATGGTTTTACATTTAACATTGTTAAAAATTATTT
The DNA here is from genome assembly GCA_039519145.1 of Kokia cookei. NCBI lineage: Eukaryota > Viridiplantae > Streptophyta > Magnoliopsida > Malvales > Malvaceae > Kokia > Kokia cookei. The sequence continues at coordinate 9,704,892 of CM076910.1, forward strand.
AAAAAATTAAAGTTTATATTATTTACCTCTTAAAATATTAAAATTATAAAACCTATTTACAGTCAATAGTTTATATTAACAATAGATTTTTAAATATTATAACTTAAAAAGTTTTTAATTATATTACAGTGGGTATTGATATTTTCTTTATTACTGCAAATATCAAATAATTTTTTTTTTAAAAATAACACTTGAATAATACATACAATCAACTTAAATCTCAATTATTAATATTTTCTTTATTACTCCAAATATTATATGTAAATTAATTTCTAATACTTTATTTTGACACAATTCTGCTCATTTTATAACAATTGAATAAAATTGTCCTCACAAATTGTTATATGTTATAAAATAATCAAATAAAAGAACACTTAAAATAAGCAATATATTAAATCAATAAAGAATTTTCTCATTTATTTATAAGTTCATTTGTATTCAATGAAGTACATGTAAATGAAGCCTTTTTAATTTCCTAATTGAAATATCTAATTTACTCTCGTTATCATAAATGAATCAGAGAGTTTTTTCCCATTACTTTAACGAAGGTTTAATGGGATTAAACATCCATTTAATGTATTTATAACACTATATTAATATTTAAGAATAATTTTGAAATAATAGTATGAATATTACAATAATTATAAATTTTAAAATGGAAAAGAGAAACTCACAATAATTCATCCCATTCGAAACAATTGTTGAACTCTGGTTTATGGGTTGAGATCAAGCTCATTCTTGATATTTTTAATGTTCTAGACGAAACAATAAATAAAATTTTTTTTTTTAAAAATTATAAAATGTAATACAATACAATAAAAACATAAAATAATACATTTTATTATATTAAATTTTTTTAAACCCTAAACTTTAAGTTGCCACACTCTCAAATTACCTTAAGATCGGGCCTAGTCGGGATATTCATCCTCACACAACCCATCAAGTCTTCATGTTAGCATGTAAGCTTACTGTTGTGGGATGTATGTTGAAATACTTTTATCCCTTGTTTTAACTTTTTTTCGCTTTTTCTTTCTATAAAATTAGGCCATAGAATTAAATAATCGATTTATAATTAGATTGTTTTAGAGATATAATTATGTTAATTTTTTTTGGAATAAAGTAACATTTAGTTATGGTAAAATTTTTTATCTTGGTCCTTGAATTTTTTTTTTTTGACATAGACGATGATGTGATACAATATTAAAATGACATTTTATCACACTTAATAGAATTCAAGTTCAATGATTAAATGTTGCTTTATTCCTTTTTTCTCTCTCTCTCTCTTTTGTTAATATATTGATGTGATTATATGATAGTATAGGTGCTCGAACTTAGATCTCTTAGGATGAATAACATCCTTTTTTCCACTGAAACTACTCGTTGTTCTTCTCTCTCTTATATTGCTTTATATGTATAATGTACTAAAGAGTTAAAAATCAAAATGTTAAATTCTGCTATAGCCCTGGTGCTATGTGCAAGTTCTAGATTTGATCATTATACTTTAGTTTGATCATTTCTGGTCCCTATGCTTTCCTAATTTTGGAATTTCAATCTTGACCAAATGATCATTGTTAAATTCATTAAGTTCTACTATTTCTAAAATCTTATGTGGTACATATATTATCAAATATGTAATGCCATGTCAACCTTCTATTTTTACATATTACTCACAAAAAAGTCAATTGATGAATTTACCAATTATTGTTTGCATCAAAATTGAAATTTCAGAATTCAAAAAGTAGAAGAATTGAGAATGATAAAATTGGAGAAAATTAAATAAATCTACAATTTTATACATAGTATAAGAATAATTGCAAAATTTAGCAAAATAAATTTAATTGTTACTGTTTGGATCAAGATTAAAATTTTAAAATTTGTAAAGTAAAGGGACTAAATTGATTAATCCAAAAAGTATAGGAATCATCAACAGAACAAAAGAAACAGAATATGATTCCCAGCCAGTATAGCACCTTTTATATTATATATTATTCCATCTAATAAAGTGAGAATTTATATAAAATTATTATTATTTTCCCTTTTGGGACGCTTTTATTTTATTAAATTAATAAATGCAAACCCCTTAAAAAAAATAATTTTTCAGTGAATTATAACAAACACGATTAATCGACTCAAATTAAAATTTTCTTAATAATACAAAATAATAAAGTTATTTATTTATATTTTCACTAATTTTATATAAATATTTAGTTTCATATTATACAAAAATCTTAAAAATATTTTTTTCGAATTTTTTTCAACTATAATACAAATAAACTTTTATTTATAGGCATCCAAAAAAAATAATAATAATAAAAGACAATAAAATAAAATTCCCTTTGATTCGCAATTCTGTTTTTGACTTTTATTTTTCCCCCCTTTCTCTCCGTTTTTTCTTTTTCATTTGAATTAATATATATTATTAAAACTCTGTTTTTTTCTTTTCTTTTCTTTCTCTTCGTTACTGCCACGTTCATTTGAAAGGCGGGAGAGAACCGAAATGAAAAAGAAGTCCATTGCTTTATTTTGCCTTAATTGATCAGAAGCCACAATTTTTAAGATTTAATTTCCTCGTTTGATCTCTGTTTCAAATAGGTATACAAAAAACTATATTTTTTTCTTTCATTGTTCTGTTTTTATTGTTTCCCTTTTAAGTCGCAGTTCTCTATTATTATTATTTTTTATGATTTTGTTCCTTACTTTTCAAACAGAATATGTTTATTTCATGATCGATAGTAACCCATCTTTTCATACTTTGTTTTTTTTTTTTCAAATGATTTCTTAAGGTTTGTTTTAGCAGAAATTTTAATCTTTTTGCAGTAAAAAAAATAACTACTTGTTAAAGATCAAGTTGAAGGTTTGTTTAAATTCATGTCATTGGAGTTTTTTCGATTGTTTCCCTTGATTTCCTTGTTGGGTTTTTATGTTCCTATTGTTTTGAATCATTTTCATTTACATCCAACTGTTTGCTTACAGAAATCAGATAAATTTTTGTATTCTTCATGTTTAGCAGGTCTTGGAAATTTTGTCAAAAAGGAAGAATGGGGTATATAGGGGCACATGGTATAGCAGCTTTGCATAGATACAAATACAGTGGTGTGGATCACTCTTACCTTGCTAAATATGTATTGCAACCCTTTTGGAACCGCTTTGTTAACTTCTTCCCTCTTTGGATGCCGTAAGTTCTGCCATGATTTGAATACTCATATTTTGTCACATTTTTTTCCTTGTTATTTGCTTTAAAGAACTGATTCTATCTATACCTGTATGGACTACTTCATGCTTGTACATGCAGTCGGATTATAAGTTTTAATGACTATATAATGCTTGGATTTTAAGCATTTGGCACCTTTAGTGATGTTTTTTCTGGCACTATTAAATTTATGTTTGTTTATGTGCATGTTTCCGGCTTGGCATTTCTACCAGACCAAACATGGTATGTACTGCTTAAGTACTCCTAAATTGTGATTTTCATTTTTCACTGTACATGCAAGCTTGCAGGTACATATAAGTGTAACAGTGTGCATATTCATGTAGTACCTACCTTATTTTGTTACTAATTTGTTTATGCTTTTCTTCCTTAAGATAACACTTACAGGATTTATGTTCTTGGTTTTGTCTGCACTGCTTGGTTATGTGAGTGGGAAACTCTCTCTCTCTCTCTCCTTATTTTCTTCAATGTTATATTTATTTTTATTTCTGTCGCAAGTTAAACACTTTTTCTTTTGACTCAAGGTGTTATAACTTTTCTGCAAGTTTTCATATTGTACCGATTTTCTGCAAATTATATTTCATTTAATCATTTTGGGAAAACAGTGATGCTAATCTTTCATTTCCAATTCATTTTAACCAATGAGCATCTCATGTTCAGATCAAAGGAGATGAGAAGTGTGCTCTATATTCTGTAGTTTCTAACCATTTCCTTACGTGTGGTTGGTTGAATATTACTTGAACAGATTGATATACTGGATTTCTTTACCAAATATGATAGCTATTGTAATCATGATGTTTTTTTCATTGACATATAATGTATTAGTTAAAACAAAGAGTTTAAAGGCTAGGTGACTTTAAACAATGAGAAAGGTATTTATATGACTTGAGTATGTTGGTCTAACCTTGAAGAACCATAAATTCTGCATTGTAATTTGTATGTAAATGATTTAAACGATTAAAGGTATTGGTGTCACTTGAGTATGTTGATTTAACCTGCAAGAACCATAAATTCTCTTTCTTTTTCTCATTCATTTGCATTTTATTATAGAATAAATTTTGTTTCTTCATATGTCAGTTTCTGTATTAGATACACAATTAGTGTTGCCTTGCTTGTCTGTTTCATTTGTGTAGTTCTCAAGGATAACCATATAGTTCAGGAAACATTTTGGTTATGTGTATGATTGTATCTTCGAAGGCTCGGGAGAATGGTACATGTTCTGCTGCAATTATCTTTCCATTCAGTTTTTTTTGTTTGTATACTGTTTCAGGTTTATTCCCCTCGTTTGGATTCTCCTCCACCAAGATGGGTTCATCTTGCACACGGGTTGCTTCTATTTTTGTATCAGGTTTATACCTCCACCTTATTCTTTCTTTATTTCCTTGGTGTGGTGCGGAAGGGGGATGAGCGTGAATGTTTTCTCTCCGGCAATGTATTCAAAGTATGGGATCTTTTTCACATATTTGTAATTATCTGCTAGACTTTTGATGCTGTTGATGGGAAACAAGCTAGACGAACAAACTCCTCAAGTCCACTTGGAGAACTTTTTGACCATGGTAAGTTCACTTTGTAATCTCTTCTTTCCATCCTTTGCTATTTTTATTAGAAAAATTTCTGATGGACTAATTATTTTTGGTGGTCTTGAAATATTGCAGGGTGTGATGCACTTGCATGTGCGGTATGTATTTAACTTGTTGCATTATATAACAATGTCTAATAAAAGTCCGCCATTATACAATGTTGATTCTTTTTACAGTTCGAAACCATGGCTTTTGGGAGCACTGCCATGTGCGGAGGGGACAGTTTCTGGTTCTGGGTAATTTCATCTATACCATTTTATGGAGCTACATGGGAACAGTAAGTAATCAAAAGTGTAATTTGGTTTTGTATTTTGTATTCCTTCTAAGAAATCCTTCCATACACTTTGCAGTTCTTCAAGTACTTGGTTTATTCTATAGAGGGTTTATAAATTTTGTTTTCAATCTTTTTTTATAAACTTCAATCAATGTTAGGTAATTTTTCAAAAGGATTTTGTGATAATTTCGTGATGTATATTTGAGGTATTCTAAATATTCTGTTTGATATGTATTCCTCTTGAATGTCTCCATCCTTTCTACATAAAATTTTAGAAGGGCGTTTCTAATGTGGTTTTTGTAGCATGCAGTGGAAGGTTCTTTTACCAATGCTGATACTTCTGTTGTGTCATTTTCTGCAGCTATTTCACCAATGCACTTATCCTTCCTGTTGTCAATGGGCCAACTGAGGGTCTTGCGCTGATATATGGATTGCACTTTATGACAGCAATTGTTGGTATGTTTCCTCACTCGATGTTATGGAGGGTGCCTTTGACAGTCTGTACTAAACTTTATATTACTTGTGTTCCACGTATCAAAATTTTGAACTTATTTTGAATTATTTTATTCTATTATTATTGTTTTTCACGTTTTGTAATTGCTTACCTTTTTCCCCTCAAGGTGCCCAGTGGTGGGCTCAGCCATTTCAGCAATCGATACCCTTCTTGAGTTGGATACCTTACGTTGATGGTAAGTTCTTTGTTTAAGAAAGGGTTAGTACCTTTTTCCCCATTGCACAATTATGACCTAGTGCTTCTATTAGTTGACATCGGTCATACTGCACAAATACTGTAAATGCAGTATACAAGAAATCTTATTGGCATGTTATTCACATCCTTCAGCGGACTTCATGTTTTGCAAAGTTTTGCCATGTTAAGATTTTATTGATGTGATTCTATTGTTAGGCAAGATGGCTGGTCATTTATGTTCTGGAAAGATGCAACTGGAGAACTCATGATAGTTATATTGAATAGAGTTGATGACGGGTAAATCAGTAAAGATGGAAATGATTGGGATAAAACTAATTTAAAAATTCTAATGACTCTGATCATTGTGGTAGTTTAGAGCTGCCAATGACAAATTTATGATGGATTCACTAGATTCAGTCGTGAGACTACTTCACGCTTGACTTCTCAATATGTGATTGCCACCGTTTGCTATGTTTGTTCTTCTTTCAATGCCTGGTGTTGATCCTGTTTCGTCAGTGTTCTTATTCTACAATCTTGTGCTATTATTTTTCTTTATAGTTTGCTATTTGATGCATCTGGCATTTCCATGTATCATTCTTTAGGTTGCCATAACCTAGTTGTAAGTGATGGGGTGCATTTTGAAATCATTAACTGCAAAACACATTATCTGCATAGGGAGTTGATAGTTGGTTAGTTATTTTTATTCGTCTTTATTTTGTCCTAAGAAATGCAAATCAAGCTCTACAGAGTGGTTTTTCTTTATTATTATTATTTTATTGTGGTGTTGTTGGATTTTCTTTTTTGATCTCATAGGATTTCTTGTTGTTTTTTCCATTTTTCTTTAACTATTTTATTACTTATTCACCTTTTTTTTTCCAGAACTTCCAACATATAAAGCTGCTGTGTATTTGTTGACACCAATTGCTATTTTACCTACAGTGGCTTGCAAGTAAGTGGTTATCTGCATCCTAAATGGTCAAAATTTACTTCAGCTTTCATGGCTGAAGCTTCTCATAATTTCTATTTGGCACTCTTGTAGTTTCACACTAGTGCTTTGAATTACTTATTCTTTAACCTTTTGTGGAAAACTGTCCACTTTAGTAGTCCAATGTGAGAGCTGAAGCTTCTAATCCTTTCATTTTTGCCTTCTTGTTGGCTTGTAGCCTTATACTAGAGCTATGGAGTATTAGGCTGAGTTAAATGATCTAATTGCATTGTCATTATCAATTCCCCTTTTATTTTCAACTCATAGCTTCCTAAGCCCATGTGTAATGCAGAGGCCAAGATTTCTATGCAGAGACCACCTGGTTTTAGTCCATCCTGCATTTATTTTTTGTTCATAGTACTGCTGCCTTTTAGTGTCCGCATAAGCTTCTCTTATGTACATGTATGGTTGCTATTGCAGTATAAGCAATGTCCATAAGGTTGTTAAGGCAAGAAAAGGAAGCATGTTACTGGCATTAGCAATGGTAATTCTGTAAATTCTGTGTTTCTTTCTTCCTTCAATGTATACTTAAATGATTAATCGGTGTTTTCTGTTCTTTCTTGTCAGCTTTATCCTTTTGTTGTACTCATGGGAGGAGTGCTCATTTGGTAATTTGAGTTTGTCCTCTTTTCTTATAACAACGTTCACCTTCTTTCTTTCTTCTTTTGTTGCATACTGGCCTTACATGGACTTTATTCCTTGTTCTTTCCTGTTCTTGCCATGAAGGGATCATCTGTCGCCCTCTGATGTTATGGGAAATTATCCACATTTAGTTATACTGGGAACAGGACTTGCATTTGGGTTCCTTGTGGTAAGGTTTGCTTGTCTGTTGATGAGAATCTTCGAATACTTCTGAATTCCTAGTTTGTGATACATGTGCATGATTTCGACAGGGACGGATGATTTTGGCTCACCTGTGTGATGAACCCAAGGGACTGAAAACTAACATGTGCATGGTAAGTAGCATTCTTATCAAAACAAGGGAAAAAAGAATGTTATTTTCATTTCATCTTTAACTACATTTTTAAAGGACATGGTTACAAAATGGTTAACTGTTCTCTATCTATTTGCAGTCACTCTTGTATCTTCCATTGGCAATTGCAAATGCTCTTACAGCAAGATTAAATGACGGGTAAGTGTGCTGGATTTCAATTTCTAACCACATAAATTGAAGTTCCAGTTTTAGCCTTTGTTTCTGAAGAGCATGAATCTAATATTGTTTTTCTTCCATATTTTTCTGCAGTGTTCCTTTAGTTGATGAGCTCTTTGTTCTTTTTGGTTACTGTGTATTCACAGGTATGACCACTGTCATTCTAGTTTGGAAGTATACACATATTGTACTCTTAGCGGTTTTGCTCATACATTGATTTAATGTTGAACTGGTTTTGGTATCGAGATTGAGATGTTTTCTTTTGATGTTTCCTTAACATATCTATTTGTATGCCGTTACATTTTTTTGCCTAACATTTCTCTCTTTTGTTTTTTGGTCAAATAGGATCACTCTACTTTCACTTTTCCACATCAGTTATTCATGAAATCACTACAGCTTTGGGAATTTATTGCTTTAGGTGAGGAATACTTTACTGTCCACAATGGAATGTACTTTGCAGTGATCTAAATGGCCTTCATAAAATAAGGTTTCAAGGCTCCTAAAGTGTAGCAAACATTAGTCCCCTGCTCTCTGCACTTTCTTTTCTTGCTTCACTGTGTTTCGGGTCCGTTTCTGCGAAAATTCAGTGTTCTAATCATATTATCCCTTGCTTAAAATAACAGGATAACTCGGAAAGAAGCTTAAACATCGATGATGCTTCTCTGGGGTAATATTATTCTTAACTGTGATTATAAGATCACGAAGTTGGATTACACATTCTGACACTTGTTTTACACAAAATATGCGGTTCATACAGGTTTCCTTGATGCGGAATCGGGTTTGAGTGAAAAGTTGGAAGCACTGGCATAGTGATTCAATATGTTAGCAAATTCATTGTGATGTATACATTGATGATTAATCTTTATATAAACCTAGTTCCAGTTCCAAAACATTGATATAAGCTTGAGAGAAAGATTAGGGAAATTTTGTTATGTAAAACTCTTTTCATCTATGACTTGAATGTATGAATAATTTATATTCTGGTAGACATCTGGACTAGAATTAAAGTTTTTGTATCATATACTGCAAAGAAAAAAGAGGTGCAATGTAAACTCCATATGATGATCTGATGGTCAAAAGTGTTCACCGCTTCAAATGTGATCTAAATTCGAGTCGTACTAATCGCGTTTATTATTCAGGTTTTGCCCCGTAATTATATTTCTAAAAAAAAAAGTGCAATGTTGATTTACATCATAGGGTGCTTGCATTTGCATATAATGTATGATGAGAATGTAGCATCTGATGGGAACTGTTCGGATATACCTATTGCCAAATTTTTTTTTATCAAAATTGTCAATAGTACCATATCAATTTTTATCATTAAATGACAAGTAATTTTTATTTCAACATGACACGTATTGAATATTCAATACTTATGTTTTAAAGAATTCTTCTGGTTTTATTGATTTTTTTTCTTAAAGTAGATTTATTGATATTTTCAAATCAATTTTAATATGATTTACTCTAATTTTACTTTGTATTGACACAATCAAATAAAGTTAAAAGGGTCAAGAAGTCTCTTAATAAAAAATAAAAAAAAAGTAATCAAGTCCTTGTGAAAAAAGTATACCTAACATAAAAAAATATCAATTGGCTCTTTCTGTTAAGAAAAATTATTAGTTGATTGGTTTGACCATTAATCATGTTGATGTGGCTAATGAAAACTACCATAAGTTGCAACGTGTGATAATATTGTTGTATTGAGGAAAGTCTGTTGGGAGTTAAAGTTAGTTAAGAAATTGTTAATTTATTAATGACAGTTAATTAGTTGATGTTCTTTCAATTGTATTTCTTCTGTATAAATAAGAGCTTTATGCTCACATATGAAGCAAGTTTATACTCAGTCAGTATGAGTATTTTAGTCTCTTAGTTTGTTTTCATAGTGAATCTGTTCATGGTATCTGAGCTGGTTCGTTCTTGGAGGATTGTGGACCATGAATTCTGAAGGTGAAATAGCATCTGGGAATGGTAACTCGTCCTCTGATGCTGGTGTGCAAGATAGGGCTCAAGTGTCAGTAGATGATGGTACTGGACGTAGGGTTCAGCATTTGCCTAAGCATGACACTGTTAAACTCAATGAGAGTAATTTTCTTTTGTGGAAAAATCAAATCGTGCTTATACTTGAAGGCTATGGGATGCAAAGGTATGTTTTGGGCCCTTTCTTTGATGTTCCTCAATATATAACTGGTGGTGATGGTGTTAGTATAGAAAATCCAGAGTTCTTGTTTTACAAACAACAAGATAAACTTTTAACTTCTTGGTTGATGTCCAATATTGGAGATAGCATTTTGATGCATTTGACAAAAGTCAAGATAAGCATGGAGATCTGGTAAGCAGTTGAAAGAAGGTTTGCTACTAGATCTAACGTTAAAATGTTTAGCTTAAAGCACATGTTGTACTCTCAAAAGAAGGGTTAGTTGTCTGTCAAAGATTATATGTTAAAGGTCAAGCAGATGTGTGATGTTTTGATTGCTGCTGAGACTGATGTTTCTGATCAAGAACAGGTTGAGATTGTTCTTTCTAGGTTGCCTGTTGAATATGATTTTGTTAGAGCAGTTGCTTCTACCACTAACGTTTCTCTTGAATTTCTTGCTGAGTTATTACTTGATTGTGAGTCTAGACAGCTTGATTTTGTGGCTAATGTTCCCGTACAAGCAAATATAGTACAGAAGAATGAGAATGGATCTGGTCAGTTTAAAGAAGCCGGTGTTGGTTATAATAGGAGTAGTAACTTTCGAGGAACAAGAGGATATTTTAGAGGTGGTCGAATGTCAAGTGTACATTTTAATAATATAAATCGACCTCAATGCCAGTTGTGTGGGCGTGTTGGACATGTGGTCCAAAGGTGTTTTTATCGTTTTGATGAAATTTTTCTGGTGATTCTAATTCAGGTTTTGATACGAGTGTCAATTGTCATCAGTTTGCTAGCGATAGGCATATGACTTATTCTTTTGGAGGATATGGTTGTCAACCTGTGTACCCTCAATGTTGTGTTTCATCTCAAGGGCCGTTATCATATGTTAAGCAACCAGAATGTAATGTTGTTGTTGTAGGTCCTAGTGCTGGGACTAACCAAGTATGGTATCCGGATTCTGGTGCCACTCATCATGTCACGAATGATGTTTCTATCTTGACAGATGTTGCTAAGTATACAGGTATGGGTAAGTTGGTTGTTGGAAATGGTGCTGTATTACTTGTTGATCATGTAGGTTCTTCAACTCTAGTGTTTAGGGAAAGAGCTCTTCATCTCAAGCATGTGCTTCATGTGTCTAGTGTTTGTAAAAATCTTTTATCTGTTGCACAGTTTGCAAAAGATAATGGTGTTTTCTTTGAATTTCATCCTTTTCATTGTTTTGTGAAGGATCTACAGACCAAGGAAGTTTTACTAATGAGGCACATTCATAAAGGCTTGTTGCTGATTCTGTTGTTAGTGGAAAAGTTTTTAGTGGCTCTTATGGCAGACTGCAAAATGCTGAGTTTAGGACCAATAATGTTATTGACTTATGGCATAAGAGGTTGGGTCACCCTAGTTCTAGGGCTCTTCAGCGTGTTCTTCAAATTTGTAATGTTTCTTTTCAACCAAATAAAACTTCTGTAGTGTGTTCGGCCTGTCAACTAGGCAAATCACACAAGCTGCCATTTGCAAATTCTAAAACAGTGTTCTCTTCTCCTTTTGAGTTAATTGTGTCTGATATTTGGGGTCTAACTTCTGTTTCTTCTGAAAGTTGCTTGTACTATGTTTCTTTCCTTGATGTTTTTAGTAGGTTTACACGGTTGTACTTGATCAAGAATTAATCTGAAGTAGTTGGGAAGTTTTTGGAGTTTCAAAAGATGGTTGAAGTTCAGTTTAATTCCAATATTAAAGTTTTTCAAAGCGAATGGGGAGGAGAATATATACCATTGTTATCTATTCTCGCTTGTTCAGGAATTCAACATAGAGTGACTTGCCCCCATAATTCTGAGCAAAATGGTCTTGCTGAAAGAAAATATAGACATGTTGTGGAAACATGTCTTACTTTGCTAGCACAAGCTTCCTTACCTTTGAAATTTTGGGCACATGCTTTTGTGAGTGCTGTCCATCTTATAAATAGACTTCCAACTCTTGTTTTAAAATATAAGACACCTTAATGAAGTGTTATTTCACAAGTGTCCTGAGTATCAACATTTGATAGTTTTTGGGTGTACTTGTTATCCTTGTCTCAGGCCCTACAACAATCATAAGCTTCAGTTTCGTTCTGCTGAGTGTACCTTCACTGGGTATAGTCCTTTACATAAAGGGTACAAGTTTTTAGATTCTAATGGTAGAGTGTTTATTTCCAGGCATGTTGTTTTTTATGAAGGCAAGTTTCCTTTTGCTTCCAAGAGTATGTTACTGCCTGCTGCTACAGTTCAAACACAAGTTTATCACAGTTCTTCATTTCCTCTTTTGGTTTCACCTAAGTTAAGTTCTATGGTAAGACCATCTGATAATAATTTGTCTATGGTTCATTCTAATTTGTAACCTGGTTTGCTTGGTCAAGAAATAGGCTCTTTTGAGGTTGCTGTTACGAGGTCAGAAGCAGTGCTGGACTCATCTGTTTCAGCTTCATTATTAGAAGATTCTGAAGAAGTGCCTCATGATGATGTATCAGGTTCTAAGAATGTTCCTACTAATGTTCATTCCATGATAACCAGGTCCAAGAATGGGTGTTTAAACCAAAAGCTTATGCTGCTGTTTTGAATGATAATGAGCCTTTGACCATTGAAAAAGCCTTCTTGAGTTCAAAATGGACTAAAGAAACTCAAGAGGAGTACAATGCACTATTGAAAAATCAAACATGGGATCTAGTTCCTTTACCTTCAACTCGAAGGGTAGTAGGACGTAAGTAGGTGTTTAAACTTAAAAGACATGCTGGTGGTTCTATAGCTAGATACAAGGGCCGACTGGTTGTTAAAGGGTATCTACAGGAGGCATGAATGGATTTTCAGGAGACTTTTAGTCCTATTGTGAAGCCAACAACTATCAAGGTGGTGTTGACTTTGACTTTGACTCATGATTGGTAGCTTAGACAGGTGGACATTAACAATGCTTTTTTAAATGGTGATTTGGTAAAAGAAATTTATATGCATCAGCCTCCAGGGTTTGAAGTTCCTAGCAGTTGTGCTCAACCAGTTGTGTGCAGGTTGAAAAAGGCTCTTTATGACCTTAAACAAGCTCCTCGAGCTTGGATTCATAAGTTGAAGGAGTTTCTTGTTGTCTGGTTTCGTTTTATCAAAATCGGATGCTTCATTTTTTGTGAAGAGAGTGGATCAAGAAGTGTTTTATGTTTTGGTGTATGTCGATGACATAATTATCACTGGCAGTTCTTATACAATGGTGGAAAATTTTGTTAAGGATCTCAATGAAAAGTTTTCACTGAAGGATTTGGGAAGGTTAAATTTCTTCTTGGGAATATAAGCGACTCACACACCCACTGGTTTGTTTCTAAATCAAAGGAAATATGTGCTGGATTTGTTGAAGAAATGCTAGATGAAAAAGTCGAATGCTGCTCCTACACCTATGGTTAGCTCTTGTCAGTTGTCAGCTCATGTTGGTAGTCCCGTCCAAGATGAGTCTGAGTATAGGAGTATCGTTGGAGCTCTTCAGTATGTGGTGATAACTCGTCTTGACATTGGCTTTGCAGTTAACAAAGTGTGTCAGTACATGCATAGGCCATTGGATCATCATTTCAAAGCTGTTAAGAGAATACTGAGGTATCTACAGGGTACCGTTGATTTTGGGTTGTCATTTCGGCCAGCATCTAAGCTTTCCTTGGTTGGTTTTGCTGACGCAAACTGGGGAACAGACTTAGACTACAGGAGGTCTACTACAGGTTTTTGTATTTTCCTTAGGGGAAATCCTGTCTCGTGAGGGTCTAGGAAGCAACAAGTGGTCTCTAGATCTACTGCTGAAGCTGAATATAGGGGTCTTGCTCATGCAACAGCTAAAGTAGCTTGGTTACAGTCCTTGTTGGATGAGCTGCATGTTTTCACTATAGGCTCACCTACTCTTTGGTGTGATAATTCAGGGGTTGTAGTAGTATCAGCAAACCCAGTCATGCATACTAAGTTCAAGCATGTGGAGTTGGACTTGTATTTTGTTCGAGAGAAGACTACAGCAGGAAAATTAGTGGTCGGTCATGTACCTACACAAGAACAGGTAGCTAATGTCTTGACAAAGCCTCTTTCAGCTCCATTCTTCTATAAGTTTCGTGCTTCACTGAATGTGGTCAACAAGTACGATGTTTGGGTTCGGTGCCTCAAGAGTTAGGAAAAGGGAGTTGATGGAGGGATATTAAGGAAAGTCTGTTGGGTGTAGAGGTCCAATTTTGATCAACCCAATTCAAAACCCAAACCCAAAAATAAATAAATAAATTTAAGTTAAATTTATTTAATTTAAATGTCTATTTTACAACCTAATTACCCAAATTACTGATCCACCTAAACCTAAGCCTAACAAGTCCAAAATGCTAAAAAATTTAGAAACCCTAATTCACCCTAATCCCTTCAATAGCCACCTCCCTCACCACGTCATTAACGCACCATCCGAGGCCAGTTGTCACCCACGTTTCGAGCCTGATACGTCGTTTACCTTCTACCGAGGTTTCACCAAAATGGCAAAGGTGGGGTTCTCCATCGCTGTTGACCCCTCTTTGCTCCAAAGATCCCTGCAAATGGACAAGGCAAAAGAAATAAATAATATTTTGTAATTAAATCTGGCTATAAAGGCATCAACAACCCGATTATAATTTTCCTACAAATTTCAATGAATGAAAAATAAAATAAAAAATACGAACACTGAATAATAAACTCGCAAAGAGGCACACAAGGGCAATAAAAATTAAATACAGATTCAAACAGAACATTCAAGAGTTTTTCTTGGTTTTTTAAGGTACATAGATTTTGCATATATTCATACTTTTACATTTATATATTATTAATTATTATTTTATTTTAATTATTTATTTGAATTTGAAATAAGCAAAAAATAAATAAATAAAAGAATTAAGTAAAAATATTAAGGTTTACCTATCGCCATCATCGCGTGGTCATGGCTTGCTATGAGAATAAGCATAGTCGTGACCGTACAAAAAAGGGAAATACACAAAAGAATCTCTTCAAACCTCTTTTCTTTTAAAAAAAATGATTTTAGATCTAAGTGAATATTTTTTTAAAAATAGTAATAAAAAGAATAAAAAATAGATTTTAGAAAAAGGAGAACAAAAAACTTCCGAACCTTTTTTAAAAATTTAGAAAAATTCATTTTGGATCTAAATTTTTAAAATAAAATAATAAAAAATATAAAACAATTTTTTTTGGTGATACAAAATCAAAGCTTGATTTTTTTAACAAAAGAAACCCAGATCTAAGTTTTTTTTCTTAAAAGAAAAGTGAAAAGATAAACTTTTTATTTCTTTGATTCGAGTTCAAGGTTTTTAAGTTAAGATTTGAATCTTTTTAAAAGAAAAAGTAAAAAGGTACAAAAAAAGGGAAGATTTCATACCTGTTCGCTGTTCATGGCGATCGTTGACACCGGAGAGTCATGGCGGTCCACGACGAAGGCCGAACATCACCTTAGATTGACTTTGAGGGAGAGAGTTTTTAGAGAAAAAAAAAAGGAAGAAAGAGATTTGCAAAATGAAATGGAGAAATGATATTTTTAAAAAAAAAAAATTGGTTTAAATACAATAATCTTACTGCGCCATTTTTAGATTAAAGGAATCAAGACAAAACGATCGAAGGGGAAATTATTTGCACAATCCCTTCCCTTTTCCTTTTTTTAATTTAGTCCTTGTTTTTCAATGTTTTTAATATTTTAAAATTCTCCCCTATAATTTTGTTCTAGTTGTGATTTAGTTCTTTGACTATGGATTTCTTCTGAGGCTGCCACGTGTCTCGGTAGTGGAAAAATTACCACGAACCGCCTGGACTTTTCAAAATTAGATTTCTTTTCTTGCCTACTTTTTTTTTTCATATTTTTGCCTAAACTTTTATTTTTAATTTTGATTTCGTCCTTATTGTTTTGTTTCTTTTAATTTAACACTTGTTCTTTCTGTTTTCTTTTTCTTTCTTTCTTTAAACTTTATTTTCAACTTCAATTTGACCCCCATATTGTTATGTTTTTTAATTCGCTCATTTTATTTCTTTTTCTTAAAAAAAATCAATCAAATCCTTTTATTTTATTTTATTTTTAAAATTTACCCATTCTTTCTTTAAATCGTATTTTTAAAAGTTGGTAAATTGATTTTATTTTTTTAATTGGTCCTTTGACCATTACTTTAAAATAATAGGGAAACTTCCTGATTTAGCCCCTCCTTCTGTACATCATTCAGAATATGTCCATTTGCCTTAAATTGTTTCTTTTAAATAGCAATCTAATTGCCCATTTTTTTTATTATTTATTTGCTCTCTAAATCATTGTCTTAAAAAAGGGATATGGAATTTTCAATTTCAATCTCCTTTTAAATAAATTGATTTTAATATTTTTTTTGTTGTTGTTCCTTATATTAAATCTTTAATTTTTTTAAAATTGTCTCTGTTTTAATTTTGTTTGTTTAATTTAATCTTACTAAATTTGCTTTATTGATACATTAATTTGTGTATTTCAACTACAAATGTGTATATTGCTGTTTTATTTCTTCATGTGTTCACTGTTATATGTATTCTTTCTTTCACGTATTATCCTTGCAATTATAAATGTATTGTTTTGTCATATGTCATTAGTTTATTATTTTACACCATGTCAATAGCTTTGAATTGCATGTTCATGTAGTTTTTGTACGAAATTATTCTCGTGTTTTGATAAAATTAAAATCTAAAAATCAAGGCAATACTCTTTTGTTTCAGGATTGAAAAATTGTGTCTTAACTTATTAGACATGTTTTCTCTTCGAACTGAAATAATCGAATATCTTTTTTTTTTTAAAAAGGAAATATTTTTTTGTGTAAAAGTCTCGGAAAATTATTCCCTAACGTGCTGGGTATGATGTTTTTGTAGAATTTACATAATCGAAATATCCTCCTCTAAACGTTTCAAAATATCCTTTAATTTCGAAATTTCAAAATTTCATGGATGTCGTGCCCTAACGTGTTGGACATAACTTTAATTCCTCGAGAAATTTGAAACACACGGGCATTTTTCTCTTCAAATTCAATTTTTGAAAATGGTATGAAATAAATTATGCATTTAAGGATCGTATTTTAAAATTCACTCGAGTTTTCAAATTTTTAATCAAGACCGAAAAATCGACTTGGTACCAACTTTGGGCGTGTAAGGGTGCTAATCCTTCCTCATACGTAACCGACTCCAGAACCCATTTTCTAAACTTCGAAGACCAAAATATTTTTTAAAACGGATTTTAAATGTTTTGTAGTGAATCAAATCACACCAAATAAAAGATTGGTGGCGACTCTCATTTTCGATTTTAAAATTTAAAAGTCGGGACGCGTTTCAAAAATGTTTCGACAGCTTGGCGACTCCACTGGGGACCAATAAGAGAGTCAAGCCAAAAGTCAATTATTTTCGAGTCCTTTTTGTTGAAAATTTCAAAAACTCGGTTTAAATTGATATATGATCCTTTGCATTTTTTGTGAAATACCATGATAATATTATTGCTAGTATAAGTTTGCATTCATTTGCATCTGTTACTACACCCTTTAAGTGAAAGTGGGAAGCTACTCCTTCTTCGAGAGGTTTCACCTCCGTGCAGGATAGTTAATCGCTTTCGGGATTACATCTGTACCTATGTTTTCGTGAAGTTTTCACTTCCATGCAAACATATGAGAAATGTGTCCCCCTAAATTGAACTCGTCCATATGAACCTATAATGGGTGATGATTGAGGAATTTGCTGGTTTAGGTACCCCAATGCTAGAACTTGAACCAGATGTAGTAAATCCTAGTTGCTTACCTTAGGATAGAACTACACCAAACTGTTAGCGATCTCCCAACTCTAGGTTCTCTGTTTTATATCCATACTTTGTTATCATACTTGTGTTCTTTTTCTTTTTTAATTATTGCTTGCATTACATCTTTATACAAGGAAAAGTGTATATTTAAGCTCAATTACTAAATGGAAAATTGGTCATAAGAAAACGAGTTTCTTGATAAGGTGGAAAATGATATGGTCGCGTGAATATGGTCAAAAAGAAAGACGAAAAGCAATGATTTGTAGACGAGTAAGATGGAAACAAAGACCGCACAACGAATCAAACTTTGACCTAACTACGAAAACTGACTGATCACTTAATCATTCAAGCTGACATTTTGGACCAAAAATCAAGGATGAACCAAGGAGAAATTGGATGATGTCCTACGAAAATTAAAAGCTTTTGAACACTAAAGCATGATCATATGCGTATCAGTCTTATGTAAATGAATTTGTTTTCTAGTAAAGTTTTCTAATAGAATTGAGCTATGAGTCAATGCTTTTCTTATGCAAACATGCATTCATAAGCTGCACATTTTTTTAACTTCATGAGCACCTACTTTAAGTGGAACTCTGTCAAACCTTTGGTGGTTACTCAAATAAGGTAAGAGGCATGATTATATTTTTGGTTTTAATTGCAATATAATTTGAATCTGTTTACATTCCATTTTCATTAAAAAAGGTGTTGATTCATGTTCTATTGCTAAATAGAGAGCAGGTCATAAGAAAACGGATTCCTTAATAAGGTAAAAGTCAATGTGGCCGTGTGTATGTGGTCAAAGAAAAAACAACAATGAAAAGGTGATGGTCTGTCAAAGGGGCACATATAAGAGTTTTGGGATTACACCCAAATAAATGAAATCTATAACAGTTTGCAAGAGCTGAAAGAAGTATGGAAGATAAAGCGAGGTAGATGTCCAATCACGAATATGTTGACTTACCCGATGTTAAAAGGAATGGACATCAATTCCGAGCTCTCCCCTAATATTGGAATCCAACTTTTAATGGTTTC
The DNA here is from genome assembly GCA_039519145.1 of Kokia cookei. Lineage (NCBI taxonomy): Eukaryota > Viridiplantae > Streptophyta > Magnoliopsida > Malvales > Malvaceae > Kokia > Kokia cookei. The sequence continues at coordinate 9,723,734 of CM076910.1, forward strand.
ATATTTGGAAAGAAGGATATGATACCCCGATAGAAGAGTACGTTATTTACCCTATTGCCCGAAGATTCATAATAATAAAGTCTACTTTGAATATGGTGATCGTCTTTACCTACTTAGGGTTGACATAGAAATACACATTTGCCAAGTCCTAACACAGTATTAAGATCCAACTTAGTTGCTTCACCTTCAGAAACATGGACATACTGTAAGAGAATACACTACTTTGCTCCACTGCCCAAGAACTCAAGTTGATAAGGCCTACTTTAAAGAATAGAGCAATAGGTTGCAGCCTTGATCAAGGAGAAAAGGGATAATAAGTACATTGCTTTGGAAAACCTACAAGACATAGTACACTCAGATGAAAATGCCGACATTCTTGCCTCAAATACGTATGAGATAGTCATTTTCCCTAAAATGTTGGGGTACGCAAAAGACGCAGTTACAGATTTGCTTGAACGACATGACAAGAGAATTACTCATGATCTAGTAACCTCAGTCATTAAACGCCTGTTGAAGAAATGGAGAAAGAGGCTGTATTGGTGCACAACTTTTACTAGTATAGTTCCGTAGCCATATTTGGAAAGTCGAAAAAGTTTCTTATGGAGTATTCTCTGAGGACTATTCTCCGTTGAAGGAATTTATGACTGTCCAAAAATAAGATGATATCGCCAAAGGAAATTGGAAATAAACGAGAAATAACTTCAACATTCTTAAGGGCAAACCTGAAATAATGACCATGTCGTAAGCTAGATTTGACCTAGGTGCGAGAAACGACTAACCGCTTGCAGACTTTAGTCATTCAAGACGATGTTTTATACTTGAAATCAGGGGCAAAGCAGAGCAAAAATTAGCTTGGAAGATTAGGACTTTAAGCATTAAGGCACAACCATACATGTATCTGCCTTATGTATAGAAATTTGTTTTCTAGTAAAGTTGTCTAATGGAATGGAATCAAGAATCAACACCTTTTTGCATGCATTTTATCATTCATGTGCATTGCACTTCATGCATTAAATTTTAATAAGATTCCACATATCTGAAATATTTGTTTGGGTGAAAGTCACTAACCCTAAATGAAAAATAAGAGGAAACATGATAAATCAAGATAGGAAATGCTAAAAATTTGAGCAAAAGTCATGAGGAGAGTGGAACCCATCGAGAGTTTGTCCCTATGCCTTTGGAAGTGTTTTGGACAACTAGACTGTAGAGGAGCTTATTGTAGTTTTTAGGACTTTTCCAAAGTAATATTCAAATTACACTTATTACTCTAAGTCCGAGAGTAATAGGGATCCTTTTGTAAAGGGCACATGATCACTATCTGTTATTTTAATAAAAATGATGCATTGTTTTGTCCAATTTGGCAAATACCTTACCATTCTTCTCATTTATACATATCATAATTAACCATTCTTTGATTCAATTTTTCTTTAAATCCTATTTTGTTTTTATATCGGATCCTTTGGTATCAATGATACGAGCGACACTGCTGTTGACTCAAAGCCCTTTTGAGAAGGACATGTGTCCAGAAAAACTTCAAGACTTCGAAGATAATCAAGGATGTAACTTGTCCCCAGATTTGCTATGGATGTTCAAGTAAGAAAATAATCAAATATTACCTCACAAAGAATCAGTAGAAAGTGCAAGTTTAGGAATGAAGATGAAAAGGAGATAAAAAGGTGAAAATTAGGACATGTATCTCTTCAAAAATAAAGCGATTCCCGTAAAGCTTCTTCAAGAAATCGAAAAGGTCTTCGCATGGTCCTATCAAAGTATGCCGAGTTTAAAAAACTGATGTCATGTCACACAGGCCCCATAAAAGAAGACGCACTCCAATTCAATGGAGACTTCCGGGAATAAGTCCTGACACGCTATTAAAAGAGGAGATATAAAAAAAAAGAAGAAAAGAAAGAAAGAAAGAAAAGGTCAAGATGAAAACTTGCAAAGGGCATCTTTTAAAAAAAAAAGGAAAAGCCAAGATGAAAACCCGAAAAAGGCATTTTAAAAAAATCTCCTTCACCTCTTCACGTCATGGCTTCTTTTTATGTGGGGCATGGACGTCACTAAGCCAAATTCGTCAAAAGCTTCCAATGGGCATCAATCCATTACTTCACCAAATGGGTAGAAGCTGCTTCATATGCAAATCAACGGTTAAGCAAATTCTTGAAAAGAGATTATATATTGATATGGAATGCCAAAAAGGGTCATATCCAATGACAACTTGAACAACGATGCGGTAATGGAAGTCTATGGGCAATCCAAGATCAAGTATCACAACTCAGCATCACATCGCCAAAAAGTGGATGGGATAGTGGAGACAGCCAATAAGAATATCAAAGGAATTCATTATGAAGTAGCAAAGACCTACAAAGATGGGCAAAAGAAGTTATCATTTGCTCTCTTAAATATCAATCAAGATTTTGCTGGGGTAACACCTTTCCCGATTATGTAAGAAATAGAAGCATTCTTGCCCATTAGAGTCAAGTTTCTTTCCTTCCAAATTTGGTTAGAACTGATAAAGCAGATTGGATCCAATCAGGGTGCAGTCAGCTAAACTTGACTGAAGAAAAGATACTAAAGGCATCTGTCACGATCAGGTGATAAGGGCTTACGACAAAGGAAGGCCCACTCTAGAGAATTCTACGAGAAAACTCTAGTTTTGAAAAGGATCTTACTTACAAAAGACTCCCAAGGAAAATGGATGTCGAATTTGGAAAGGTCCCGTGAGATAAAGAAAGTTTTGTAGAGAAGCTTTGATCTTGATCGAAATAAACGGCAAAGACCTACCTAATCTCATGAGCTCAGATTTCACCCAAAAAAGAAAAAAAGTGAAAAGAAAAAGAAAAAAAGAAAGGTCAAGGTGAAAACCCGTAAAGGGCATCTTGAAACCTAAGGAGATTTGAGTTGAAAACCTGAAAGGGTGGCTCAATTTTGAATAAAAGAAAGAGGCGTGAAGTGACTTTGTGTCTTAAAAGTAGCAAGGTGGAGATACTTTACACCTTGATGCATTAACAAAGTACTCAAAGTTTCATGGACACATGTCAAGCTCAGAATGGTCCTTATCAAGTTTTCTCATTGAAGCTCATACTTTGATATCTAGGCACCTAACTTCATTTTTTGTTCACCTTATGTTTAGGAACTTTTAACCAATATGAGACATTTTTAACCTTTTTATTCATGTGAGCTTTACCTCAAATAAAATTTAATTTCATTCGCCTTGCGACCATATTCAAACGCTTTTACATCAAAATAATGGATATCGAACCAATGATCTTTTCATCCATGCGAGCTCTGCATCCAATAAAATTCAATTTTATCCACCTTACAACCATGTTCAAGCAATTTTGCATCAAAATAACGATTAATAAGCCATCGAGCTTTTCATTAATGTGACCTTTGTTTGCAATCAAATTCAACTTCATCCACCTTATAACCTTGATTCAAGCATCTTTGCATTTGAAATAACAGTTAGTGGTCTACGACATAAGCGATAAAAAGATTTCTATATATCATTTTGGAAATTTTCTAAATATTACAAGGACCTGAAACAAGACCACTAGTTGAAAATAACACAAACTCGAGGGTTAGAGGGGTTTTGAAACAAATAGTTCAAATTACAACTACCTTTTTAGGTTTCATGACAAAGATATCATACCAGAAGAAAAACATGATAACACGTCAGTGATAGGAATTAAACAAACGATTAATGTCGACTAAGGACTAAATAAAATCATTCATCAAAGATGACATTTTTGCATTCATCATGCACACTCATTTAGTTAGGGGCAAGTAATTCATTCTAATCAAAGCACCATAACAACCTGGCCTACATAGAGGTCCATGAAAGCATATTTTACAGGTTTGACAGGGAAGATTCAGACCGTAACGGTGAATCTAATACCCGGGAGATTTAAAGGGAAAGGTTGAGGTTGTAACGATGAACTCGGTACCTTAGAAGATATTATGGGAAGGATTGAGGCCGTAATGACGAATCCGGTTCTATGAAGATGAAATGGGAAAGATTGAGGCCGTAACGGCGAACTCGATACCACAAAGATATGGAGGGAAAGGTTTAAGTCACAACGGTGAACCTTGTACCTCAAAAACATGAAGGGAAAGATTGAAACCGCAACGACGAATCTAGTACCACAAAGATATGAAGGGAAAGGTTTAAGTCGCAACGGCGAACCTTGTACCTCAAAAACATGAAGGGAAAGATTGAAGCCGCGACGGCGAATCTGGTACCTCAGAAACATGGAGAGAATGGTTTAAGTCAAAACGGTGAACCTTGTATCTTAGAAACATGAAAGGAAAGATTAAAGCCACAACGACGAATCTGGTACCACGAAGATATGGAGGGAAAGATTTAAGTCATAACGACGAACCTTGTACCTTAGAAACATGAGGAACAAATCGAAGTCGTAACGGTGAATCTTTTACCTCGAAGTTACGACAGATCAGATCAAAACTACAATAGAAGTATATATCTCTCTGAAGTTGTAGTAAGAGCAAGATGAAGCTTTGACATCAAATCCTATCTTCTTGAAGTTGCAGTGAAGTTGGATTAAAACTATAATAACGGATCTCAATCTCTCTGAAGTTGCAGCAAACTGGAGTGAAGCTACATCACCATCCAATCTCTTACCCCGATCATGGGGTAGATTGAAAACCACCAAATCTGTTACCCCGGTCATGGGGCAGATTGAAAATCACCCAATCTCATACCCCGATCATGGGGCAGATTGAAACATCCAATCTTTTACCCTAATCAGAGGGCAGATTGAAGACACGTCAATCTCATATCCCGATCATGGGGTAGATTGAAGCATCCAATCTTTTACCCTAATCAGAGGGCAAGTTGAAGACACACCAATCTCTTACCCCAATCATAGGACAGATTGAAAATCATCCGATCTCTTACCCCGATCATGGAGCAGATCGCAACCGTCTAATTTTTTACCTCGATCATAGGGCAGATTAAAACCATCGTCCAAATCTTTACCCTTAAACCAAGAGGACAAATTGAAGTTACCACCTCACAAAAGTAAATCTCAATCTCCCTAAAGTTACAGTGGAATGGAGTAAAACCTCAACACCAAATTTTTTATCCCTGAAGTGTCAATAGATTGAACTAAGACTACAATAACGAATCTCAATCTCCCTGAAGTCGCAGTGGAATGGAGTGAAACTACAGTAGCAAATTTTGTCATTTTGAAGTTACCTTGGGGTAGGATGGAATCACGACATCAATTCTCATCTTCCCAAAATTACAGAGAAGCAGATGCAGTGCAGTTGGTGTGATTGATGGTTTGAAAGAGTGGGACAGAGGTTCAGCAAGATTGGATAAAATTGGTCCTCCTTTTAGTCTTTGCTCCGTTCCCATTACACAACAACGAGTAAAGAGGGGTAGCTGTAGAGGCCCAACTTTGATCGACCCAATTCAAAACCCAAACCCAAAAATAAACCAAAAATAAATAAATAAATTTAAATTAAATTAAATTTTTTTAATTTAAATGTCTATTTTACAACCCAATTGCCCAAATTACAGACCCACCTAAACCTAAGCCCAACAGCTCAAAATGCTAAAAATATTAGAAACCCTAATTCACCCTAATTCCTTTAGCAGCCACCTCCCTCGCCACATCATCAATGCACCATCCGAGGCCAGTTGTCACCCACGTTCTGAACCTGACGCATCGTTTATCTTCTACCGAGGTTTCACCAAAATGGCAAACGCGGGGTTCTCCATCACCGTTGACCCCTTTTTGCTCCAAAAGCTCCCTACAAATAGACAAGACAGAAGAGATAAACAATATTTTGTAATTAAATCTGGCTATAAAGCCATCAACAACCCGATTATAATTTTCCTATAGATTTCAATGAATGAAAAATACAAAAAAAAAATATACGAACACTGAATAATAAAATCGCAAAGAGGCACACAAGGGCAATAAAAATCAGATACAGATTCAAACAAAACATTCAAGAGTTTTTCTTGGTTTTTTAAGGTACATAGATTTTGCATATATTCATACTTTTACATTTATATACTGTTATTTATTATTTTATTTTATTATTTATTTGAATTCGAAATAAGCAAAAAAATACATAAAAGAATTAAGTAAAAATATTAAGGCTTACCTATCGCCGTCATCGTGAGGTCGTGGCTTGCTCCGAGCATAGTCGCGACCGTATAAAAAAGGGAAATACACAAAAGAATCTCTTCAAACCTCTTTTCTTTATTTAAAAAAAAATCTAATTTTAGATCTAAGTGAATATTTTTAAAAAAATAGTAATAAAAAAAAAGATTTTAAAAAAAAGAGAATAAAAAACTTCCGAACCTTTTTTAAAAATCTAGAAAAATTCATTTTGGGTCTAAATTTTTATAATAAAATAATAATAAATATAAAACAAATTTTTTTTGGTGATACAAAATCAAAGCTTGATTTTTTTTTTAAAAAAAAAAGCGAAAAGACAAACATTTTATTTCTTTGATTCGAGTTCAGGGTTTCTAAGCCAAGATTTGAATTTTTTTTAAAGAAAAATAAAAAAGGAACGAAAAAAGAAGATTTCAAAATACCTGTTCGCTGTCCGTGACCGTCGTTGACATCGGAGAGCAATGGCGGTCCACGACGAAGGCTGAACATCACTCTAGATCGGCTTTGAGGGAGAGAGTTTTCAGAAAAAAAAAAAAAAAAAAAAAAAGGAAGAAAGTGTTTTGCAAAATGAGATGGGAAAATGATATTTTAGAAAAAGAATTTGGTTTAAATACAATAGTCATACTGCGTCGTTTTTAGATTAAAAGATTCAAGTCAAAATGATAGAAGGGGAAATTATTTGACCAATCCCTTCCCTTTTCCTTTTTTTAATTTAGTCCTTGTTTTTCAATTTTTTTAATATTTTAAAATTCTCCCCTGTAATTTTGTTCTGATTGTGATTTAGTTCTTTGACTATGGGTTTCTTTTGAGGCTGCCATGTGTTTAGGTAGTGGAAAAATTACCACGAACTGCCTGGACTTTTCAAAAATTAGATTTCTTACCCTGCCTACTTTTTTTTCATATTTTTTCCTAAACTTTTATTTTTAATTTTGATTTCGTCCTTATTGTTTTGTTTCTTTTAATTTAACACTTGTTCTTTCTGATTTCTTTTTATTCTTTCTTTAAAATTTATTTTCAACTTCAATTTGAGCCCATATTGTTCTATTTTTTAATTCGCTCATTTTATTTCTTTTTCTTAAAAAAATCAATCAAATCCCTTTATTTTATTTTATTTTTAAAATTTGCCCGTTCTTTTTTTAAATCGTATTTTTAAAAGTTGGTAAATTGATTTTATTTTTTTAATTGATCCTTTGACCATTGCTTTAAAATAATAGGGAAATTTCCTGGTTTAGCCCCTCCTTTTGTACATTCAGAATATGTCCATTTGCCTTAAATTGTTTCTTTTAAATAGAAATCTAATTGCCCATTTTTTTTGTTATTTATTTGCTCCCCATATCATTGTCTTAAAAAAGGGATATGTAATTTCCAATTTCAGTCTCCTTTTAAATAAATTGATTTTAATATTTTTTGTTGTTGTTCCTTATATTAAATCTTTAATTTTTTTTAAATTGTGTCTTTGTTTTAATTTTGTTTGTTTAATTTAATCTTATTAAATTTACTTTATTGATACATTAATTTGTGTATTTCAACTACGAATATGTACATTGTTGTTTTATTTCTTCATGTATTCACTGTTATACGTATTCCTTTTTTCATGTATTATCCTTTTAATTATAAATGTATTGTTTTGTCATATGCCACTAGTTTATTATTTTACACCATGTCAATAGCTTTGAATTGCAAATTATGTTCATGTAGTTTTTGTATGAAATTATTCTCGCGTTTTGATAGAACTAAAATCTAAAAATCAAGGCAATACTCCTTTGTTTCAGGATTGGAAAATTGTGTCTTAACTTAGGCACGATTTTTTTTTCGAATTGAAATAATTGAATTTTTTTTTTTAAAAGGAACTATTCTTTTGTGTAAAAGTCTCAGAAAATTATGTCCTAACGTGCTGGGTATGATATTTTTGTAGAATTTACATAATCGAATATCCTCCTCTAAACGTTTCAAAATGTACTTCAATTTTGAAATTTCGAGGACGTCGTGCCCTAACGTGTTGGACATAACTTTAATTCCTCGAGAAATTAGAAACAGATGGGCATTTTTCTCTTCAAATTCAATTTTTGAAAATGGTACGAAATAAATTATGCATTTAAGGATCGTATTTTAAAATTCACTCGAGTTTTTAAATTTTTAATCAAGACCGAAAAAATCGACTTGGTACTAACTTTGGGCGTGTGAGGGTGCTAATCCTTCTTCATACGTAATCGACTCTCGAACCCGTTTTCTAAACTTCAAAGACCAAAATATTTTTTAAAACGGATTTTAAATGTTTTGTGGTGAATCAAATCACACCGAATAAAATATTAGTGGTGACTCTCATTTTCGATTTTAAAATTTAAAAGTCGGGATGCGTTTCAAAAACGTTTCGACATTGGGAGTTAAAGTTAGTTAAGAAATTGTTAATTTGTTAATGACAGTTAAGTAGTTGTATTTCTTCTGTATAAATAAGAGCTTTATGCTCTCATATTAAACAAGTTTATACTCAGTCAGTATGAGTATTTCAATCTCTTAATTTGTTTTCATAGTGAATCTGTTCATGTTGTTATGACATGCCACATTGGTAAATAATAAAAATTTTTAAAAAATAAAAAAAATAATAAAAATGTGTATAAATTGTTATCCAAATTCATTCTACTAAAAAATTATAAATTATAAAAATTCTTAGTAATTATTAAAAGTTATTTAAAATATATGGAAATTTTCAAAGGTGTAAAAACTCAAAAAAAATTCTCATTGATTCTTAATGTATATATTATTCATCTTTAGTGTATACATAATTACTTTGTTCAATGGGTAGACAAATGATTGTCTAGATTCAACTGATCCAGGACAACAATTTGTCCAACTATATTCTAAATACACTTTTTCATTAGGCTTTTTATGTTTTTTTTTTTATTTATAGTTTTTTCATTCTTTTGAATTTTTTCATATTTGATTTTTAATAATTTTCTAAGAATTATTAATATTTGTATAGTTTTTAAAAGAATTTAGTTTTGCATTCATTTAGAATGAATATAGACAATTTCAAATAAAACTGGACAATTTTTAGTCCAAATACATTCAATATACACTAATTTTTTAAAAAAAATTGTGTTTACATTTTTCTAACGTGGCATGCCACATCAATATATTATCACATCACAATTTTCGATGGCTTATATTAGCCACATCAATACGATTAACGATCAAATAGATCAATTGAAGGGTCAACTAATATTTTGTTGAACTCACTCAAGATAAATTGCAAATTTATATCCTATTAAAATATTAAATATAGTGGTAGACAAGATAAATTGCAAGTTTGTCTACGTAAAATACAATATGATATGTGGGAAACGTATCACCAAGCGGGGATAGCTCAGTTGGGAGAGCGTCAGACTGAAGATCTGAAGGTCGCGTGTTCGATCCACGCTCACCGCAATTTTTGTAATGTGTTCTTTGGGCTGAGCCAAGTTTTGTGCTTTTTGGAATTATTTTTGCTTTCCACCAAAATGGGCCAAGACTAGCCCGTTTCTAAAACCCGCACCATCAACTCTTTTCTCTTTTGGATTGAATGACATTTTTAATTCCCAAAATATGATTAAGAAACATTAAAATCCGTGGAAAAAATTAATATGTTGACGCACAGGAACAGAATTAGGATAAAACATTAGGGACCAAATAAAAATAATAAAATTCAACAAAATACAATAATATTTATTGTTAAAATAATTTCAAATATATATATATACATCCAATTTATCAAAATAGAACACGATGCTATGAAAAGTCATCTATAGTCTACATGAAATCTCTCAGCAATTTTTTTTATATAAAAAAGAAATTATTGTTTGCAGATACAATCTATTAAATAAAACATTATGAAATTGCAAAAAATCTAAATAAGTAGTTTTAAAATGTATAAAAATTTTAAATCAAATTCCATAGGTTATCTCTCAGCAATTTTTTTATATAAAAAAGAAATTATTGTTTGCAGATGCAACCTATTAAATAAAACATTATGAAATTGCAAAAAATCTAAATAAGTAGTTTTAAAATGTATAAAAATTTTAAATCAAATTCCATAGGTTATCTCTTAGCAATTTTTTTTATATAAAAAAGAAATTATTGTTTGCAGATGCAACCTATTAAATAAAACATTATGAAATTGCAAAAAATCTAAATAAGTAGTTTTAAAATGTATAAAAATTTTAAATCAAATTCCATAGGTTATCTCTCAGCAATTTTTTTTATATAAAAAAGAAATTATTGTTTGCAGATGCAACCTATTAAATAAAACATTATGAAATTGCAAAAAATCTAAATAAGTAGTTTTAAAATGTATAAAAATTTTAAATCAAATTCCATAGGTTCGGGTATATTTATATTTTCATCTTCATGTGTTGAATTTTCTTCATCAGATTTATAAGGTTTAATGATAAATTTGGTCACTAATATTTGCATGTTTTATTAAAATGACTCTAATTGTATTTTTGAGTATTTTTTTGTTATCAACCTTTTCTTTTTTCAATCTACTTTTTCTAACAGATTTAATGAATAAATTCAAAGTTGCAATCTTTCTTTTCTTTGAAAAGATTTCAATCTTTCATACTTTGTTTACTGAGAAGTTTTTCAACTGAATTATTATTTTTAGATAATTACATTTGTTTTCTTTAAATTAAGAGTTATATTTTCAATTTAATGTATTGTTTATTTATTTTATTATTTTTCACATGTAGTTATTTTATTGGATAATCTAAGTAATAAATTGCATATCATTAAAAATATTTCATATATGAAATTTCATATCCCCATTAACTTTTTTAACATTACTTTCATTAAATCTATTAGAAAAAGAAAATTGAAAAAAAAAAGAAATTTGAAATACAGGAAAGAAATACCATTTAGACAATATTTCCAAAGGAGTTGCAAATGGATCCACAGGTTCATCAATCATTGAAGGTTCTAGAATTGCTAAGCACACGTTACAAGCAATAGTACCGAGAATTACTACTGGAAAAATATATAAAAGATCATTGGGCCATGCGGATTCCCCGTAATAATTATGACCCATACCTTTAGCTAATTTAGCTCTTAATACAGGATCGTTCAAGTCAGGTTTTCTAAAATACAATTAGGGTCATTTTGATAAAACATACAAACGTTAGTGGTCAAATTTATCATTAAGCAGATTTATAACTTGTAACTTTTATATCTTCTAGGTTTATAGAGTTATCAGAATTATTTTTTTTGAATATATATTGATGTGATTATATGATAGTATTTGTTCATATTTTCTTAACCTTTTGACAAGGTACAAAACACAAACCTTGCACATACAGGTGCTCGAACTCGGGACTCTTAAGATGAACAACATCCTCTTTTTTACTGGAGCTACTCGTTAAATTCAATTATCAAAATTATTAGAACTACTACTATATGTAGAGTCATAATTTAAATAAATAAACCACTCAAGCTTATTGCTTGTTCATAAGCAAAAAGAAGATTAATTTAAAAATATATATTAAAATCATACATTATTAAGAAATGAAGTTCCAAATCCTTTAAATCAATTTATAGAAATGGTCTAATTATTACTTTAAACTTGTTAAAAATTAATTTCTTTTGTTGGAAAAATATTTTAAATAATTAAAATTAAAAGACAAATAAACCAACAAAATGGCGTCAATCACTGGCAGTTGGTTCAAAGTTAGAAATTATTGAAGAAGAAAATTGAAGTAAATTTCGATTTAAAATGGGTCAATATTGGACTTTTACCATTGAATCAACTTAGGAATGGTCTACTTGTTGACATCGAAATCACCAAATATAAATTCCTACGTTCTAACTGAATTAAATTGTAGTATAGAGAAGTAGGATTGATTCATAGTGATTGAGACTTCTAATTTTCTTGTTTACATAATCAGATTCTTGACTTTAGGCAATTGTTGTGCCCACAACCTGTGAGTTGCAGAGCAAAAAAATAAAAAAGGGAATTTTAGTCGATAATTTTTAAAAAAAAAATAAATATAAAATAAAATAAAAACAGAATAATGATTGCAAAATAAAATTAAATAAATAAAATTAAACTGGTGAATCAAATATGTTAATGCTTAGTCTCAATCTCAGTACACTCTGAGATCGAATTGATCCTTGAAAGTAGATTTTTCTTTTCGAATGATAAACTAGTTATAGCGATCAACGACATCCCAACTGTCAACTTTTCCTTATGTAGTTAGTTCTGATACGACCTACAAACCAACCCTTTTTGATTATCTAATCACGTAAAACGCGTTCACAAATTAGGATCTTGACAACCTTGCGATCTAGAAAAGTCCAACTGAATTAACAGTCTTAATCGCGTGGGTCATTTAAATTCGATTGTTATCTCCCTTGATGGAATCCAACTAGCTTTTTCTAATTGAATACGCCAATTTGTTTGCGAAAATTCGAACTCAACAGACAACCCTCTCATTTTCCCAATTGTACACCAAACAACTCCAACCCAACGCATGATTTTTGAATTGAAATAGAATCAACTTTAAAGGACGATTGTGACTATCCCATATTTCAGAGAGATAACGAATACCGTGTTGAAAGATTTTAGTGCGGGTTTAAATCATACGATTTTCACTAAGAATGATAATCGGCCTAAGATTAAATGAGGTGTAGTTGAGCATGAAATTAATCATACTTAATTATGGTTTAAAAGTAGATTTGAATGTAATGGTGATAAGTGAAAAGGAGAAAGTACTTAAAAAGAAATTGAACCAAAATTAGGAAATGAAAGAAAAGTGGCAGTAAGCTTTCCAAAAGCTACAAACGTGTGGAAAATTAAAAAAAAAAATTCCCTTTCATTCCATTCAATTGTGTTTTTCCAAGTCACGATTACACTGTATTTATACATTTTTCATGTGCTAAATTTAGCATGACTTCTCTAAACATGCTTCCATCATTTACCAAATGCATACCATATGAACCATTAAATTCAACTTTATACTTGACAACCATTAGAACATATTACAACTTCGGCTTATAAATTTAAACTATCAACCCAAAATAACTTATATATATGCCACAAATTAAAATAAAATGAATTAAAACCTATCAAGATTGAAGTTTGATAATGTGAGCCTTGAAGTTGATCCGATTGCTCAATTCTGCAAAACGTCAACTACATGAAATAGGAAATAAAACAGAGTAAGCTTCTATAGTTTAGTAAGTTCATAGTTAAATCTTAAATCAATTTACCTCAATCATGTATAAAAATATCAACCTGACATTCAATATACGAGAAACATGTGACATTTACACGAGTTCAAATCACAAGGTAATTCCAGTGTATCATGAATTCAATACAAATCATTCATATGCATTCACATAACTTAACAAGTCATTTGATGATTGGTCACAAGTTTTACTAGCGCGATGAACTATAGCAAATTAATTCAGATACTCGGGTAACTACATCATACTAGGGAGCAACGTAATGCTATACAGAGACACTATACTGGAAACGAAGGCATGATTGTGCAATTAGAGACACTGAAGTGTGAACAGAGACATCGAAATACAAACTTGTACAAACGTGCATTCTAACCCTATTGTCATACCAATTATATACAAATTATTTACTACGTTCAAACGGGTATTTACATAGAATTCATAATATTCATAAATATGAGCTAAAGCAAAAAATTTATTCAAATAAGAAATTAAGTATTTGAGATAAAAATATAAAATTTTGAAATATCATAATTGAAAATTTTAAGTTAAAGCAGAAAGGATTCAAAAAATTTATACAAAAGTAAGAATCCACGATGCATTGAAATATGGACAAAATATTTTATAATTATAAAAATTCAAATCATGTTTAATAACATTAAATTTTTAAAAGTTTTTTTTTTTTTCATATTTTCAATTTCTTAAATAGCTTTTACAACTTTTTAGTAATTATTAATATTTTTAATAATTTCTAAATTTTTTATAGTTCTAAACTTATCTCATATAGATATAAACAAAAATAGTTGTCTAGAATCAACTGAACCAAGACAACAATTTGTCCAAACAGATTCTAAATACATTCTTTTCATTAGGCTTTTTATGTTTTTTTTTTATAGTTTTTTCATTCTTTTGAATTTTTCCATATTTGCTTTTAATAATTTTTTAATTAATAATTCTTTTAAATACAACTCACAATCATTAATATATATTTAATCGGTTTTGTGTATAATACAAATATATATTAATTTTTTTGGTTACCAAATAAAATATATCAATTAAGATACCTTCAAAAAAATATACGATATTTAAGGATGCTATAACACAAAACCGATTAAAAATAGTAGTAAACAATATAAGTTGCAAATTTATTTATCTAAATTAATATATTTTGGATATCTTAACAGCTTGCGGGGATAGCTCAGTTGGGAGAGCGTCAGACTGAAGATCTGAAGGTCGCGTGTTCGATCCACGCTCACCGCAGTTTTTGTTATGTGTTCTTTGAGCTGAGCCAAGTTCGGTGGTATTTGGATTTTTTTGCTTTCTACCGAAATGGGCCAAGACTAGCTTCAACTTTTTTCTCTTTTGGATTGGGCGACATTTTTAATTCTGAAAATATTCGTGGGCAAAAATAATATGTTAAGGTTTTTATTTAAATAAAAACATTTTTAATTTTTTTGTGAATAAAATATTATGAAATTGAAAATATATAAATAACCAGTTTTAAAATGTATAAAAATTTTAAATAATAACAACACAGAAAAAAATTGTTTTTTTTTTTCAAAACATAGCAAATGTATGAAACTGTCAATGCATGCATCTCTTGAGATTTTTAAGAGTTTGTTTAGATAAAAAAAAATTTTGTTGAGGAAATTTATGAGGAATGCCAAAGAGCAGTGTTTACTGGTGTCTGGCATTGCTCAAATTTATAACTTACCTTATTTGTAGACATGTTTGACCAAACTATTTTGGTTCTTTGCTTGAACCTTTTTAAAAATTTTATTTAAACGTCAGAAAATTGAATTATGTAAACATATCGAGCATTTATTGTTTTTCTGCCTTGTTCATGCTCAGTGCCTGAAGCAATTGACATTACTCTTAAGCATTGCTTCTGGCTATGCTCAGTTTACTTGAAATTATTTTTTCAGCACCCTCAATTTTAAAATTTTGGATTTTTTTTTCTAATATACTAATATTTTAGAAGGCATGATTAATGGTAAGTTCGATTTGATCTTTTTTTTTTTTTTTTTTTTTACTTTTCCAAATCGTTCTTGATAATCAATTCAGTTCTCGATTTTTTCGCGTTAATTTTAGGTTTAGAATTGTTGGACTTCATTTAGACAAATTAAGCATTATTTTATAGATTTTGTATTCTGTTTGGTAAAGTTTCAAAATCGTTTTTATAAATATTTCTAAAATAAGTTAAATTTTCAAGTAAATAAACAATAATCAATAACCCTTACATAGTATTTTCTAAATAAAAGTATTTTTTAAGTTATTTTCTTTATTTTAAATGTTAAATATTTATTTTTCAATCATAAAAATGAATTAATTATAAAAAAAATAAAAATAGAATAGAACCCTGTGTATTGACTTAATGATCAAAAGTATTCATCGTCCCAAATATAACTTAAGTTCGAATCGCGTTAATCGTTATTTATAATTCACCAAAAATAAAATAAAAATAAAACATGAATCTATTTGATAATTTCAATTTTAACATGACTCAAACACCATAGTTCGGATCGCTTTTTGGTTTGTTGTTTTTTCTTTTTTTACTTAGCTCAATGCATCTGTTAAAATACTTGAAGAGGTCTTATTTTCAAATTCTTCATAATTTTATTTCATTTAATGATATCCATATTCATAATTTATATATTATTTATTTTTAATATCATTAATTTTCTTTTATCATTTGTAAAATTCCAATAAACTGTTTTTCCCTAAAACAATTATTTATCCAAAAAAATGCAATTCAAATTGATAGTTTTTTTAATTAATGAATTCTAAAACACTAAAATTTTAAAGATTTAGGTGGAATTTGAATAACAACTTTTTGTTAATTAAATCTCCTTTTGAAGTTTATTGTGCATTTTAAAATTCTTCATTATTTTTACCAAACAAGTTAATTCATTTTTTTTAAAAAAATTAAAAACTTTAATAGAAATGAAATTCCTCCACCAAATCTTTCGTCCAAACACATTTTAAAAGTTTTCTAAAAAAATTGAAAAAGACAATAATAAAATGAGTGCTACTAGGAAAATTTTAACTTTTAATAGAATTCAAAAAATTTCATTCGATCAATATTAATTCAAATCTAATTCATATAGATCAACAAACTTAAACTCATTTAATTTGGAGTAGAGTTGCTCCTAACCTAAATTGGCACATAACCCGAAACAATCAAAACTTCACAAAACCAATAATTTTTTTTGCAAAGTTGTCTATTAATAGGCACTTAAGAATTTCTATAGCAACTCTCTCCTAAATACTTCATTTTCTCATCCAAGGAAGCATCTTGGTCATAAGGACTCTTATCTTGAGAGTCTATTGGATGGGGGTTATCTTGAGGTTGGCATTGAGGATCATTTGGTGGTAGTTGGTTTCTCTACCTTTGGGGAAGGATTGGGCAATTTCCTCTTTTTAGATTGGGTGGTTGGCTCTAGTAGTTTCTACTAGCTTTGAGTTCCTCAATGATCTACTCATTCCTAGCATTTTTTGTGTTCTAACAAGAGTTGGCACTCCTGTTGTTCTTGGTAGAGTTGTTACTGCTCTGAAAGTTGGGTTCAAAGATTCTCGTTTTCTCTTACATATTTTTAAACTATTAATAGCTAGAGTTGGAGTTTGGGGAGGTTTGGTCATTAGGAGGGATATTGGTGTTGCCTTAAAGAGGTTGGGCATACCACTATGGAGGAGGAAGAAATTGGAGATATAGTTGATAAGTATGGGTATCATGAGATAGTAAAGGAGGTACCTGATGAAGGTTGAGATTGGTGTTAGATATCTCGTTATTAGTTAGGGTTGATAAGTAGTTGTTGAATGACTTGAGGCTATTGAGTTTGCGTTTGGGTTTAAGGGAGTTTTGGGCTTTGTTTTGCAAAATTTTCAAGGGCAATGGTGGAAGAATGAGCCATGGTGGTTCGATCTATGCTCACCTTACCCATTATTGATAAAGACCTCAACAAGGAGGAGAAGGTGGTGGAGATAAGGAGGTCGATTCACTTATGATAGGCAGAGAGCCAAAATTGAGAAGATTTAAGGAAAGGGAGATGAGAATGAAATGGAGAGGGATGTTGATGCTTAAGGTTCACGTATGTTGTTGCTTAAAGTATCACATCAAAGTGCTCGTCTTATCCCATTTGTTCTCATTTGTCTACATGGGCTTCAATTATAGTCATTCTACTTCTTTTGCTCAAAATAAATTAATCGATTCAAAATTTTACAGTTCTCACAATTAAATCTTTGGCAACAAATATTTTAATATACTTGCAACTTCACTACAATTCCACTTTTCTTTCATTCTCATAAGCATCATTTTTTTCACATTCCACTTCACTACATATATTATGTCACATATCATCATTTTTTTTTAATTTTTTAGCCTACTTCACAATTTAGTCCTACCTTCATTATAGCCATATATACATGTAATTTTCTCTAATTCACTTTGAACATTTTAATTTCCTACACTCCTAGTCTTGTACTCATACTTTCACATTAACTTATTATAATTTAATTTCACTCTTCTTTCGATTTAGTCCTCTCTTCTCATCATCTCATGCCCTATTTATTTATGACTTTTATTTCTTCATTATCTTCTCAAAATCAAACTCTATTCTTTCTTACTTGTTTATATTTCATACCTATTGTCATGAATCATACAAAGATTATTATCTAGTTAGGAATGATTTAAATCTCTTTTCACTATCTTCTCAAATTTCATATTCACATTTCATTAGTTTATACTCTATTTTCTAATATATATTGTTTTTATAGACTCATTTATGGATCTAGGATTAATAAACTTGAGCTCTGATATTATCAAATGGAACACCCCCATACTCGACCCCCTCGTAAGGACCAAGCATCAGAATGTTACATTCGTTGTCAAAGTAACTTCAGAGAAATTCAGTTTTGTTGGGGATCGACTCGATTAAGCAGCAAACAAGTAAAAATAACGAAATAAATTGAGAAATTGAACACACAAATTTAACTTGGAAACAATGAAGATAAAACCTAAACCCCAAAAACCCGAAAACAAAGAACCCTCAAAACATAAACACTAAATTCTCCAAAAGTGTTAGAGTTCTAAACTTTAATGAGCATCTTTCTAAGATTGCAAAAGAGTCTATTTATAGGCTAAATTCCAAGGTTAAATAATAATAAAATAATCTAGACTAATAAGAGTTTGACTCAAACAAATAAACAGAGTTTAATTGAAACAAATAAACAGAGTTTAACTGAAAGATTATTTATAAAATTTAACTTGAAATATGAGTCAAAATTCAACAAATCTTCACCTTAACTCGTATTTTCACAATGTTATATTTTCCAAAGCCCGCCATAGGCCTATCTTGAACTATGTAGGGAATTAACTGAGTCGAATCTGTGCTTAGAAACTAGAAGACTTCTAGCCTTCGACAAGTGCATTGCCAAACAAAACTAACTTGAGTCTGATTTTCACAAACACAGTGCCATAACTTTTCAAAACCTGCATCCAAAAGAGAACCTCTCTTCAACGAAATGGTCATACCTTTTTCCCTCCTATGACCAAGTTGACTCCACTTCAAACAAGTTAACTTTAACTCCGTAACGGATGGGGGACGTCCGATTTCACCGATCATTGTAGAACCTTCTAGAATATAAAGACTACCGATCTTTTTACCTTTTAACAAAATGATAGCTCCACGAGACACCTTAATGTCGCTTGACTCGATGTTGATTCTGCAACATTTTGAGTCTAAAATACTTAAGGAGATAAGATTCTTTCGTAAATCAGGTACATAACTGACATCTGATAGTGTCCTAGTCGTACCATCGTGCATCATAATTTTAACAGTGCCAATATCGATTACCTTATTGGATGAATCGTTTCCCATGTACACCACTCTACCTTCAACTGAACTATATATGGAGAACCATTCTCTGTTGGGACACACGTGGAAAGAACATCCTGAATCTAGGATCCACTTGGACGTAAGCTCGAAGCTTTTGCTCATTGACACTAACAAGAAATCACCACCACTTTCATCGACCAAATTAGCACCAACTAAATCTTTCTCGTTACTTTCAGCAGCCTTGTTATTTTACAATTTATAACAATCTGCTTCGACATGACCTAACTTCTTATAATAGCAACACCTTTTGTCTTGTTTCTTTTATGCTACTAAAACGAAAGCTTGCCTATCTGCCTTACTATCTAAACCTTACTCATTGTCGAGTTTGTCTTTGCTCAACAAATGATCCTTCACATCCTCGAACAAGAGTTTATCTCTACCATAAATCAGGGTCTCCCTGAAAGACTTGTATGAAAGGGGTAAAGAGCACAATAATAGTATAGCTTGATCATCATCGTCAATCTGAACCTCAACGTTATTTAAATCATTCAAAAGAGTAATGAATTGAATGATGTGATCTCTAAGAAGCTCACCTTCATTCATGCGAAATGTAAATAGGTGTTGTTTCAGCACTAAACGGTTATCCAGAAACTTTGTCGCATAAAAAGTTTTTAGCCTTTTCCACAAGGCGCATGAGGTTTTCTCCATCAATACCTCTTGCAATACCCTATTCGCGAGGCATAATTGGATTTCAGACAGGGCCTTTTCATCAAGCCTTTTCCATTCTAACTTATCTAGATTCTCAAGGTTTTTCCCAATAACAACCTTTTTTAAGCCGGTCTGAACTAGAATTGCCATCATACGAACTTGCCACAGAATGAAATTTGTGACACCATCAAACTTCTCAATTTCGAACCTTGTTTCCATCTCTGAACGGGTTGATCTATGAAAATTGAAATAGCTTTGATACCATTTGTTGGGAATCAACTTGATTAAGCAACGAACAAGTAAAAATAGCGGAATAAATTGAGATATTGAACACATAAATTTAACGTGAAAAAATCCCTCCGAAGAGGATAAAAAATCACGAGAAAAGATAATTTTACTATAATGGAAAAAGAATGAAGAGTACAAAAGATGAAGATAAAAATTAAACCCTGAAAACCTGAAAATAAAAAACCCTCAAAACATAAACACTAAATTCTCCAAAAGTGTTAAGAGTTCTAAACTCTAATGGGCGTCTTTCTAAGGTTGTAAAAGAGCTTATTTATAGGCTAAATTCCAAGGCCAAATAATAATAAAATAATTTAGACAAATAAGAGTTTGACTCAAACAAATAAATAGAGTTTAATTGAAAGATTATTTCTCAAATTTGACTTGAAATAGGAGTCATAATTCAACAAGTTCAAATACTCTTCCTAATCAAGTTAATAGGACAATTTGTATTTAGTATTAAATTTATAAATTACATTCCAAGCTTTAATCGAGCTTTTGTTAGCTGTATTTGAGTTTTATCGACCACTTAAGACTTGTTTACAAACTTTTTTTCTAACACCAAAAGCATCGTCGCTACGTCAGATGACCACGCCGCGACATGCATTATGTTTTTCTTAATTTCTCCAAGTTTTCAATTTTCTTTATAGTCTAGCACCTACATCCTATTCCACTTTTTACTTCATTCGTTAACCATTCATTCTTATAACTTATTCTCAAATTTTGGCATCATTTATTCACACTAAAATACTATATTAACACTTTATGCAATTTAATTACTATATCATGAAATTCATTATTATTCCTATGAATCTATTTCCCATTTCAAAAATATCTTATTCTCAATCAAATTTATAATATCGACACAACTACCAAAGTTATACAAATAATTCCATTAAGTCATCATATTACAATTGTTCACTTAATGTCTTAACAATTCACTAACTATTCTTATGTGTTAGTAATTCTATCACTTAAAATAATTTCTTAACATCATACTCTTTTACTATTTTTCATTTTCCTCCTCTCCATTCTACATCCTTTACGTACGTGTATTTATATGAGAATTTATGACTTTAGTATTGTATGCCTATATGCAACATTAATTTCAATTTTACTAAATACATAATTTTAGCAAAGTTGTCCACTTGAGTAATAGTCACTAATTTATTTATATCTCAATCTAAAGAATTAGAAATTAAGATTCGCTTTTTTGAAACTAGACTCATTAAAGATTTTACTATAAAAATTTCAAAATTTATACTTAAGCCAATAAATACAATTTATTCTTCAAATCTTCCCTTGTTCGACTTTTAGGCAACAATAACTCTTCTTCGCTAAAAATTAATTATTTTTCAATACAAGTCTCATAATATGTTTCTATTTATTTCACTTGAAAATAGACTCATTAATATTTTATTCATCTAAATTTCATCACCTAAATATTTTTTTTACAATTGACTATGATTTTTTCAAAGTTATTATATCTCATAATCTACAATTTCATTTCTTATATTGTCTCACAAAAATTATTATATCTCATAATCTACAATTCCATTTCTTACATTGTTTCTTCTTTGCAAAACTAGACTCAATAAGCTTTAATTTCATATTTAATTAAACCACTAATTAAATTTATACAATTTTTGGTGAATTTTCAAAGTTGAACTACTGTTTTATCAATAAACTATTTTAGTGATAATGTCATCTTCTTCTTGATTCTTTACATTAACTTTCAATTAATCATACATAATCATTATAATTTTGATTATTATTCAATTTAATCCTTAAAACTGACTTACATCAAAACTTGTTTTTATCATAACTTCTCTTATTTCAATTATAATTTTCACAAGTTTATAATTTAATCCCTAAAATCATGAAATTTCATTATTTTCCATAATTTCACCTTAACATCACTTTATGGCTAATACATTAACACTAAACATTCCATTTAAACTTCCAAAGACAATACTTTATTTCAAACATAAATTTGTGTACACTTTACAATTTAGTCCTTATTATCAAAATTTCAATGTAAGTTGAAAATTTTCCACTCATTCACTTTTTATATCATCACTATTTTATCACACTTTATTTATATTCTCTTTTCAACATTCAAATTCACATAACATATTTAATTTAATTTACAATTTAGTCTTTTTTTTTACTACTTCATTGTACTAATTTAATTTCATACATAATATTTGTACATTCATGATTACTTCAACCAATTTAGCATACACTATTATTTATTTAAATTAAATAAAGTAAAATTCTTGAAATACTTACCTTGTCTCTTTAATCTCCTCACTTTTTCCACAACTTCCTACACTTCCACTTCCAATTTATTTCTTCCAATATAATATTCTAACTCTATAGTGTCTCTAATTCACTTCTCCTTTTGGGTGTCTATAAAAATTTTCAAGAAATCTAAAAGAAAAAATGAGATTTTATGGTGAAGGACCAAATTGTAAGAAAAACAAAACTTTCTTCTCTAGCTCATTCACTCACGTTGGAAAATGGAAAGTATAAAGGAAAAAAAAGTCTTCTAATTCACCAAGTGGCATGATGCGTCTAAAGCAGCTATTGTAACACCCAAAACCCAGAAACTATCGTTGGTTAGAGTTTCGGTGTCATACTATTCATTTATCATTGTTCATCTTTAACATCATGTTATTCAGTCTTATTTTATTAAGAATTCCACTCCACATATCATATATCATCACTTGATTATAAACACAATTCAATAAAGGCAAAAAGGTCATTTTTGAAATTGTTTGGAGACTTCTACCGGTACCTGTTGGACAAGTATCGATAGTTGTCAAGTCAATAAACAGTTCAAGAATAGAGCAGACTTCTACCGATACAAGTGACTCTTCTATTGGAACAAGTTTTACTTCTACCGATACTAAAACTCCATACAGCTAAAAGTCTTACCCTATTACTTCTACCGATACAAGTATACAAACTACCGGTACTTCAAACACATAACTACCGATACTTACTATTCAACTACCGATACAACCCAAGTCAGTGAACAACCTCTCTCTTACCCCATACTTCTACTAATACATGCATGGTTCTACCGAAACAAGTATGCAAAAGCACAAGAATCATGCTAAGACACAAGTGTATCAACACAAAAAATTCATGACCTCAATATGTATTAAGTCAACACAAAATACATAGATTCCAATCATTACATAGTACTTTTAAGTCTATACTCCAACTTGCAGAACATGCATTACTACATTCATCATTTCTTCAATACAACAATGTTTTCACAATCCCAATTACATAAAGCAAAAAATAACATCATCCTATTATATGCCATAAGACCGAGTGATGTAAAAACTACCAACGAGCTCCGTAATAGTGTGACTTTTGAAAGGTGATGATTCAATCTTCAATCAGCAAACAATCTACAAAACAACAACATCTTTGGTAAGCTTAATAGCTTAGTAAGTTTGATAGTTTTAAAGAATTACCAAGCATTTGTATAAAGCAATTATAACTCAACCAAGCCAGGATAGTTTCATTGCTTCCTCGAGTCAAATTATAATCATTCGCTTTCCTGTCTATAACTTTTTTGTTACCAGTACCTGATGTTGCTCATACAAGCTATCGAGGACTCGTAACGTATGCGATACTCCAATCATCGGTATGGTGTTTGTCTGTAAACTGTTCCCTAACAATGCTATTCACACGAGCTGTCGGGAGTATGCATACAGCATAAGTCCCAACCATCGAAAGGCCTATAATCCATTTAGGATTGATATCTTTTCTTCGAATCACGATGTTGCTCATACAAACTGTTGAGGATTCGCAACATATGCAGTACCCTAATCATCACGTCGGTACCTTTTCAACGGCTTAAAGCCTACTATCTCTTTTGTTTCTTTCTTCGATCTCTTTAATTCCTAGTGTTTCCAATTGCTGAACAATGATAATGTACAAATAAGAAATGTTAAGTAAAATTTACAATATAAATTTACCGGACTAAATTGTAGTTACGATTAGACTTCAAGGGCTACTTCGCTAATTTCCTTTTTCTGCGATCTAAGGCACGATCGTAGTCTACATCCAAAAATCATCCAATTCTCACATTATATCACACAATCAAGTTATTCAACAAAATTTAGTGCTTTTTTGGAAAATTATAGTTTTACCCCTAATATTTTCCTTTTATTCAATCTAGTCCTTTAAATCATAAAACATGAAAATAACCTTTCCCTTACACAACCAACCATAGCTGAAATCCTTGGGGGTTTTACCCAACCCCTACACACAATCATTTTCACAACAATCAAGCAATTTCATTATTTTCACATTTTAGTCCTTAAACCCTAATTTCATCCAAATCACTTTACAAAAAGATCTAACCCAAAGATCACACTTTCAAAACTATCATAAACCTTTATGAATAAACATTTTTCAACAATGACAGGTTTCATAATATTTTACAAATTCACAAATTAGTCCTTACATAACCTAAATTAAGCTAATACGAACTCAGAAACATAAAAATTACTAAAAACGATCAAGGTTTGCTTACCCAAATCAAAGCTCAAAGTTTAAATGTGGAAACCCTAACCCTAATCTCTCTTAGCCGTGTAAGGTGGAAGATGAGTGAAAATGATGAAAATTTTCACTTAATTTTCCTTTAATTTAATATATATACTAATGGTAAATTTGTAATTTTTAATATTTCTATCATTAAGCTTTAATTAACCACTTTTAATCTTAATTGAACCTATTTATACTTAATATAAGTCATGCTAATCCACCCACTAACAATTCTTTCGTCAATTTGCTCATTTAGTTTTTCTAATTAATCATCTATACTTTTGCACCTATTACAATTTAATCCTTTCTTCTCAATTAACTATCTAAACATTAAAATTTCTTTACCAACTTTTAATGCGATGCTAAAAAAGTCATATATTTTTAAATAAATAAATTTAATGACCTAACTCGTCAACATTGTGATCCCGAAATAATTATTTTCGACACCATTGAAAATCAGGCTGTTACAGTTATGATTCTTCCTAGCTGGTTTTTAAGAAGAAATAGGTACGAACTCACTTGATCCTTGCGGGTGGAACTTAAGGATGGTAGGGGTGAGTTTGCTTACACAAGAGGAGCGGCCAAGATAGGTGGGTAAGGATATACCCTGCCCTGCCAACTAAAGAGGGAAGTGAGTGGTACTGGCATGGTTTCCCTACCATGTTACAGTAGGAATCGTTAGGGGTGAGTATTCGATTGAGTCGAATTGAGTCAAAAAATTTCGAGTTAGTCAAGTTAACGAATCTCATTTTAGCAATTGAAATCGATTTGAAAAATTTTCAAATCGAGTCGAATCAAGTCAAAAAATTTCGAGTCAAGTCGAGTCAACAAATCCTATTATTTATACTCAATGTTGGGTTTACATGGACCGATTATTTAACTAGTTGATGAAGTACAATATTATTTAACTACATAAACAATATAATTTACTTAATAATTACATGTAAAGAACTATTTTAGGCATGCAAAATAATTATACATAACATTACAAGATAATCATTGTGATCAATATTTAAGTCAACAACATAAGCTATTACACCACATGCATAATTATATTTACATAGTGCATAATTATGCATCAAGAACTATCTTATATATAAGATAAACAAAATGATATACAAAAATATGATATAGAGATACATGTCACTACTACACAAAATATTATATAACAAAATGATACACTAAAAGTATGATATAGATGGTGTGACGCTCCAAGACTCGAATTCAAGAAAATAGATTCAAGCTTCTTACATAACAAAATCAAGAGTTTAACCAATTGTTTTGACCAAATCAAAGCAAAGCAGATGCTAGGTTGAAGTTTTCATAAGCATTGACAAAATATCTATTCCAAAAAGTTAAAATCAAACTATCTTCAAGTTTCATCTTCTTCAAACACTGTAGATAGTACCAAAAACTCTGTAACAAAAATAAAAATGTATTCTTAAATTGTGAAAATATTTAGTAGAAAAATTAAAATAAACATTCAATTTTGCGAGTTGTAGTTAAGTATGTTACAATTTTCATGTTTCAATAACTTTGAAAATTCTAATAAATATAAAAAAATGTTAGTTAAATTGTGAGAATGTTTATAAAAATAAATAAAGTAAACAATTAACTTTTTGGATTAAAATTAAATCCCTTACATCATCTATATTTTGAAGTTCCTCCACATACTCCTCAAAGTTGATAGGATCTTTTGATCTTCAAAGTCAATCTTGTGTGCAAACCAAAGCCTCAACCATAAAAGAAGTCAAAAAACTTTTAAAATTATCTAAAACATGTTGAATCATGTTGAAAGCACTTTCGGATGCAACAGTTGTGATAGGAACGAATAACACATCTCAACCCATTTGTGTAACAATTGGGAATATTGGACTATTAACTTTCCACCACAATAACAAATCAAATGAATCTGAATTATTTTTACAATCTTCTCCTAAATATCTATCCAACTCAGATTTACTTTTCAAGCCAACACATTGCTCTTCTTCATATATTGTTGCATTACTAAGCTTATTTTCGATTTTACTTGATCTATTTCATTTTCACTTGAACTTGGATCTCTAGTAAAAAAATTAGATTCAACTTCAACGTTTATGTGATGGTTTTCCTCAACAACTATAAAATATTCATCAAACAAATAATGCAAATTCTCTATTGACCATCCTTATAATGTAATCTACAACAGTAGGAAAAAGCAAGTTGACTCCAAATGCAAGAAAATCCATTTTTTGTTGTGGGTTAAAGATAACTACTAGATAAATAAGCAAGTTCATCACTTTTGAATCACCACAGTACTTTTTGTACTTGTCATTCATTTTTGAAACCATAAACCTTATGTCTAAATCCTTACAATATTTCCACCCATCGATAAGGCAATGAACATCTACGACTACTTCAAAAAAGAATTAGAGGTAACATGCAATGATCTAGACACCTTCAATGTAAGTTCATGAAAAGGCTCAAGCACTTTTGTAACTCTTCGAACATTGTCCCAATCATCACATGTGAGGACTCCATATCCAGCACCAATGTTTAGAAAAACGTTATGGTTATCATGAACATAAGCTTAAAACATACATTCATATTTTTTAGCCACATTTAACATCATATAAGTTTAATTTCATCTAGTAGGCACATCTAGATATAAATGAGCCTTAGTGCCTACCATTTCTTCTTCTGTCTGACGGTTGAATTTAGACAACCTTGATGGTGATGCTTTAATATATCTCACAGCTCCTATAACTCGATTCACAGTTATAGAAGCGTCCTTAACCCCTTCTTAAGCAATGAGATTAATAATGTGTGTCACACTTCTCATATGTATATGTTTACCATTTGCAACACAAGTTTTTCTATGAACCAACTTCTTTCTCAAATAATTAGCAACATTGTTAGAAGATGCATTATCAATAGTAATAGCAAAGACCTTCTCAATCCCCTAATCTCGAAGACATTTCTTAAAGACCAATGCTCTCACCTTTACGAGAACAAATTGGGCAAAAGTTTATAATCATCTTTTGTAACCTCCACTCAACATCTATCAAATGAGCTGTTAGAGTCATGTAGGATATCCTTTGCAATGAAATCCAAGTGTCTGTCGTCAAACAAATTCTACTTGTCTCTTTTTGAAAAGATTGCTTTAATGTATTTTTCATGGAATTAAACAAATCAAGATAACCTTTTCTAATTGTTCAATGAGATGAAAGATGAAACATTGGGCATGCTATAGAAATAAAGAACTTAATACCCTCCCCTTCCACAAATTTAAAAGGTAATTTATCCACGATAATAATATGAATCAATCCATTTCTAATATCATCTTGATTAAACACCCAAGTTGAGAAATCTATATTTTCTTGGCTAGATTTTGTAAATGCAAGTTCTGCTTACTTAAGATCAGAGATATTATCTTGGGGTTTTCTTGAGCAAGTCTTCAAATGGTTATTTAGGTTGGTGGTAAGAGCCCCGTTTCCATTGTGTAAGTCACATCGTAATAATTGCACTTTGCACTATTCTCCCCATCTTCTGTTGAGTATTTGCTAAAATGCTACCAACAAGGAGCCCTTAGTTTGGTCTTTCTTCGAGTAATTCCCTTCTTTGTTATGTGGATAACTTTAGTAGGAGAAGTAGGTGTAGCTTCTTATAATGGTATTTTGCTTTGAGACTTTTGCGATGGCATTGAGTCATTCATCTATAATAATAAATATAACCAATTAAAATTACAAAATGGTTAAGGGCCATAATTCCATCAAATTTTTATACTGATAGATATGTTCCACACAAATATAAGAGTTAATGCTAACAAGTTGCTGGAATTAAACTTCAAATTAACTTAAACAAAACGCAGTAAATAAAATTTAATTGAACCTTTACCAACCACCATAAAACCCATGAATAAAAATATAATAATATGGTCATATAAACCCACATTCATAAACACATGCACATGCATAATCTGACAAGCAAAAGTTAATTTACGTTTCATGCATATATCATTATTTTAAATATATTAGGGAATTGTTGGAACATATGTTTTAATTTAAATACATTTTTAAATCAATGACTTGAGTTTCTTATATAAACTTGAAAATCCCTTACTCTTTGATTTCTTAATAATGTGGGATAATGTGAAATTTCTTTTGAAATATCTCATATTTCCAACAAATATGACCTCTAAAACTATCTTGTTGACAAAACCATAGTTTTCATAGAGAAGAATTTAGATATTTTTGTGGGGATAGTGGTGATGAATATGTAAACAAAATGAATCATTCAAATTATCACACAAAAGGAACTCAAAAAATAATTAGATATATGTGTGTTTGTGTCTATCAAATTTATTATTTGTAACTTCTAAATTAACTTTACAGTTTAGTTGCGGTTGACAATGATAGACAAGGTTGAAATGCAATCCTTAGATGCCTTTGGGATCTACTCAGCAGAGACAAGAAGGTGATTATATCCCACAGGGAAGGTAATGATGTAGTTGACATCTTGACTAATTGTGCAATAAGGTTACTACTTGATCTTCATGTGTTGACTAATTCCCTTACTTTAACACATTCACATGCATAATCTGACAAGCACAGTTGAACCAGACTTAACCCTTTGTGTTCTTTTCAACATATTGGATTTTGGTATTTGGAGAATATATATTGAAAAAGACATGTAAGAAACTGAAACATATCACCTTAACTAGTCTCCAGTAAATAGCCTATGAAGTTCATAAACATGGAAAAAAGAAGATGAAAAGAGGAAAGTGATAGAAAAAAAGAAGCTGAAGGAATATAGAAAGTATAGAAGAGTAAAGTAAATGTATGATAAAAGACATAAAGATCTTCAGCAAAGTAGAGCAATGTGAATAAAAAGAAACAAGGCACCCGAATCACATCTAAGGAGACAGTGATGTATGATAGTTTAAAATAATTATCACACTCGAATCCATAAAAACACTTACTCACTCACATGTACAAAGCCAAATAAATTACAGTCTTACGTTAAGGATTAAATAATCAATGGTGGTTGTGGCTTATGAGAATGTGGTCATGAGACCAAACAAGAAGCCAAAAATGCTAAAGATGTGTGGGAAGAATCAAAACATTTGGGTAAACATTCATGGGAAGGAATAAAGATGATGCGAAAGTGGGGGGATTTGGAACGACGGGAAGCAAAAGGAAGGATGATGAATTAAAATAAAAATAATATTATTTAATATTTATCAAAACGACATAGTTTTGACTTCTCTTATTCGGATTTTCGGATAACTCGAATTGTGTAAATCATATTCGAGTTAAACTAAAAATTTGAATTTTTTATTCGAGTTGATCCAAATAACTGGAATAACTCGAACTATTTAATTCAAAATTTCAATTTTTTTTTATCGAGTTTTTTGAATTGAATAAGATTTTTCTCACCCCTAAGAGCTGTAGAAAACTGGATGCATGAGAGAAACCTCTCCAATTCTTGAAAAGGGATTTCTTCACTTTCTAGGTTGATTGAAAGTAAAGTCAGTATATAATTAACGACAACAGAACTTCTCCTCCAAGAAAGGGTAAGGTATTTCGTGGAAATGCATGGTTAACACTTCTCTTGATTCACGTTGAGACCACAAGGTAAGGAAAACAGATTTTTCAAGGCCCTAAGTTGTTAGGCCAAGAAAAACAGTGGTGAAGAAAATTAGTTTTAGAAAATTTTAAGTGACGAAATAGCAAAGGAAAATGCACTCTACTAAGGAGGAAATAGGATAAAAATAAAGACAATTGGAAGATGGATTGAGCTAAAGGCTTGCATGTTTATGAACTTCCCCTTAACATTTCGGTCTATTTATAATTAAAAGGAGAGCGTGAGAAGTTATGAAAATTTAATGAGTGATAAGAAACCATTCAAACCCATCAATGATTATAGGATACTTGTTAGCATCAAGAGAAGAAAGTGTTTTTTGGCGGTCCCAAGATGGGAATGGATTCCAACTGTTACCTAATATAGTGTAATTGTTCAATAAGAAAGAACTAGTTAGAGACTATTTAGTAACAACCCTCTTTGAGTAAGGTAAAAAGCCTCTATTATCATTGGAGTAGGATTTCAAAGTCAGATTAGTAGCTCTAATACTCTACTAAGACAATAGTAAAGGATGAGTCATAGGCAAGCTTGGTTGCCTTGTGAAAATAAAGAATTGACCCTTTAAATGGGTAAGGTTAGCATGTGAACGAGCTTAAAGGTTTTGAAATATTCTTCCAAGAATAAAACAAGCGTTAAGTTAATTGGTGCTCATCTTCGAGCATGCGTCAAATTAGAGGACTATGGATTAAAGTAGCACAGTGGAAGAATTAAAAGTCACCAACAAGTTGGCAATTGAGATTCACCAAGGTTAAGGATCTGCAAGATAGGCGAAGTTAAAGCATAAGCAAATTTAGGATTTGCGGAAGCATCCACAAACTATAAGGTCGAAGTGTTGGTAGATAGACGATGTTTGCTAAGGAATATTTGCCAAATTATAATAGTAAGGAGACATTATGGGACGGAGGATATCAACAGTAGAGTAACTGGGTATCCGCCAAGGAGTAGGAACCTATACTTCATTAAGTATAAAAGGATTCACCAAGATGGTGGAGCAAGGATGAAATATAAACGCTAAAGGGAACCAAGTTAGGAGAACTTGCAAGAGAGATGGGTGAATATGAATGCGAACCCTATGAGGAAAGAATTATGAAGAGTTATCTAAGTCTGTCTTTGAGGTTGGCGTGACAAAAAATTTTGGGACGAAATTTATTTTAGAAAGAAGAATTGTAACACCTGAATTTTTAATAACCTAGAAATTTGAAATAAAGGGATGATTATATTGAAAGAGACAGTAAGTTGGCAGCCTCTATTGAAAGAAACGAGTAAGTTAGAAACTGAATTGGACATAGTTGAGGATTAATTCTAGTTCGATTAGGATGAAACCCGCCGGTTCCTTAATGGAAGACATCATAATTAGTGATGCATGATTCTCATAAAGTTGGAAGCAACGTGACAAAGGCTATAAATAGCTCGGTGATGGCTCCCAAGGATGATTTTTCTTCTCAACTTTGTTTCATTTTCTCTCGTTCATCATATTCTTCGATAACTCGAAGAAAGAGACCATGAAAGGTTTTGCATGGAGAAGACTTCATGAGAATGAAGATGGAAAAGTAGGGAAACCAGCAAGCGAGTAAGGTTCTTAACTCTTCTATATACATAAAGGCTAAAAATAGGTTTTGGACTTCAAAACCATTTTAAGGGTTCTATATGTTTCTGGAAAAATGGGTTTAAGCTAAGAATATTGAATATAACCCATGCTTTTGGTTAGATGCTTAGTTGTTGCTAGGAGAATGGAAGCTCTGGTGATCGAGAGAGCTAAGTTGTGGAAACGATAAAGTTTTAGGTAAGTTCCTAACTCCAAATCTATTGTTATGATCTACGTTGTTTGAGTATGCCATGTTTGCGTAAACATGAAGCATGATGATATGTGCATGCATTGCATGATTATGGGAAAAACCTTCATGGGGTAGATGTAGTTAAGAAGGGAAATGAAGGGTGACCCTATTAGTTACTACCTCGGGCGAAGCTACAAATCTTACGGAAGGAACATTGCGGTGTTCAAGCTTTAAGGTTAGGTGGAGTAAATGAGGTAAAGAGAAAAGGGTTTATGAACTTAAATTATGGAATGGTATTTATCGTGATGATGGTAATGACTGGACCTTCGAGGCGACAATGTGAAGACAATCAATGAAAGAGGCTTTGACAGTATGGTATGAAGTACCTAGTGTAAGACCATGGATGAAATATGACATGATAAAAGGTATAAGGTATACAATGTAAGTCCATAGATGAAAAATGTTATGGCAGCCAGGTATGATGAGTAAGACCTCGAACCATTACATCATAAGGTAGTACGCCAAAATGGCGAAGCAAAATAAGACCATGGATGAAAGACTTCATGAGATCCACACAGAATGTCCCTTGGGACAGTAAACACAGAACAAATAAAGTCTGTCATGACAATAAACACGAGGTAAGTTCGATGGGACACAGGGAATGTAACACCCAAAACCTGAAATCGCTGTCGGCTAGGGTCTCGATGTCACTTTAATCATCTATCACTGTACATCTTTTAAAATCATGTCATTTGTTCTTACATTATTAAATAAATACACTTAACTCGGCGTAAATTATCATTTAATTATAAACACAATTCAACAAGGGTGAAAAGTCATTTCCAAGATTTTTGGAGACATATACTGGTACTTGTTGGACAAGTATCGATAGTTGTCAAGTCAGTAAACAGTTCAAGAATAGTGCAGACTTTTACCAAAACATGGGATAGTACTACCGATACAAGTGAGACTTCTACCTAAACATGTTATGCTTCACCGATACTAAACACTCTAGAGAGCTAAAAGTCTCACTCTGCTACATCTATCGATACAAGTATACAAACTACTGATACTTCTAAACACATAACTACCGACACTTGCTATTCAACTACTACAATCCAAGTCAGTGAATAACCTCTCTCTTACCCTGTACTTCTACCGATACAACCATGAGTTCTACCGAAACAAGTATGCAGAATTCAAATGTTCACACAAGTTCTCAAGCTCAATAAACAATTCTCATTTCATATATAAGACACAAAAACAAATATACCTAAAGCTCAAAACACATATGATAATACATTTCATTTCATTGTAAGCCTACTTTCAAGCAAAGTATCATGCAAGGTATGATAACTATGCAACCAAGGTTACAATAATGAACCACCATCCAAAATCAAGAGTTATATAATAACATCATCCTAGTACATGCCATAAAGCCAAGTGATGCAAAAACTACCAAACGAGCTCCACAAATGTGTGATTTCTTCGAGATGATTCGATCCTTAAATAGCAAAATGTATCTACAAAACAACAACAGATACACGGGGTAAGCTTATTAACCTTATTAACCTTATTAACTTCGCAAATATCATTTTCTTACAGAATAATCAAATCAGCTATAACATTAATGAATTTAATCTTTTTCAGTCTTCTAGATTTTAGCTCATACTAGCACAAATAACATTAGCTCTCATAGGCCCTGAATGGTTAGGTCTTACGAGCCCAAATTAGTAAACTAGTATACGATACTGCTCACACAAGCTGATAAGAATTCGCGATATATACGGTCTAGAATTTCCCACTCTCGATGCTGCTCACACAAATTGATGAGAATTCGTAACATATGCGAAGACTCAGTTATCGGAGGGGTCCACAATTCAGTATTCATTCAGAATCCATCAACTTGCGATGCTACTCACACAAGCTATCAATATACTACAACATATGCAGGATCCTAGCCATCATTTCAAATTAGATAAATGGCCCCAAGCTTGATATTTCGTTTATTCCTTTGTCTTTCCATCATCACGAATGTTTAACCTTCCTCGAGTTGCTATAACAATAATAAAAGTACAAGAAACATACAATATGTATAACTAACACTACGAACTTATCGGATGAAATTACAGTTTGGCTAAACTTTAGGGACTATTCTGCTAATTTCCCTTTTTCGCGATCCGTGGCACGATTGTAATCTAAATCAACAATTCATCCAAATTATGATTTTACCATGATCTCATACAAGTCCTTACAATCCATTTTTGAGAAAATTATGATTTTACCCTTAATACTTTCCTTTTATTCAATCTAATCCTTTCAACACAAAACATGCAAAATACACATTTTCCCATCATGTCATACCAACCGAATATACCATGATCTCATACAAGTCCTTACAATCCATTTATTTCACCTAATGTACACCTAATTTCATCATTTAGCATTTTAGTCCTTAAACCCTAATTTTATCAAAAATCACTTTACAAAAAGATTCAACCTAATCATCAAGCATCCAAAACTATCAAAAACTTTCAAAGGCAAGCATATTCAACAATGGTAAGATTCACAACATTTGACAGATTCGCAAATTAGTTCTTAGGTTAGCTAGATCAAGGTAACACGGACTCGAAAACATAAAAATTACTAAAAACGGTCAAGGTTTGCTTACCCAAATCAAAGATCCTTTAATGGAAAACCCTAGATTTTCTTATCCTAGTTGTAAGGAAGAAGAAGAAATTAGAAGAAAAATGTTATTTTTCTTCTTTAATGTCATATTTATACCTAATGACGTAATTGTAAATTTTAAGACTTTACTAACTAACTTAATTAACCTTTAATTTTCCTAATTAATGACAATAAGTGTCATAACAAACCACTCACTAAAATATTTGGTTAATTTACCTATTTGATCCTTCAATTATAATAAATTCAAATCAAACCACTTATTTACAATTTAGCCTTAAGCTAATTGGGACTAAATGAATAAATATCCCAAAAGTTAGTGGAAGGAAATCATATCCTTCATCGTTTGGATTTTTTGACCTTGGTATAATTACCTCTTTGGTCCCTTATTCTTAAATCAATCGCAATTAACATTTACTTCTTTTACAATTTAATCATTTTTACCCAATTCGTTATCTAAATATTAAAATTCCATAACCAAATTTTAATCCATTGCTAATGACATCATAAATGTAAAAATAAATAAATTTAAGACTTGACTTGTCAGAATTACGGTCCCGAAATTATTGTTTCCGACACCACTGAAAAACGAGCTGTTATAACTTTCCCCTCTTAAAAAATTTCATCCTTGAAATTTTTCTTAGCAGTACTTGTTTATTTTAATGTTTTCCTCACAATAAAAAATCATTATTAGCTCATCCAAATTTAGAAAATAAAACTCTTATATTAATCTCGAATAACACCAACCTTCGAACAATTCTGATTCATTTATCTGATTTATCAAGTTTATCCATTTTTATTATATCAGTCCGATGTTTCAACTAATTCATTTCAATCCACATTTTTTTCTACAGTAATATATATATATATATCTTCAATCAATCTATTTCCAAATTAAATAACATATTCATAACTTGATAGTAACATTAATTAGTAGGAATTCACCACTTCGAACCTTCAAAGGCATCGACAACATACTAGACTCACTGTAACACTGCGATTCTAAAGGGTTTGTAACTAGTATTTCAACTTCAATTGACTCGATAGATAGATTTTATCAGTTATTAAGCAATATCGATATAAGAATAAATCAATCCTAAATCGTTTAAAGTACACACAGTCACAATAAGGATAGAATTTACCAGTCATTTCATCGGATACAGTTGCCTCTTCTCTAGCTCGAATAGCATAGGTCTGTGCAGGTACTCAAACTTCAGATTTGTTTGTATTTTCTTTAACCTCATTACGATTTTTTCCTGCAATGCTATTCTGACTAGAACATCTACCCTTTTGTGGTGTGACTAGGGGTTTTACACTCCAATTCTCTTCCCCTTCATGTGATACTGGACAATTTCGTACCATGCAGTCGGTTGCTCCCCATCGAAAGCATGCCCCTTTCTACAAACGACACTCACCCGGATGAAATCTTCTACAATACTCACAAGTTGGGTTAGGTGCATTAGGAACACTGGCTACACTATCCGCATGCCTATTCTGAAATCTTGTTTCAGGTTTTGTCGACCCGCTCTTGCTCGGGTAACCAGATGAAATTGCCATTCGATTCTCATTCTCTCTAAATTTCTTCGACGGGGGCAAGGAGAAAGTTTTGGCAGAAGTCTTTTTACTAAATTCTCTGGACCTCTTTTCCCTCTATCCCTTGTGGTTGTAGATTTCCTCCATTTTCTATGCTCTATCCGTCAAGATAACAAATGGTCGTATTTCAGAACCACCTACCATCATTTTAATCCCGTCATTTAGTCCTCAAATCAAACACATATAGCCTCGTCTGTAGGTACAATCTCTCGTGCATACTTGCTGAGAAGTACAAATTCTCGTTCATACTCTGCCACTAGCTTGTTTCCCTATCTCAACTCTAGGAATTCCTTCTTCTTTTTATCCAGTTATCGTTTACTGATGTATTTCTTTTTGAACTCTGTTTGGGAAAATTCCCAAGTAACTTCATTTTCAGGCACCACCGTTACAATCATCATCCACCAATTGTATGCCTCGTCTTTTAGTAACGAAACAACACACCTAACATAGTCTTCAAGCAGACAAGTCATTTCATTTAGTACTCTTAGAGTGTTTTCCAACCAATACTCAGCCCTGGATGGATCATCTTCAGCATTTTCGTGAAATTCTTCCGCCCCATATTTTCTTACCCTATTTGTTGATATACGACGCCTCTCTTTTATCACAGGAGGAGGTGGAGGCCTAACGGGAGGTGCCATAGGTCAGGCAGCAGGCTATGTAGCAGGAGGTGGTGAAGGTAGTACTATAGAATTATTCCTCATGAATTTTGAAAACCACTGTCTCGTTAAACTGAAAAACATGTTTTTGACTTCACTTTTTGTCATCAATATAATTGATACCCCTCGGCTCGCATCAAAATCAGTAGCTGGAACATTACTATTTACCTTGTTGGTCTCTCCTATTTCTAAATCAGACATTTTTTTTTATCTGCAAAAGTAGTAATTAGATCGGAGCCATCTATATCACACTATCACAGGGTCATATGGCATGTACTGCTAGATCATTTTGCACAGTTAAAGCAGTCCAAGAAACGGCTAAACCATAAGTTTTGATACCACTAAATATAACACCCAAAACTCGAAACCATAGTCGACTAGGGTCCCGGTGTCACTTTAATCATCTATCACTGTACATCTTTTAAAATCATGTCATTTGTTCTTACATTATTAAAGAAATACACTTAAAATGTCGTAAATTATCATTTAATTATAAACACAATTTAACAAGGATGAAAGGTCATTTCCAAGATTTTTGGAGACTTCTATCGGTACTTGTTAGACAAGTATCGATAGTTATCAAGTCAGTAAATAGTTCAGGAATAGTGCAGAATTTTACCGATACATGGGACAGTACTACCGATACAAGTGAGACTTCTATCGAAACATGTCACGTTTCTACCGATACTAAAAACTCCAAAGAGCTAAAAGTTTCACTCTACAACTTCAACTAGTACAAGTATACAAACTACCGATACTTCTAAACACATAACTACCGATACTTGCTATTCAACTACCGATATAACTCAAGTCAATGAACAATCTCTCTCCTACCTTTTACTTTTACCAAAACAAGTATGCAAAATTCAAATGTTCACACAAGTTCTCAAGCTCAACAAACAATTTTCATTTCATACATAAGATAAAAAGACAAATATACCTAAAGCTCAATACACATATGATAATACATTTCATTTCATTGTAAGCCTACTTTCACCCATAGTATCATGCAAGGTATGATAACTATTCAGCCAAGGTTACAACAATGAACCACCATCCAAATCAAGAGTTATATAATAACATCATCCTAGTACATGCCAAAAAACCAAGTGATGTAAAAACTACCAAACGGGCTCATAATAGTGTGATTTCTTCGAGATGATCCTATTTTCAGACAATAAAATGTATCTACAAAACAACAACAAATACACGGGTAAGCTTATTAAGCTTAGTAAGTTCTCAAATATCATTTTTTTATAGAATAGTCAAATCGATTATAAAAATGATAATGAGTATGTACTCAAAATCTTGTGAACAGTAACAAATTTAATCTTTTCCAATCTTCCAGATTTTAGCTCATACGAGCATAGATAACATTAGCTCTCACAAGCCCAGAATGGTTCGCTCTTATGAGCCCAAAATGGTTAACCAATATACGATGCTACTCACACAAGCTGATGAGAATTTACGACCTACGTGTAGACTCAATCATCGATACGGTGCAGAATTTCCCACTCTCGACGTTCACAACATACGTGAAGACTCGGCCTTCGGAGGGGTCCACAATTTAGTATTCATTCAAAATCCATCAACTTGCGATGCTGCTCACACAAGCTGTCAGGATACTGCAACATATGCAGGATCCTAGCCATTGCTTCAAATCAAATAACCGACCCTAGGTCTGACATTTCGTTTATTCCTTTGCCTTTCTATCAACACGAATGTTTAACCTTCCTCGAGTTGTTATAACAATAAAGAAAGTACAAGAAACATACAATGTCTATAACTAACACTACAAACTTACCAGATGAAATCAAAGTTTGGCTAAACTTTAGGGACTATTCTACTAATTTCCCTTTTTCACGATCTGTGCCACGATTTTAATCTAAATAAACAATACATTCAAATTTCACATTAAAACACATAATTAGATCATTTAACATAATTTAGTCCTTTTTAGGAAAATTATGATTTCACCCCTAATACTTTCCTTTTATTCAATCTAGTCCTTTCAACACAAAACATACAAAATACCCATTTTCCCATCAACTCATACCAGTCGAATATACCATGATCTATAAGTCCCTACAACCCATATATTTCACCTAAAGTACACCTAATTTCATCATTTAGCATTTTAGTCCTTAAATTCTAATTTTATCAAAAATCACTTTACAAAAAGATTCAACCTAATCATCAAGCATCCAAAACTATCAAAAGCTATCAAGATAAGCATATTCAACAATGGTAAGATTCATAATATTTGATAGATTCGCAAATTAGTTCTTAGATTAGCTAGATCAAGGTAACACGGACTCGAAAACATAAAAATTACTAAAAATAGTCAAGGTTTGCTTACCCAAATCAAAGGTCAAAGTCTTTTAATGGAAAACTCTAGATTTTCTTGTCTTATCCTTGAGGAAGAAGAACAAATTAGAAGAAAAATGTGATTTTTCTTCTTTAATTTCATATTTATACATAATGGCATAATTGTAAATTTTAAGACTTTACTAATTAACTTAATTAATCACTTAATTAACCTTTAATTTTCATGTTTGATCATTGATTTCGCTGTAAACCCATCTTTAATTATGCTAGTTTTAGTTGTTTCTTGCTTTTTTTTGTCCCTTCACACACTGGCAGACAATAATCAAAATGACTGGAATTGATGTGCACAAACTAATTTCTTTTTGTATACCAAGTTTGCTTTTTAGAAAAAAGTTGTTTTGGTTGCTTATTATCTCAACAAAGTGCATGAGATTTTAAATTCATTAATTCTAGATTCTCAAAGTGCTTACACTACAGAATAAGATATTAGTTTAGTTAGAATGATTTGAGAGCTTTTATAGGTTCTTAAAATTGTTTGATCCTCACAGTTACTTATACTAGTCTTTTCTCCCTCGTAGACTTATAGATGTAAAAGCCCAGGAGTCAAATGCTCTTTTAAGTTAAATCCTTAAATCAAAATGTCAGCTGCTTCCAGCTCTGTCAATGGTGTTTATTTTATAGTAATCACTTTTATGTTGAGCCTAGTTTATTTTTGGATAGCAATTAGCAAGGATATCAATAATCTAGTAGTGGAAGTTTATGTTGAGCCCTTTGTTGTATGTGCAGGCAAAAACTTGAGAACCCAAAATGAACAAAAAATTGAACATAAAACAATGAAATCCTAAAGTTGATCTTCTGCTGCACTATTTTTTTTATTAAAAATTAAGAAACCACAGCCAAGGTGGTTCAGTCAACGAGTACAGCAAAAGACAAATTAATTTGATAACTGTGCAAGCAAAAACTTGAGAACCCAAAATGAATAAAAAATTGAATATAAAACAATGAAATCCTAAAGTTGATCTTCTGTTGCACTATTATTTTTGGATAGCAAGGATATGTTGAGCCGAGTATCTTATAGTCATTGCTACCCTAAGTGGAAGTTACTAGCACCAAACCTGGATTGAAAAGAAAGATCCTACAAAGTAAGTTTTAGCTCCTCATCAAAAACCAGTTTCAAGGTTAAACTAAAGGTAAATGAACTAGACCCTAATTTAAGGACAATCCATGATTTTTTCCTCAACACTTTTAGTAGAACACTCATTTCTTAATTAATCAAATGTTTTTGCCTTTTTCCCTTCAGCTTCTAAGACCCCAGTTTTTTTGGTTATGTTATAACTTTGGTGAGTTGTTTGGGCTCTTTACAGAATTGAAACTACTCATAATTTATTTATGCTTTGTGCAGAAATTAAAATTTAGTGATAGTTTCTTATGTAGGACGTATCTTTGAGTTAGCCATTGAGCCTTATGCTATTTTAGTGGTAGTATAGGTTGGTGATAGTTTCTTATGTAGGACTGGGATTAATCTAGATGATGCATAAAGGTTATAAAAATTAAATGCACTGTAATTCAAAGGTTATCATTTTTAGTATGCCATTCAAAATCACAATTATAAGAGCTCTTGTTCGAGGAACGATGTGCAATTTTGAAGCAGCAACCTTCCAAACATTGCATGATTATCAAACCAATGTAATCAATTTATATATTATTTGTAAAATAGTAGCGTATAAGTGAATGTGTAAAATGTAAGTCCCATATTGACCAAACCATGATTCTATATATTATTTATAAAACCAAACATTACATGTTTACATTGCGTTTCAATTTGAGCATGTTGCTCAATGTTGGGCTGCCCATTCATCACGAATGTGTAATGGATTTTGATTTGTTCCTTCCCCGAGTTGAGGTGGGCTTATCATGGTGAGGCAACTAACTATTATTTTAATTCTCTTTTTCTCATTTTTTTTAGCAGCTTCAACTAATTGCATGATTTAGAGTTAGAAATTCATTTAAAGTTTAATGCAATGATGAATTTATTTATTTTTTCTGCCTCTAATCCAAGTTAAATAAAATGTTAATTCCCACATTCTCTTCCATGTAAGAAACATAAACTCCATTAGCTACATCTATAGGAGTTTGCAATATTACGCTCACTTCATAGCTAACATTGATAAGCCTTACAGTCACTGCTCTTGATTTTTATATGCCATTTCCATTATAAGTTGATTTTGATTGAGAACAAAATATCTTAGGATCCTATCTTGATTTTGATACACATCTCCATAATTTGGAACAATCATATTATCTTCAATTGTTCCTTTTAATAGTTTCAAACATGTAAAAAATATACTTATGTGACATTTGATTTTCTTGATTACTTTACTGGCTAAAACAAATATGTTCATATACACAATAGATGAGTACTTCGACGGTTGAAGTTAGTGGTGAAACAGTCAAAACATGGTGGGATAAGAGATTGACAAAAATATTCTATGATATTTGTATTAAAGAGATATTGAAAGCAATAGACCTGGTAGTCATTTCACAAAAGATGAATGGTTGAAAATAATGACCAACTTCGAGAAAGAAACAGGCAAGGCTTATTCACAAAGACAATTTGAAAATAGGTGGATGCCTTGAAAAAAGAATGGAAGGCTTGGAAGAAAGTTAAAGACGGAGATACTAGTTTAGGGTGGAATCCTATAAAAAGAACTGTTGATGCATCAGATGATTGGTGGGAGAGTAGGCTAAAGGTATATTAATAATTCTGGATATTTTTGTTTTTTCTTATTTAAGATGTTATTGATAATTTCTTTTATTAAACTACTATTTTATATGTAGGTTA